>JBAMBF010000301.1:14910000-14955000 GCA_037043605.1 Drosophila multiciliata
GCAGCAGGAGCAGGAGCAGCAGGAGCAGGAGCTAGAGCAGGAGCTGGAGCAGCAGCAGCAGCAGCGACAACAACTTGTGCTTAAAGTTTTAAATTTACATAACTGAGTGCAGAGCAAAGCAGAAGACAAACACACAAGCAGCAGCAGCAGCAGCAGCAGCAGAGATGCAGATGAAGAGTAGGAAATGGATGGGAATGGGATGGGATGGGATGGGATGGGAGTTGGGGTAGTTACACTTATGGCAATTACTGTGCTCATAAACTTCAGGAGCCGGGCCCCAATCATCATTAGGCAGCAGTGGCCATTACGTAATTATCGCAATCATAGCCAGAACTAAAGGTGGGCAATAATTGAAATTTGTGTGGCCCAAAACAATCAGCAGCAGCAGCAGGAGCAGCAGCAGGAGCAGCAGCAGGAAGAAAAAAACAATTTCGAGTCAATTTCGATAAAGTTTTAGTGCTGGATTCGAGTCGAGTCGAGTCGACTCTCGGCATTCATTTAACGCTAATCACTTGCAGCAACGGAACGAATACCAAAGCTAAATCTAAACGTAACTGAAACAAAATGAAATTCCTGAGTGGGCCAAAATAATTTGTCTTCTTATCCGACGGCAGCCCAAAAACAAGGCCCAAACACAACTTGTAATACTATTTCTGTAACTGGCTGTGTGTGTTTGGATTTTTGTTTTTGGCCAAGGTCAAATGGCAGCTGAGCGGGCTTAGGTGACGGTTTTGCTTAATTAGAACATTCATTAATCAAATCAAAACCATTTGCCGCCCCACAGCAGCTAACAATATGCGCCAAAGGCGGTGGGTTGGCGGGCGGGGTGCGGGCAGCAGAGAAACTCGAGAATTGGTGCTTGGAAAAAGCGGTCAGGAAACTTTTTGCGAATGGCATCTAAACACGCACAAAGATATATATTCGATGCCACGAAACGAAAGAAAGAGAGAGAGAAAACCCAAGCAGAGAGTGAGAGTGCGAGAGTGCGAGAGAGACAGAGTATAAGCAAATAAATTCAGTCACATAGAAAAACGACAGACGGCATAACAAAGCGCAGAGATTGGGACACAATGCGAAGGACGAGGCGAAAGCGAAAAACGCGAGCAAAAAGCGACCATTAAAACACATTTGTGTATCTATTTTTAGGGTAAAAGCAGGAAAAGTGAGCGGGGCAGGGAAGCAGCTCCAAAAACTCAAACAGCGGGCGGTAACCAGAATTGCTAAAAACCCCCCAAACCCGTCCAACGAAACCCAAAACCATCCACAGCAACAGCAGCAACAACACACACTCACAAAGACCAACCAACACAAATGGCCAAAAGTAACAGCAACAACCACAACAACAACAACAACAATAAGAAGAGCCACACAAAAAAAAAAAAAAAAAAAAAAAACTTAAAACTACTTTAATTTATGGCGCACGCATTTCTGTGTTTAGTTTAAGTCTTGCGTTTTTTTTCCTATTTTGTTTTTTTTGTTTTTGTTTTTGTGCTGGGCAACGCAAAGCAATCAGTCAGGAACAGGAGCAGGCAATCCAATCTAAAGACTCAACTCTGAGCTCTGAACTCCACAGATGTGCTTTAAGAAAATACGCTTATTAATAACCAACTAGCACGACAACCACAAGCTACACCAAGCAAGTGGGAATTGTCTAATCGGAGGTGCCTAGGAGATACCCTGAATTTTGAGATACTTTTGGAAGATCCTTAGATCCTTAGCTTAGCCAGTGTAAAGCTATTAAAATCCCTAAAATTGGAGGTCCAATAAATGAAACTAACTTAAATATTTTTGCTATCATTATGGTTATTATTATTATTATTATTATTATTATTATTATTATTATTATTATTATTATAATTATTATTATTATTATTATTATTATTATTATTATTATTATTATTAATATTGTTATTATTATTATTATTATTATTATTATTATTATAATTATTATTATTATTTTTATTATTATTATTATTATTATTATTATTATTATTATTATTATTATTATTAATATTATTATTATTATTATTATTATTCTTGTTATTCTTATTATTATTATTATTATTAATAATATTATAATTATTATTATTACTATAAATATTAGCACGATTTTTGATCTGTTTGCTATTTTGCTATTAGTTTACCCTGAGAAACATTTACAAAGATTATTTTCTAAAGGATGTTTTTAGATTTACAAATAAAATAAAATATTTTTTTATATTTTATCTGCCTCAACTTTCATGCACAAAATTCTTCATAATTTGCCCAACATTTTGTTGTTATTTTGCCTGTGATATGTTAACTGTAATCTTGACTATATCCGAGTCGGAAGACTTTGAGGTGTGTCTATCTGAGCAAAAGTCAAAACGGCCTTCGGAGCGATGTGTGCCTCTGACTTTCGCCTAGGCTTTATAGCTCTGACATATCTCTGGCTCTTTCGAGCTTCCCCCTTGCCCTGCTGCTGCAGCTGTCTCTTTCGTTGGCTGTGGCTTATTCTGTGCTATGACAAGCGGGTAAATTATGCATAAGCGCACTACGCGCCACATTATGACGAGGCAGAGACGTACGGCTGATGCAGCAGGCGGCAATCGGGATTATGCATGACTTGGGGAAGAGGATTTGTAGTGGGTGTATGGATGCGGGGAGGAGGAGGTAGAGGGGCAGAGTATGCATGGCGGTTAGGCAGAGCCTCTCTTGTCAACGTACTCATCACATTTCTTCCGCTCCTCAGTCCACAGTCCGCTCCCTCGCTCAGCATCCGCCATATTTATGCGCACTAAAGCAAACAAACAGCAAAATATTTGTATGCTAAGCCAACATATGCGACGGCAGCTGCCACTCGGCTCCGCCGCACCTCCCCTCCCCACGCCCTCCCCCTTGTGGGCTATGGTGCCGTCTATTGCGGCTCAAGTATTTTGCATTGCTAAGCAGAAATTATAAATCAGGGCAATTGTTGAAGATTTGCAGCCGCATAACAAAATTTGCGCAGCAACCAGAGAGAATCGTGGATTGGGATGCCAGATTCCAGATTCCGTATGCCCAACACCCAACAACAACAACAACAGCAAACACGTTTTTTGACTAACTGACTGACAAAACGAGGCGGCTGATATTGCTCCTGCTATTGCTCCTGCTACTTCTGCTCCTGCTCCTGCTACTTGCTGCTCCTGCTCCTGCTACTTCTGCTGAAACGTGCGCAGGCAGGCAAATATTTTCGCGCAAGGAGTAAAGTGAAAATAAAAAATAATATAAAACAACAAAAAATAAACGAAACCGAAGCAAAATGCGCGCCAAAATGAATTTAACGAATATGAAAACACTGAAGAGCAAAAAGTGAGCCTGGGATAAGAGATGAGATGAGATGAGACTCAACGACAGAAATCATAATTTAATTTAACGTTTTTTTCGTTTAACCAAAAGACAAGACGAAAAATCGCACACACACATACACACAAGGGCGAAGGAGGACGGGGGGGAGACTGAAGACCAGACAGACTAACAGCAGCGGAAATAATGCGACGTTTAGAAGTGTAAAAGCCGTCAAGAAGAAGAGCAGCCACGAGAAAAAGAAAGAGACAGAGAGAGAGAGAGAGAGACAGAGAGAGAGAGACAGAGAGAGAGACAGAGAGAGAGAAGAGCAAGAAATAAGTAAAAATTGTAACAGCAGCAGGAAGAAATATGCCGAGTCGATTTTTGGTGTGAGTCACTTTTGATAATAGAATCGCAAAACGAGTTTTGCCTGAGATTTTAATTTTAGTAATGGAAGACAAAGGAAGACTGAGACGCCGCCAAACGAGATGGACAGACACTTGGACAAATAAGCTGCAGCAATAGCATACTCGTATATAGCAAGAGGCTGGGCGATCGGGGAAGGGGAAGGGGAAAGCGGAGTGGTGTCTTGCCTCTTGAAGCTGAGATTTATTGCGCCACGTTGCAGTTTGAAGTTGTCGGGCCACATAAATCTGTCAGTTCAGGGCGCGGCGCGTCGACTGGCTGCAAGAATTACAACGATGGGAAAGGGGCGGTGGAGATTGGTGGGGGGGGAGGTGGTGTGGTGTTTAAGGTACGCGGGTGTTTTTTCGTACACATTATTGTTATTATTTAACGCTGCTGCAGTTGCTGCTGCTGCTGTCATGCGGTTTTTTAAACGATTTTTATTAGTGGCAGCGCGTCGAGCGGAAATAACGGCCACGCGCTGCAAAGTAGACAACACATATATTCGCACACATATGCACAGGCATTGGCATTCTCATTCACACACACACACACACACAGAGAATGGATTTTGCATGGCATGCACGTAAATGACCGCCAACGATTTAAATTGTTATCCTCCCTCTGCCTTGCGTGTTGTCTGAAATCAAAATGCATTACGTATACGCAATAAAAATTACGTATACGTAATGTGTGACGCACACACACAAAGCAAACAACAACAGCAACAACAACGAGCGAGTGCAACTGCAACTGGCGACTGCATTTAATGCGTGCCACGCATTATCATTTAACATTTCCTGTGCACAAAACGGGCCAGGCAGGATGTGGCAGGATGAGGCCAGGTTGGCTACCATGATTCACAATCGAATTGGGAATGCAATGGTTGCTGTTGGTGTTGCGTTGCCGTTGGGGAGATAACCCAGTGGGTCTCTTCATTGATTGTCGATTGAGGCCAGATATTGCTGCTGACACTGTAAAAGTTCCAAACGGGGTTTTCATCTCTGTTTCCTCGATTTTCTTCCCTTTTTTTTTTTTAACTATTTGCTTGCAATCAAATTAGAATTTCAGTTGAATATTGCCAAGTTTTATTTGGTAAACAGCAAAGATAGGAAAGAAATAGCGCAATCGCGTGAAATGCTTATTAAAAGTACGCAAATACATAAAAAAAGAAGAAAGTATTGAAGAAATTGAACTTGGTTTACAGTCGTATAAAACAATCCGTTGTTAAAGTTTTTATGGACAATACTTAGAGCTGACTTGACGGCACTAAAATGACAAATCGACAACACAACAACAACAACAATAAATATCTTTAGTATGTCCTTTCTACATTGTTTTTTATTGACTTCGAATTATTGTAGCAAATATTATGTCAGCAGAAAAGTTGACTAACTAAAGCAAAAAATATATTTGTATATTTTGAAACCAAAAAAAAAAAAACTGAAATCATTTTCAGCATTTCCTCATTTTTCCATCTGCTCAAAAAAAAAACCGTTTCATTTTTTAATGCATTTCTCCGTTTCCGTTGTCTCAAAAATTGTTTATTATTATTCTCGTTGAAACTACACAAATTGTTAATGCATTTCGCTGTATTCTCTGTGTGTGTGTGTGTGTGTGTGTGTATGCTTGTATGCCTTTTTCCATCGCTAAAAAAACGTCAAATATTTGCCTCCTTCTGGCAATTTTACTTGCTTATATTTTCCATTTTTCTTTTTCATCGTCGTATTTTTTTTTTTTTTTTTGTTTTTTCTGTGTCAACTAATCATATAGAAAGCACACCCACTCCCTCCCCTCTACCCTGACAATCTGCTGCGCTTTCGTTTGTTAACAATTTGGCGCAATAATTTGGTAAATTAATGCCGCATATGCCGCGTGTGTTTGTCAACGCAAAATAACTTGGAGATTTCTGTTGTTGGTTTTACTTTTTTGGTTATTTTGTTTTTCTTTTTTTTTTTTGTTTTTTTTTGTGTTAAGAGTCTTTGCACTTTGGGGCCAAGATTGCCATGGCCAGCTCATTTCCAGCGCAAATAAGCGTAAGTAAATTTATAAGACAAACAAACAAACGCAACAAAAAAAAAAGTATAAGAAACTTGCAGCGCAGGACAGGTGGTCGCCAGGAGCTAAAAATGTGTGTTTGTGTGTGTTTGTGTGTGTGTGTGTGTGTTGCCTGCTGCTGTCGTCGCCGAGTCTAAAGCCAGGTCAAAGCCAAACAGCTTGGGGCTGAAAGCAGGCAGCTTGGGCAATATTCATTCTGGTGGCAAACAAACACGCAGCAGCAGCAGCAACAGCAGCAGCAACAACAACAACAACAACTGAAACTACAGCAACAACCACAGCTACAACAAGTATAATAACGCTTTGGACGCTGCCATTTGTGGGCAAGCAGCTTCACATTTCCCCCCGCTCCGCTCCTCCCCGCACCTGCTAGCAAAGCTAGTTGATGAACTTCGTGTTCAAGTTGTGTAGCACAAGAGTTGACGCCTGCTGTTGAAGCAGCAACAGCAGCAGCAGCAGCAGCAATGCCGCCAGCTGTAACACTGATAGCAATTCCACTAGACAACACCAATGGGTTAGGGGTAGTGGCGAGGGGAAGGGGGGATGCTACAGGACAGAGTCGCCTCAGCGCTTTTTCGTGAGTTTTTTGTTTTTCTTTCAGTTTATTTTACTTTCGTGTGACGGCAGCAACAACAAAAGCAGCAACATCCACAGCAGCAGCAGCAGTCGCCGCAGTTTCACTTGGTTTGATTTTATTATGTTTTTCTTTTGGCACCACCAGAGCAGCAGCAGCCACCCGGTCTCTAGCTAAACCATACCCACCACCCACCCACTCCGCACTCCCCACTCCCCACACTTAGTGTATGAGTTCGAGTGCAAAAGTAAAGAAGATTGCTCTGCTTTTTGGCCACATGCTGCCAAGTTCTTTTGGCCCCGTTTGCCTGCTTTGTTATTTGCCTACACATCGACAAGGCAAGCTGCTTCTCTTTTCCCCCTCACCCCCACCCGCTCCCTCTCTCTATCTCTCTGACCTTTCTTGAGTTTGGCTGGAGGTGGCAAAGGGGGAGTGGGCTGTTCCGGGGGTGACTCGTTTCCCTCTTTTACAAAAGCCGTTACAATATCAAGTTAATTGTTTGAAATAAGTGCAGCCTACACACAGTCGTCGCCCCCGCAACTGCCTAGCCTCTTTGGCCACGCCTACCCATCAAAGGCCTTTTGCTGATGCTGCGGTTTCTTTTGTGCCCCGTTTTCGGAGGCAGCACTACCCACATTTATAGTGTTGCGGTCTCTGTTTGCAGCAACCACACCCAGCCCCAACCCCAACCCCAACCCCCTTCGTTTTATTATCAACTGTTGTGTTGTCAACGCCAGCTGCCCCAAGTTTTCTACACATCTACATAGATATATATATATATATATTATTGTTTTTTTTTTTTTTGGGTGGTGTGTGTTTTGTGGGCGTTTCTTGAACTTTTTTGCCACCCACAAAAATTGTACTTTGACTGACTTCGTTTCCATCTTGAAGTCTCAGTTTTTGGAGTGCACTTTTCCGTACAACTTGAAATGAATCTAATAACTTGGCTGTCCTCACACACAACGCACACACACACACAGCGCACACACACACACACTGGGTGCACACGCCAAAAACAATAGTTTTGACCATGATGCAAGTGCCGCAAGTTGCAAGTTGCAAAAGCGGATTGTTGTCTTCTTTTTTAGCCAGTTTTGTTGTCGAGTGCTTTGCCGTCTTTTACTTATTTTTTTTTTTTTTTGCTTCCAGTATTCCTTTTTAGCCATCCTTGCACTTTTCCAGTTTCTTGCACTCAATTCAAATATATTTAACAAGCAAGTTTTGCTTTTCATTTTCCTTTTTTTTTCTGGTTAGTTTTTAAGTTTGTAAAGCAAAAACGATAACAGCTCCATTAGTGAAATTTATTTGTCTGATGTTGCCACTCTTAACTCGCAACACACACAATCAAACACACACAAATACATTTAAAGTCAATTCGTAAGCCAAAGATAAAGACAAAAGAGGATTCTTTTGCTCCTGTTTCATTCCTTGTCAACTTGATTGTGTTTGCAATTTCATAAAATAACAATTCTCAGGCCGACTTGGTTCAGCCTTTGCCCTGTTATTTAGTTGTTGTTGTTGTTTGTGTTGTTGTTGTTGGTGTTGGGGTGTTGCGCTGCTTGATTGCCGCCGGTGGTTGTCACTTGGCGCCTGCTTCCTGTCTCGCCTGCGCTAAGTAACTCAAATGGAATGCGTTTGCAAATAATTTCGCCAAGTTTTCCATATATATTGGCATAAGTTGAGTACCTCGTCTCCTGCTCCTGCTCCTGCTGCTGCTCCTGCCTTGCTTGATGGCATGCCAAATTCAATTCACACAAAATACCCGTAATTCAACACCCCGGCAGAAAGCCACTCCGCTGACTGATTGGTTTTGCTATGCTGCCACGCAGTCAGGCAGACAGGCAGGAGCAGTTTTCTTTCCCAATCCTCTGCCCGCACTATATTTCCCTAGGCACATTGAAATGAGCTAAAAACCGAAGAACTTCTTCTGGCTGCTGCTGCTTGGTAAAGTTTCTCGCTCTCTGAGATTTTTAGCCCGTTGTCGACATCGACATCTCAAGCGGCTCGTTGACATATTTGTATTGTATTCAATCGATGAATTTCTGCCAGCCAACCAGCCAACCAGCCAAGCAGCCAGCCAGAAAGCGATGTCAAGGCTGCTTTTAGCCTTAAGGGAAAATGACTTATTTTCTTACGCACACATTGGAGCAGCTCAACGGTTCTTCAGCTTCTCTCAACGCTCCCGTTGGCAGCTGTACTGGCATGCTGCCTGCCAGCCAGCCAGCCAGCCAGCTTCTTGGCTGGAGTTGATTGCTTGTGCGTCGACATTCGTCCTGGCAAAAGTTACAATAAAAATATAAAAAAAAAAATAAAAAAATAAAGAAGAAAAACTTTTGCCGCACACATTTTTTACTTCGCTGCCTGTCGACTTTTCCCGTTGATATTAAAATTTTAATAAACCCACGCACGCTGACTGCCTCCTGCCACCCTGTCTGCGTCCCTCTTGGCACCCCCTTTTTGCTTTGACACTCCCGCATCTTTGCGTCTCGCATCTGCTCATCTTCTGCTTGTTGCACTTGACGGAAACGCGTCAGTTGTGTTCCTCGACTCACAACCAGGTTTCCCGCTTTGTGTGGCACGCACATTTCGATGCTGCGACGCGTAAAACGAATACGTCGTATTTGTGTGATTGCCCCCAACCCACCAATCCCCCCTGCTGCTTCTAGTCCCCAGATGACGGCTGGTGGATCTGACAATGCCAGCGATTTTTGTGCCGCACGTGAAACATGTTGATAAATCAAATCTCCACGCAGTCAATGCCAATGCCAATTTGGCTGACAATTGCTTTTGGTTTTTGGTTTTTTGGTTTTTGGCTTTTGATTTGCGGTTTCTTATTTTTTCTTATTATTTTTGTTGCTGCTGCTTGTGCCCCACATCTGCATGGCAGCTAATTGCTTGCGGCTACACTCATCGACTGCCCTACACACACGCACACACACACAAACAATCACACACACAGCAGCCACTCACATGATGACTGGCTTCATGGTGACAGTTTTATGGAAAGGGAGGCGTCGCCTAAGCCCCTCAAGCAGCGCTTAACGGCAGCTGCAAAAGGGACAAAACCAATGAGAGTTCGCCGGTCTCGCTGGCTTCCCTTCATTATCATGAACCCACCGAGCTGACGGAGTGACTAACTGACTAGCTTGTTGGCAGCGTGTAAGCAGTCGGATGAGCTGTGTTATTCCCTCACTGATCCACTTCCAAATACACGCTCAAGTAGTCAAAATGGCAAAAGCAAAACAGACCAAAAATATATGAAAATAAAATCGCATTTATTATTTGTGTTCTTGTCAAATGATTTCAACCATAAAATACAATTAAATTGCTTATTTGTGGTGAGCTCAAAGATTTTAAATAATTAATTGAATTCGAATAGAACTTAAGTTGTTGCCAGCTTTAATATGCCAGCAGATTCAGCCAAGAAGCTGGCTTTTATTGTCAACCCACTTAAGCCTTGTAAAACCCATTAGAACTATTGCCACAAAAACCTTACTCATCGCTTTTATTTGATTGCCAAGAGTTTTATTTTTTATTTTTTATTTTTATTTCTTTTTTTTTTTTTTTTGGTAAATACTCAAAAAGAAGTAGGACATTGATAATCCTGCTGATGCGACTGGTATGTCACTTGAAATTGGCTTTGACCAGATGCAGCAGCAGCAGGCTTAAAGCCTTTAAAAAGCCTGGCTAAGAATAACGTGAAGTGAACGGACGGCAACTGCCAAAATTAAATCAAATCAAATAAAATAGTTAGTAAATAATAAAACAGTCGAGAGTCGAGTGCTGAAGTGGCTGGCAGTTTAATGCTCGTTTACGTTTGCCGGGCTTTTATGGTCATGGCAATAGACGGCAATTTTATTATACTCATACAAAAACGTCTTTTGGATCTGGCAAACAGTGCTTCGTTCCCGGCTCGAGTCGAGGCTCTGGCTCTGAGCTCAGGCTGATGGCGGAGCAGTCAACAAACCATTAAACTCAAGTGTTTACCACAAGCCCAAAGTCACTAGACACAAATCTAAACTGGCAGTTAGACAAGCACCAGAGCCGACGCCCAATACCAGTGTCTGGAGTAACCACTCCCCCTTCTACAACCTAGCAGCTAATGTGGCTTACGACTTCGACGACTACCAACCAGGCAGGCAACCAGGCATCATCAATAGATTGGTTGGTGTAGTTTAGCCTGACATTTACAGTGCACATATTGCACTACTTGAGAAATCGAGCGAGTTACTCGACGGCGACGTGGGCAGAGTGTGGCCTGGGCTATGGAGCAATATTTATGGGGCAGGCGTCGCTCTTGGAATATTTGATGTAGATTTGGCAGTTAAATTTAACTGACAACTTAGGCAATGCTTACGACTAAGCTTCACCGATAAGATATGAGCCACATTTCCAGAGGGGTTCTATAAAGATATGCTCAAATAAAGTACCAGATGATAGAGCAAAGGAATTGATAGTCCACGAAATTAGCTACAGAAACTTTAAGGCAGAGAAATATTTATTTCGTGATTTTATTTTGTCTATCAAAAGGTGGAATACAATTTTATGTGGTATCTCGAAAAACACTGAGTTCAAGTTAATCAATGAAACAAAAAGTAGGCAAACTTATTTGATGACTTCTTCATAAAATTGATGAACTGAATTTGCAGTTTGATCTGCAGCTTAAATTGAGCAAGTTTTGTTAACAACTTGTGGTTAAAATAAAGCAATTTATCAGTTAACAGCTGTGGGCCATCGGAGCTGTGTGTGTGGCTCGGCAAAAAAACCGCACTATAAATACTAACATTGATATTTCAACTTATTTATGGCCACTTTTCGATGAGCCTTTTCGCGTTTACAACAGTGCCATAAAATTTATGGGTGCCCGCAAGGGGGGGGGGGGGCAACAGGAACAAGGAAGTCGCGTTGAGACACGCGAATTGTGAACGCATTTCGTTTTCTACACGCGGTGCGTAATTATTTTTATGACATTTATTTCTGGGCTGTGTGTGTCTGTGTGTGTGTGTAGGTGTGTGTCCTTTTGTCCAAGGCAATGGCGTCGTCGTCCGTGTTGAAGTGTTGGCGTTTGCCAAACAAATTAAAAGCAAATTATAAGCAACGATATTATAAACAAGAACGCAAACGCAAACGACGTCAGAGTCCTGGCACAACTACATTACAGCTTAGATCCTGTTGGATAGCAAGGATAGCTGGAATTTTAATTTCTGTGTTCTGTGTTCTGTGCAAGCTTGAGGCCAACGGTCTGTCTTTTCGTCCTTGTGTCCTTCACTTAAAACGATTTACTCGCCAAATCTTATAAACGACACATTGTAATGAATGGGCACAGGTGAGAAACGTGCGCCCCAAGCGATGCCGAGGGATGCGGGCAGCGTTCAAGTTGAATTTTTTCCCCCAGTTTTTCGTTCGCTCGTTGTTTTTTTTTTTTTGTTTCTTTTTATTTTTTTTTAAGCGCTGGGTGCGAAACGTGCCTGACGTTGGACATAAATTAATTTATTGCGTGCGAAGCGAAATATGTAAAAATAATTGCCAAAGGAGCAACAGAGACAAAAAAACCAAAATTTGGTACTGAAATAATTCATACTGCATACTTTTATGGGCCGGGGGAGGGTGAGCGGAGAGCCGTCAAAACTTTCGCATTCACATTAGTCACAGAGCAACACAAAAAAAAAACATTAATAATTAAGCAATGTTTTAGGGTACAGGGGAGGGGGTCGTTTTAGGGGACTTGGGGAGCAGGGTACTTACAACGAGTTTCTTTGTTGGAATTGTGGCGGTTGTCACTGACAGCGGCGTCGGCGTAAGTGGCGGCGCTGCTACTGCGGCTGCTGTCACTGGCGGACTAATCGCTTTAATTGTCGCCGGCGCTGGCAGCGTTGGCAACGGCGGAAGCGGCGGCGGCTGCTGAAATAACTCCGCTGGCTGCTTCACGTAAAACAGATTTACTCCAAAGTGTGAAATTTTGATTGAATTTATAAAAACACCGTCGACAGGAAAATGTGGTCTGAAGCGCCGAGCAACCGTCGGCCAAAAAAGAGCGCGTTAACTGTTTTGTTGTTGCTGCCAGCTGCTGTTGTTGTTGCTTGTTTGCTTTAACTGTTTATTATGCTTGCTGTTATTGTTATTGTTGTTGTTGTTGGTTTTGTTTTTCGTTTCTGATTTGTGTGTGTTCGTTTCGTTGTTTATCGCTATGTTTCACAACTAATTGAGAAGCTCTTAAAATTGCCGTTTGAATAATTGCATTTGTTTTTATGTTTATTTGGTTTTTTGTTTTTGTTTTTTTTTTGTTTTTGTTTTTTACTTTATTATAATTCTTTTACACTACTAAAGCTCAACGTTAGACAGCGCGTTTAAAAAATGTCCTGCAAAGTTTTACTGCTGATTCTGATGCTGCTGCTGCGGCTTGTTCTTCTTCTTCTTTTTCTTCTTCTTCTTTGCTTCGTTTCGTATTTGATTTGTTTGTTGTTTGATGATTGCACTTCAACGCGTTGCGAATCACGTCAATAAAAATCTCGCTACTAAGTAAAACGCGTCGTTGTCGTCTACCGAAATATTTGCCGCTATTGACAATAAGCTTAACTCAGTTGTTGTGGTTGTTGTTGTTGTTGTTGTTGTTCCTTGGCTGAGAATTCGACAATTGATTTCCTCTTTTTATGTGGGAGCTTTACATTTGCTGTTGCTTTGCTCTGCTTTGCTTTGCTTTGCTTTGCGTTGGTTTGGTTTGAATTGGTTTGCTTTGTTTTCACTAGGCTACTTTTGCACGGCTAAGGAACAGAACGCAACGACTGCTGGACTCGCTTGTCTGATAACGACTGAAGGACTCTCGCGAATTGCGTAGGATTTTTAGCGAAGCCAAAAACTCTGCCAACAAACACATCGACGTCGACGTCGCCAGCGACAGCAGCAGCAGCAGCAGCAGCGGCAGCGGCAGCGACAGAAGCGCAGAAGCATTACAACAACGGAAGCACAACTAACAGCAGCGCCACAGGCAGCGCGAGAGAGCAGGCGAGAGCGAGAGCGAAACAGTTAGAGAGAGAGAGAGAGAGAGGGACATCTCCAACTGAGAGAGGCAAAGCGAGTGAGAGAGAGGGCAAGAGAGAGCAAGCGAGCGAGCGCACGTGCATTCGTGAACACCCCCGCATTTTTTGGTACACGAACGACACGAAGACTGTTAAATCTGTTTGTTGTTGCCGTACTAAATACGGGCCGGTTGTGCAGGGTTGCCAGCCTTGCTAAAAGCGTTCGGTTTTTAAATGTGTGATCAATTTTCTGTTAAGTTGAGCATTTTGCTAATCATGTTAATTTTAATTTAAGCAAGTTGCCATCCCCATTTGCTACTTTAAATATTAATATGACATATTTATTCATAATAAAATTAAATATTACGCAATTTATTATAAATTTTATTTAAACTTATGCTATTTTTGTAAATTTATTGCATTATTTGTATTACCATATTAAATGAATAAATAAATAAATACTGCGCCTTTGTGGCATGCAACACTTTTTGTGCTGCGTGCAGCTGCTGAGAAAGCCTGCATCGATCGATGCTGTTAGCTCTGTTAGTGGGATGCTGTTAGCCGCGCAGCTGGACTTGGCTTTTACAGCTACCCCTACCGCCTGCCCAACAACACAAAAAAACAGCCCCTTCAAACCTCGTCCCCGCCACATGCAGCACTCCTGGTTGCCTAAGCCGCCGCACAATGTTGCAATCACACACAAAACAGTCTCTAAAAATTCACTTTCACAAGCCGAAATGACTTAACAGAGAGAGCGCTAATTGCAACAGGAGAGCCAGTTACACACACTCACACACACACACACACATGCATACAATACAAATATATTTTTAGAGAGCGAGATGGAATTGAGCTAGAGAGCGTGCAAGTGAGAGAGGGAGAGGGAGAGCGAACGAGAGAGAGAGAGAGAGAGAGAGAGCAAGCGAGCACATGCTGCTTGGAGAGTTGAAAAATCTACGCGCGTCATTGTTGCACCTTTATGTTTGTTTTCGTGGGTGGCCCACACAGCGCCAGCAGCAGCGGACGACGTCAGTTGAAAAGAGATGGGCGATGGATGGGCTCGCAAATGGCGCAAAACAAACAACAATAGCAAAATTGTAACCTCTATAGAGGGTGTCCACTGCCCGTTGCTTCTGCCACTGCCACTGCTGCTGCTGCCAGAACTGCTGCTGCTGCTGCTGCCTTTTGTTGTTGGTGTAGCTTGTAGGCCTGTAGGCAACCTCTTAATGATGTTGAATGTTGCATGTTTGCCTGTTTTTAGTTGTATCTGTTGGCATGTTGCTGTTGCCGTTGCAGTTGCAGCTTAAGGTGAACTCTTTTGTGCGTAACTGCAATGAATGCTGCTGCACATCTTGAATAGTTCGTAATTAATTATTACTCTTAATAATCATCGACAACAACATCATCATTATCATCATAGGCAGCCTCATAATTGCCTTGATTTTTTGCGAGTGTGTGTGTGTGTGTGTGTTGGTGAAAGTGTCAACTTGACATTGCCTGGAGTGCACGCGGCACCGCTCACACACACACACACAATATCACACACACAAACATGCCGCGGCACTTGCGTCAAATATTTTGTTGCCTACCGCCCCGGGGGCAGTTGTTGTTGCCTGCCTCCGTTTGCTGACAACGTCAAAAAGAAAATCGCTCGCAGCGACACTTGTCTGAGCAAAATTTCCCTCGAAAATGTGCCAAACGCTCTCCTCCACGCGCTCGTGCACTCTCACGCTCGCTGCGTCGGCGCCGTGGCAGCGCCTTTACCCCAGTTCCGCTGCCAGCGGCAACTGCGCTGTTGGCGGCGGCAGCGACAGCGGCTGCGGCTGCTGCTGCTGCCATGGCAGCTTTATCAGTGCCATGAAATGTTGTTCCCGGAAAATAACCCAAAGGAAATGCTACACACACACACACATAGAGAGTTGTGTGTGTGTGTGTGTGTGTGTGAGCAGCAATAAGTGTGTAGATGTAAATCCTGGTTTGTTTCATTTGCCGATTTGGAAGCCGCTCTGGCGAACTCTGCAGCCGGCGGCACTAACTTTGTACGCTTGATGATGATAATAATGTTGCCCCTTTTGGCTTTTGCCAGGATCCAGACCCAGACCCAGACCCAGTCCAGGAAAACAGCCACAAAACCCAGACATCGTCTATGGAAATTTCGTACGCCGATTTTCGAGCGATTGCAATTGATTTGTAATGTATTTCATTGTTGTGTGTCTTCCAGTGTGTTGGTGTGTGTGTGTGTGTGTTGGTGTGTGCGTGATTGTGTGTGCGAGTGAGGTTATAAAATTTGTATTGATTATTTCGATTGCCTTTGTTCGATGGCTGCGCTTTGTTCGCTCATCTAATGATAGCTGTGGGGGCATTAAAAATGTCAAAGCTGACATTTCTGCACACTACAACTGTTTGGGTTATATTGTGAGTGGATGTTTAGGATTAGTGCTATACCAAATATAAATATATAAATATATAAATAAATATATATAGAGATGTAAGAGTCTATATGTGTGTGTGTGTGAGTCTAACGCTGCCTAGACACGCATATAGTGCAGGAGGATACAAAAGGACCTGCTCGACTTGGGAGTTGGCATGTGTACAAGTCAATTATGGGTCAAAATCCACACAGGAGTTGGGCAGAACCAAAAATGCTTGAAGTTGGCTTGCTGCTCGCTGAACTTTATAAGGCTCCTTGCTTTTGCCCATTGTAAGATGAGAGATGTGCTGTGCAAGGGGGGGGCCCCAAGGATGTTGGGGATCTCAACTGTGCCTGCGCCATTGCAAATGAAACATGTTTGGTTTTATCGTATTTATTGACGACTCCATGGGGACGCCTTGCCTGCCGGCCTGACCGTCCGTCAGTTCGTCCTTCAGTCAGTCAGTCAGTCAGTCAAGGCTGCCAGCAAGCAAGATCAAACAATGGAGATGCTACTCCAGATGCTGCCGCTCAAATTGCGCTATCGAGCAGCTCAAAACAGCCACATAAAAAGATTATTTTATGCATGTGTGTGCGTGTCTACACCAGTGTGTGTGTGTGTGTGGCACAGCTACGCAATTTTTTTGTTTGTATAGAATGGGTACAAGGGACAGCAACTAAATTCACTTAGAAAGCAATTCGTATGCGAGTGTTGCACAACAACATCGAAATGTGGCACACACGCGCCGAGAAACCTTTAGAATTCTTCTTAGGTAGGATATATCCAAAAATATATCAGCGATAAACAGCATTTCCGGAAAATTTCAGTTTTCTAGCTTTACTGTTGTCCACTTGTTGATGGATTTTAAATAGTAATTAAAGAGACGATGTGAATTAAGAATAATATTTATTATATATAAAATATTTTATATTCATAAGAATTCAAAGTGAATTTCTTTCTAATTTGTGGATACTTATTAAATTTCTTAAACTATATTAGTTTTAATTTGGCTAATTAAAATGAAGCGAAAAGTCATATTTGAGATGCTTTACCTTTATTTAGTTAAACGTTATCTGAAAGGACTCGAGTTGCGTTAAGCCGCAAAACAATACTTGATATGAATAACTTATTTAGTCATTCCAAAGGCTAGACATCTACATGACTACTTAACATTGCTCTCCACGCTCCACGCTCTCGCTTTAAGCCAGTCAAGGGAAGCAACTGCTGGCCCACACACACACACACACCCCACTCTGCACTACTCTGCACCACTCTGCACCACCCCCACAGTGGCTCTGTCCAGCAACATTTAAGCAATTTCGCTTGTTAAAAGCTTACGCCGCGCACTTTACTTTAAACCACACTAACAAATGCCACTTCATTCAGCAGATATTTGCGGCCAACAGCAGCAGCAGAGGCAGCAGCAGCAGTAGCACTAGTGGCAAAAACATAGTGGCACACACACACACACACACGGACAACGCACACACATGCGAAATCACACACATCCTTTTGCCATCAATTCTCTAAGCACAAACAAACAGTCAAGCCACACACTAACACACACACTCGCACACACACACACATACACACACACATACACACACACGCACGCAGCAACACGCAAAGCTCTTTTCACTACAAAACGGAAGTACATAGAAGAAGCAGCAGCAACCAAAAACATAAAAAAAAGAAAGATGAGAAAAACTAACACACACACACACAAACAAAACACACATGGAACCTGCGAGCTTACAGAAAAATATTGTGGCAGAAAGTACACACACTCAAAAACACACACACACACACACACACACACACACATACACACGCTTATATGCTCACACCCGATAGGCGCAGCGCAAGATATTCATTCTATCGTAAAATAGGTAAGCAACATTATGTGTGTTAGTGTGTATGTGTGTGTGTGTGTAAAAAACAAGCGGCAACGCTCTGGTCAACGGATAACAAAACATAAATAATAACGACAGCAGCAGCAGCAGCAGCAGGAGCAGTAGGAGCAGGAGCAGTCAGAGCCGGAGCAGTCGAGGTAGCAAAGGGACCTGCACTGAGGTAATGGCAGCTAAGGCTGCTGGGAACAGCAACGGGGCAGGAGCAGCAGCAGCGGTAGATTCAGATATTTTTGCTAGTAAAGCATAACCAAAGCCAAGAGCTACAAACAGCTAAAAAAAAAACAGGCTACAGGTATCTGAAAACTAAATGAGATCAGTCGAGTAGAAATGGAAAAATGAACTGCTACTAACTGAAAATAGTCAAAAGTGAAGCAAGATAAAGTTTTTACAGTTATGCAACAAGTGCTCAAAAATATGCAAATATTTGCTAAATGGAAAAAAATGTGTATTTTGCTAAAATTTTAGCTTTTTTTCTAGCTGCAAAGCTGAAAACCAAATCGATGAAAATAAAATATTTTCATTCTTTAGAAAAAGCTAAAAAAATATCGAAAATTTTTATGGAGAAATTTTATTTTTTGTATTAAAGTAGCTTTATTTTTTTGAAGCCAATAATCGCTTATTTGAAAATGATCAAAAATGATGAGAGAAGAAATTCGGTGCCTTTTTGGATATTAATTTATAATGGATAGTGGCCAATTTCAGTTCAATTTATTTCTGTTTGCTGAGCCTTAACTCACTTCCTGAATCCTGCTGGGTGACTTGCTTGCTAACAGGCCATCGCAGCCATAATGGCCACGTCGTATCGGTTTCCTGAAAGATGAAAAAACAACAACAACAACAACACAAAAATGGAGCAGCAGTTTGGGGAAAAAAAAAATAAAACAGGACACGCGCCCGACCAATGCCAAAAACTGCCAACCTCAGTACAGGAAAGCGCCAATGCCATGGAGAATAATGCGAATGCGAACAACGCGCAAATAACTCATTTATTTATTTACTATACAAGCATATGCGATGCTGTATATATGTATGTGTGTGTGTGTATCCATATCGTATGTGTGTGTGTGTGTGGTGTGTGTGCTTGCGTGCAGTGAAGCTTGAGTTTGATTTAATAGTTTATTAAGATACGAGAAGCAAGTGAAGATTAAGGCGAGCGGATTTACTCGACGGTGGTTGTTGGCGCACTTAAATGTGACGACCACTGGATTTTGGCCTGTGGTTTATGGGCTTTAAGCAGCTGCCATAAATAGATTTCAACTGTTGTTGTTGTTGTTGTTGTTGGCCTTGTTATGCTGCTGCTGCTGTGAATTGCGAACATTTTGAATGCCGCAGAGATTGGAATTAAAGAGTCATGGAGAGGATTTCATTAGGCGTGTAAGATAACAATAATAATTTGGCTTATCGTGGAACATGGATTGCCTCTAAATTGGCAGAAAACACTTTCATCTAGTTGAATTTTGAATTGAAGTGGTATTCATTTTGCAATTAGTTATTGAATATATATGTGAAACAATTGCAATTGAAATACTTTCTCGAGCGAGGAATTCTAAGAATTTCAATATTAAATCAGCATCATTTCAAATTCACAACTATTTCGTAAACTAATTAATAATTGAGAACATATTTTGTTTGTGCTTCAGTTATGCCAATAATATGGCATATATATATATATATATATAGATATTTGATATTTATTGTATATTTGATTGAGCATTTAACTTTTTGCAAAATGTATCTATTTCATTTTGCCCATATCACAAATTACACATTTATACGAGGTGTGTTCAAAAAGTATCACGACTTTTGAATTTTCGCGGGTTACGTATATTCGAATTTCGATTTTTTTGTGGCGTTATGTTGGCACTCATGTCTCTCACTTATGCCGACAAGCTCGGCCATTTTGAATGTTCACTTAATTGTTGACAGCTGCTTTGCATGCACGTGTTTTGGATCGTCTTCGATTTTTACCTATTCGTTTACCTATACGTAACCCGCGAAAATTCAAAAGTCGCGATACTTTTTGAACACACCTCGCATTTTCATTGCCGCATTTGCTGCCAACTCATTTTAAAAGCCCATAAATTAATATTTTCACGCTTTAAATGCCGTGAAAACACCCACACACAACACACCCCTAAATACGCACATACTTAGATATATGTGTGTGTGTGTGTGTGTGTGTGTGAGTTGGTAGCGATTAAAATTGCTGTTAATGACAAGCGAATGTTATAAATTACAGCAATGAAGCAATTTTTTTGCTGTCTGCCTGACATGGAACGCAGCTAAAGTTGATGACTATCTGTGTGTGTGGGTGTGTGTGTCTGTGTGTGTGTGCCTGGGTGTGTGTGCTTCACTGCCTGTAGCAGAAGCAAAGTTTGCCTAATTATTTAAGATCAACGCTACAGCTGCCATTTCAAGTCAACGACAAGATGAGGCAGCAACAGCAGCAACAGCAGCAACAGCAGCAGCAGCAACAGCAGCAACAGCAACAGCAGCAGCAACATCAACATCAGCAGCAACATCAGCTAAACGCAGAAAGATGAAAAACCAGACAATGAAAATTGAACTCATCTCTGATGAGGCAATCGTGGGCAATCCAGGAGGCCGTCGCTTTGATAATGATGTTGTCTCTGTGTTGCGGTGCTCGGCAATGTTTCAGCTGTTATTAATGATGCCCATATGAGGCAGGCAGGCAAACACACACACACACACACACACACACTCAGTTAGGCACTCAGGCACACGGACACACACCTAAAAGCCTACGTCTAAATTGAGGTTGAGGTTGGGCGAGGGATTGGAGTGGTTTGAGTGTATCCATTGCCTTAAAATTATGCGCCATATTTTCTGTCAGCGTTTTGGCTCGACGCTTGGGCGGATGTCGTATGTGGTGGCCACCAGCTGAGCGGAGGGGGATGCAGTTGGGCGTTGTGGTTGCTCTGCCAGAAATCAACGATTGAGCTCACAACGGCAACGCCATGTTGAAATCAATGTGTGTGATTTGCCAATTATGTGGGTTATACATGTACGTCAGTCACTGTATGTGTGTGTGTGTGTACGAGTGTGTGTGTGTTTCTCTCTCTGTGGCTGCGTTTGGCTCGTCATTAGCGCTGTTTCCATTTCCGGCAGACAGAAGCAACAGCATCAGCAGTCAGCAGCCAGCGGAGGAGAAAAGGAGCCTCCATCGATGAGGAGTCGGCATTGGTTGTCAATTTTATAAGCAATTTACGCAGCGACAGAGTTCGATTTGCCAACTGTTGATGCCTCGTGTCAAGTGGTAAAGTGGTAAAGTGGTGGTGGCACAAAGAGTGTGGGGGGGGGGGGGTATATTTACAGCTGCAAATGGAAATGAAACTCGAAATTGCTGCTGTAGATGCTTTAAATGCATTTGACTATTTCCCCATCAGCGCCGGCGCCTAATTAACTAATTTTGTTACCAAGTGGCCCAAAACCGAAATATCGAAATATCAGTTTTGGGCAGGAGCAGGAGCAGGAGGAGTGAGCAGGAGGAGTGAGCAGGGAAGTAGGGAGCAGTAGGCAAGCGGAGTCAACTCCAGAACCATCGTTGTTGGACAAAACTGATGCGTTGCGCCATTGTCCTAATTATTGTCCTGCCATAAACAACTAACAGACGCAGCAGAGCAGCGGCAGCAACAACAACAACAACAACAGCAACAACAACAGCAACATTGTCGATTCACCCTCACAAGCAGCAAGACAAAAGTAATGGCCACTATAATTCACAGTTACTTATTGTTTATCTGTTCGTTTTGCTCAGCTCGATGTGCTCCATAACTTAAATGGTCGCAGCAGCAGCAGCAGCAGCAGCAGCAGCAACAGCAGCAGCAACATCAGCAGCAGCCAACAATTAGAGATGAGAGCAACACTCAAATAAAGCCAACACGAATCACGAATTAATTAAATGATGCTCAAACACAAATATCCAAAATTAATCCATGTTTAATATATATAGAAAGCAAAGTTGTCGAATCTGTATTTCATGTCTGAAATAGCTAGAAAAGACAAACTCAACTGAAACAGATACTTTTGCAGTATTTTTAAGTAGTTTTCTAAACTTTCAGGAAACAGAAAACAACAATAAATTTGGTCAAATCAAAAGCGTCTAAAAATCATATTTTTTTTGGTTGACTGAAGTTACAAATATAACTAAAGCAAATCTGGAGTGAATATACAATATGCTCCAATATGCTCCAATCTGCTCCAATCTGCTCCACTCTGCTTAGCATGAAGCATCATTAAATCCATCGAATGCTCTTTAGGCCATTCTTTAGGCCATTTTCATAAACATTTTCTACTCTCAATTGCAAACCGCTTCCATCGCTAGGCTAACGAGGAAAATTCCCGTCTATACTGTTTGCTCCTGTGCAAAACAGTTGGTTCGATTTTATGGCAGCGGGTTGAGATTGGTGCAAGATTTTGCTTCGTTTTGCTCTTGTCTTAGCCCTGGTGTTGGCCTGTCTCTGTGATTTAAGTGATTCGAATTAATTTGAAAATTTTCAATGTTTGTTGCAACCTGGCCAAAGGGAACACAACAGCAACAGCAACAGCAACTCGCATCTGTAGTAAATGTTTAAATCGGCAAACAGGGCCAAGGAAAATCAGTGCACATGCAGTAAAAAAAAAAAACCAAAATACAAAACAAAAAAAAGGGGGCAAAAATCGAGCAAAATCGTTGCCATAACTATGTGCGGCCAGCAAAAGGAAACGAACAACAATGCAACAACCAAAACTGAGGCCGAAACTCAGCAGCGAATTGCACAGAAAAAAATAGTTGGAGAGCCGGAGAAGAGTGGCAGCAGCAGCAGGAGCAGCAGCGGCAATTGGTGGGGCAGCGGCAATATTGAGAGGCAACCACGTTGGTGGCAAACGGCTGCTGGGGCAATGGCCAAAAGTTTAAACAACTATTTATTATGAAATACAATATAAAAAAAAAACACACACACACAGAAAAATACATATACATATATAAAAAAAAAAAAAAAAAAACTATTTAACACACAAATTCAAACAGACAACAGCTGAGCGCGGAGGCGGCTCATCGGTGGCGACTCTGTGGCAAGCCTTTTTGAGCAGCCTGGAATCCAACTGGGCATGGCTGGCCCATCCATATCAGCATCCATCCACATTCATATATCCGCAGCCCAAAAAGCCGCAAGCGCCAGTGTGGCAACCGAAGCTGGAGCTGTAGCTGTAGCTGGAGCTGAAGCTGAAGCTAAAGCCGATGCTGAGGAACCAAAGGAGCAACTTTTACGTGAAAATGTTCAAAATTTAATCAAATTAAAGTGAATGCGCCGCAGGCGAACATATTTCGCACGCGCCGGCGAGAAGAGAAGCGCCGCCAAGCCTCGCCAGGATGTGGAATGGGGCAGGCGCTAAAGGCAGGAAGAGGAAGAGGCAAACGTTCTGGCAGCAAGTTTAATATGTAAATTGTTTTTGTTGCTTGATACGGGTGGTGTCGGCGTGGTATTGGTGTTGGTGTTGGTGTTGGTCCCGGCCTGGACTGCGATGGCTCGACATTAAGTGGTTATCATAGCCATTTATGAGGCTGTTAAAAAGTATCTCATTAAACATAAATGGGCAAGCGGCAAGTGGCAAGTGGCAAGCGGCAAGCGGCAAGCGGAACGCAGCGAGCAAACAACACTCAACTCGAACTCGGGATAATAGATACTCCAGTTATTTTCATATCATTTTTTTTTTTTCGAGTTTGGGGAGCTACAAATTAAAACCCAACTATTTGGCAGCAACAGCGAACCACAATCGGGAGACCTTCCTTCATATGCGATGTGGAGAAACCGCCCACAGTTAAAACGCTACAGCGAAAAGGAACCCGGCATACATTCTAGCAAATTCCGTTTACCTGTCAAACTTTTGCCATTTGTGGCCAACCTATTTTGAAGTTAGCCCCAGTGTGCCACACACACACACGCACACACACACTCTGCAACAATAGCAGCAGCTGCCTCATCTAGTCTCCCCTCTCCCCCAGAAGAGCTAAGAGACAGAGCCACGTTTATGCCTAAACTTTGTCAATTATTTGCGGATTTAACATTTTGTAGCTTGTGCGGATTTTGATTTTTGATTCGACTTTAAAAATACATTTGAAAGCAATAACAACAATTTGCATTGGGCGGCAAATTTATTAGACTTTCATTTTATGTTTTATGAGAAATTTAGCAACTTAAACCTATGTTTTTTGAGCATAGTTTATTGCATCAAAATAAATGTGTAATAAATTGGAATATTTAAAAGAATTCTAATTTCTCTCAGGTATAATAGATGTGTCTGAAAGTCAGCTTTTTCCTTTATAGACTGGTCATTTTTTAAGTCTCTGCCCTTTCATGATGAATGTATAAAAATAATTTATTTATGTTTGTGAATATTGCCATTTTTAGATTGTTCATTATATTTTATATATATATTATATTTTTATTGAATATGAATTTTTATATGCAGTACTCGATTGCAGCAGAAGCATATAAAATATATATAAAATCATTAAAATGCTATCCGAATTTCGATTTGATTATACATTAAAATCCATAATTATGCTGAATATTTAATTATAGAATTAAAAATGGATATTATAAAATTTTTCTTTGGTTCGTTTTAATTATTTCGATTTAAAATATTTTAAATTTTTGCATGCTATTTTTTTTAATATAAATTGTTATATAAATTTAGAGAAAAAAAGTCAGCTTAAAGTTGGATACAAGTTGGAGAAATTTATGAAAGTCCGCATTTCATTCAAAATCTAAGGTGTCTGACAGTCTGTCATAGACGTAAGGTTATTTTTTCTGACCTGATTTTTATTTACAAGAATTTGAATATTGTTTTTATGATTTTTAGTCAATATATGCATATCAAATAACTATCAATGCCGCACGGCTGCCACTCCCAAATGTCAAAATCTCGCAACAAATTATCAGCAGAGCCGTCAATACCACCTGCTGCCAAAAACCAGCTACCCTATCAAAAAAACGAAAAAAAAATGAAAAAAAAAAATACAAAAAATACAGTGAATATTGGCCAAACAAGAACAAAAAAAGAAAAGATGATAGTTGACAAGGACAAGAAAGGGGCTGCGCGACGAAGGATGCGGCTGACAACAAGCAAACGCTGCAATTTTGCAATTTGATTATTTTGCAAAGCAAAATATATATAGTATTCGCATATATATATATTTAGAGGAGAAAGATAGGGGGGAGAGAGGAAGAGTCATTCAGAATGGCAAGGGTCAGGTGCAGAAGACAAGAAGAAGGGGCAGTAGGTAGGTGGCATGTTGCCGGGTGCAAAGAGCAGAGAGCAGGGAGCAGCACCTGGCAAACGTTTGCCATCTCAAAAAACGGGTGACATTGCTGACTGCCGTTTATTATGCGTAGCTCTGCACAACTTTTGCCAAAGTAATAAAGCCACAAAAGTTCAACTTCAATTGAAATAAATTAATTTCAACATTCGGACTGACAGCGCCAACTAACTGACAATTACACACACCCGCACACACACACACACACACACAGACACACACATGCTCAGCGGTTGGCCCCGCTGCATGAAATAGTTGAATAACTTTTCACTTTTTTTTTTTTTTTTTTTTTTTTTTGTATTTTTGGTTTGGCTTGCTTGGGCTGCCTGCCTGCTTGCCTTTTGTTGTAAATGTAAAATAATAACGACAAAATTGCACTTTCAACTTTTAAATTTTTTTTCTTCTTCTATTTTTGCTCAAGCGGGGGGGGAAGAGGGGGCGTGGGAGTCTGGGCTGCCTTTGTATGGCTCGCACACAGCGACTGCTTCTCCAGCTCTGTCTCTCTGTCTCTGTCTCTGGAGTGCTAGTTGGGAAGCGCGCCATTGTCTGTGCAAAAGTTGAATTAATCGCCACGTTGCCCCAACCAACAAAATACCTCGCTTGCCCTACCTCCTCCCTCCTCGCTACCCATCTAACTCGACTGCTCGTCTGCAACTGCAGTCAGACGCATACTTTGCACATAGTTTGGCTGCCTCAACGACTGTTTCATCTTGATTGATTACATATTTTACAAGTTATTGCACACTCCAACAACCGGTTGATGGGGGGCTAGGGGATGTGGTGTGTGGGAGGGAGGGTGTAGTCGAGAAATACACGTATTTATTAGATTTATGGCTTGGTTTCAATATGTCTGTCTGTCTTTATGTGTGTATTGTAATGGATTCTGGCAAGTGTATTCACACAACTTTTAATGTATTGGAAATAACTGATATATATCTGCACTCTTCACTTGCGATGTCTCTGTCTCACTCTCTCTCTCTCTGCATGTCTCTCTCTGGTGTGCTGTTGAATTGCAAAGGTAGTAAAAAGTAAAACTCATGTCGAAAGCGGTAAGCTGTGGCAATTGACTGAAACTGCCGGTTTAAATTAGAAAAGTTTCCACAATGTACACAAGACACACACACACACACACACACACACACACACACACACACACACACACACATATACACATAGAGCTGAGCAGACAATCGAGCGTGTTAATTTAATGGCAACATGAGTGAGGCGCTTTTCCTCTCCTATATGTCTGATATCTGTCATTTAGACCAGGAACCCAAAATGTGCTTCATTATGACATGGTCATGCAATCGAAGCCACATTGTTTTCCACATACCACATACTCAATCACACACACACACACACGCACACACACGCCTTAATTGCATGCATACTTTACAGTTTGGCTCTGTGCTGTAAACTGTTTTGCATATTAAGCCCAAATAGGCTTACAAATACAAACACAATCGATAATTTGACAGCTTCGTTTATTGGTATTTTAATGCATTCACAACTAGATGGCTGCTGTGGTTACAGTTACCAGATTTCAGACAACAACAACAACAACAACAAAAAGTATAATTTCATTGTTGCACAATTATATTTTGAAGAATTTCACAGAACTTGGAAAACCTATCAATGGTAAAAATAATGTGGTTGGAAATTTCAATTGAAATTTGTTAGACAAATGTGAAAGACTGTGAAAGTCGAGCGAAAGATATTTAGACACGGACAACAATGCAAACAATTCGAACAGAATCTGATTTCAGTTAAAATAAATACAAATACAATTTGGCTAGTACAAAAGCTGACTTACGGAATTTATAGACAGTTCTCAGCTTAGATTTGCCAAAAAAAAAAACATCCAAATAAAAATCAATCTGACCTGACAAATATTTTCAATTTTAATGTCTAGTTTGAAATGTTTTCAAAATTTAAAAGTGGCAAATATTTTATTATTATTATTTTTAACTGAATAGCTTCCGGTTATATTTAACAATGGAATCAACTATTTTTGGTCGGCTTTAAATTCCTATTCCACTGCTGAATTTTATGGATTATTCAAAACATATCTGTACAGAATTTTATTGGCTGACAGTTTAAGCTTATTTTACCATATTTGACTTGGAGTTTTGTGAATGCGTTTTTGAATGCCACTTTTAAATGTTCATAAATTCGCAGCAAGTTTCGTTCAGATGTTGCCACTTTTTGTGGTTGTTGTTGTTGTTCATAGAGTTTTTTTATAGCATACTTATGTGGGGCAGGCGAGCAAAATCCATTTCACTTATACAGTGCACTTTTATGGCTTTGGCCACCAAAAATTTTGCACATTAAAGCGAACTTTTTAGCATGACATATGTAAGCCATTGCCAGGCACTAGGCACACAGCCCCCCCCCCCCCCCGTACATTCCACTAGATAGCATTGGAATTGTGAGGAGACCCATTGGACAAACACAAGTTGCACAAATACACATTTCATATTCATAGTCTGAGAGCTTAAAAGCAAAGAAATTAACTTCACAAAAGTTTGCACAAACGTTGGAAGAGAATCTCCGTCGTCGTCGTTTCGTTGAGTTGTCGATGCGACGCCATACACGGCGTATGTGTAATGTTTTCTATATATATATATATATATATATATTAAGTATGTGAAATGTGTGTAACCCAAGTCGGATGTGAATTTTTAGTCACAGCCCTTGACGCAAAGCCTACTCGAAATGTTCTCCTCTGCCTACTCTACTCGGTTCATCTCGTCCTTTCGTCCTGCTGGCTCCAGCAACACTATTTTGTGCTTAGTCGGCTCATCTGCATTTTATGGTCCAAAAATATCATCATCATTTTTTCGCATTTCATTATGTTCGCTAGGGGTGTATGTGTGTGTGCACAGCTCGAAAACTTAGCAGTCTCATTTAGTATGCTTCATTTCATTATATGTCCCGGTTCTCGGTCTCCAGTTGTCCCCCCCTCAAACTGCCTGCCTATGACTATACTTTAAAAATAAAATATAAAAAAAAAACTCTTAACTTTCGCTGCAACCGCAAGCATTTTGGGCCACATTTTGTGGGCAATCCTTCTGCCTGAGCCTCCGACAAACGGTGCGAGAAATTGTCCTCTCGTCAGTTTTTCCTTTTTTTTTTGCTTCTTCTTTTATTTGGCGCTTCTGATGTCGCATGCAATTTTTTTCTTTCCCTATGTCCTGCGTAGCAACTCCTTTGGGGCGCTGACTGCCTGGCTGCCTGGCTGCTTGTTAAGCTCGTCTATAGCTTTCCGCCTCGTTGTTGGCCCCACAAGCACCAACACAGCAACCCAGCAACCCACCACCCACCGCACCTTTCTCCCTTTCTGCGTCACTCATTTTTTTCTCGTAATTTTCATAAGCAGCCGTTAGACGTTGGATTTATGTTTTTAAACGCCTTTTAATATGCGAGAGGATCTTCGCGCGCCCCAAACTGGCAAAAAAAAAAGAAAAGAAAAGTAAAGGAAGAAAAAAAACGGAACGCTGAACAGAGTAGAACACAAAGCCACTCGCAAATGCCGCGTAGCCAGCGTAGTCTCGCGTTGTCCTAGTCGTCGTCCTTCTGCCTTCCTACGCGTTGGCGTGGCAGGGCGCAAATCCAGTGAGAATGCGTTTAAAAAAATATTATAATAATAACATTACGTAAATAATTGTTGGATGCTGCCGTTGCCACAGCTAAAGGCGCGACTGTGCCTCAGAGATGTAGCTGTGGATGTGGGGTTGGGGGTAGGGGGTAGAGAATGGCAACACGCGCCACAGGAATAGCAACGGAAATCAGCTGCGTGTTGATAAGCAAAAGCAGGCGAGCCTTGAAGGGGAGACAGACCAAGAAGGACCTGCCTCCGGGCTGCGTCTTGTTCTGCTCAAGGCTTTCACACTCTGCCTGTGCGTGTGTGTGTGTGTGTGTGTGTGCCGTTTTGGTTGCGTATTATGGTGTGCTTTGCGGTTAGTCGCATATCGCAGCGACCAAATCAAAAAGCACTGCAAAAGTCGCATTAGAAAATACACTAAGCCTAAAAAATGGAGATAATCTGGTAAGTAAAAAATATCTCGAATTTATTTATTTTTTTTTGTTTTTAAATATGAGGTTTAAGACAACATATTTGTGGTTTTTTTTTTATATAATAATAATATTTAACACTATTTTAACTTTGTTAAAAATAAACCTAAAAACAAACAATGATTTTTTTGACATGGTTAATCCTCTTAACTAAAATGTATTTTTGACCAAGTTGAGCACACAAAATGTAGTTTTAGCCAAACCACATTGGGCACTCAATTTTGCGTAGGTCCCTTTTTTTTTGGTAGAGTATTTTAGGAAGTAAAAAAAAAATACAACATAGATGGGCACATTTGTAACTCTGTCTAACCGAGCGCAGCGGCAGCAAAATGTGCGTGTGGCATTTAGTAGGCAGTGGGGCAGGCAAAGATAAAGATAGAGATGGTGGCAGCAGCAAGAGGCCCAAAACAGTGGCACAAGCATCCAAATAAACACACGCACACCAACGCACACACACACACACACCAACACACACACAGGCTGAAACACTCATTGCTGTCGAAATTTTGTTGTCATCATCACTTTGCCGGCGATGCAATGAAAGCGGGGGGGAGGCGCAGAAGCAACTGTAACTGATGGCTGCAAAAGGGGTGGTGGTGTGTGTGTGTGGCAGAGTTCGAGTCGAAGCTGACTGTCAGCCACAAAGTTATCTGCTTGCCACTTTTTCGTAATGTTTTCGCTTTATTGTTGTTGTTGTTGTTGTTGTTGTCATCTTCCGTTTTTAATTTCATCTGCCATTTGCTGCTACTTATGACACATCCTTGTGCCCAAAACCACGCACCACCCACCCAACTCCCCGAATACCCCCCCTCTCTATGCATTTTTTTTCATATATTTCTGTATTATTTTTATTTTTTATTTTTTGGGTACTTACCTTGGGATGTGCACGTCGCGGAAAAGCTACTTTCGGGTCCACCTGCAAGCAGAAAACAGAAAGAGAAGTGAGTTGGAGAGAGAGAGAGAAAGAGAGAGAGTATGCGTAGTGGTAGAAAATCGTATGCTTAATGACATTTAAATGAAAAAGCATTTCGAGCAACTCTTCATATTAATAGCCCAACATAAATCTTGCATAAGCCTGCATTGCGCATTAAGCGAGAATTACTCCTGGATGGATGAGAAGGGCGGCGTTGTGGGGTATGCTCCCCAACTTGGAGCTGAGCACGCACGAATTAACGCTTAACAAATTGCACGACCAGCGGGCAGATGGAGGCGCCACCGCCTTCGACTACGCTGCGATCTCAGCATCCAATAAGCAGCGTCATTAAAAATAATTAAAAATCATAAAAATTCAATTTTAAGTGCCTTGGTTACTTCTTCTCTGCGGGCTGTCATCCACACACACACACACACACACACACACACACACACACACATACAGACTGACAGCGCTCAGCGTACTGACAGCTAGCGGTAAACCTCAAAGAGGCGGATGTGGCATGAGTGCTCCGTGGGTGTTTTTTTTTTTTCCTCTCTTCTTTTGGGAAGCCAAATCTTTTTCAAGTGACTCTGAGCTGCATTTGAGTGCAAGTGCGGGAGTAGCTTAAGCCAATGCCGCAAATAAAATGGCAAATAAAATGAAGAGATATTGGCCAAGATAGTTGCTGCCAACGGGAGGAGAGGGGGCCCTTCGGATGTATTGTGAAAAGAGAGGGAGAGAGAGAGAGAGAGTGAGGGAGGGAAACGAACGCAATATCCTCTGGCGATAATATTTCGCACGAAAATTGTCACAGGACGGCAGTTTGCTGTGTTGATTTCCTGTGTGCAGCATACAAAAAAACAACAACAGAAACAACAACAACAAAACAACCAACTAACCAGCCAAACAGTAAGAGCAACATCGACGTTGAAGGGGCAGCTGGCTGGCGGGAAATTGATTTTTAGATTAAAATTAAAACTAATCAGCGCTGAGTGGCAAACGTCGACGTCGACGTCGACGTCGCCGTCGACTTTTTGGAAATACATCAGAGCGAAAAAGCGTAACGAAATGAAATGAAATGAATTCGCATCGTTTTCAGTTTTCAGTTTTCAGTTTTCCACTGCTGTGTTGTTCAGCCAAACGGAAACACGAAATCTGCACGACTGAGCCACACACACACACACACACACTATAAACACACACATGTGTCTACATACAAAACTGCAGTTGGTTAACAAAAAAAAAAACAAATATATACGAAAATAATATACATATAAATGATGGCTGCGCCTTTTATTTACAGTTGGCCAGCTGCGTAGCCATGAAAGAATGACCAACAAACACAGACAGACAGACAGACAGACAAACAAAACAAAACAGACAAATAGACAGACGGACAAACAGTCAAACGGACAACACTCAGAGCCGCTTTAGCTAATTAAGCTAATGCCAATGCTGCGTATGCGTAATGCGAGAGCTGCCTTAAACCCGAAGCCATTTTCATCCGTTTCAATCAATCAAATCAAACTGAAGTCATCAATCACATGCATTTAACCCGGCTAAGAGCTGCTCATACATGTGAATCTCTGTTACCAAAATTCTTGCAGTTTATTAAAACTACCTTTTGCAACAGATTTGAACATTTTAATTATAGTCATTTATTTAAATCAAATTTTGGCATTTACTAGCTTCATATTAATCAATTTTTTTTATCAAATAAATTCCTATTCGAAATGATTTAGATAGTTTTTTTTTTTTTTTTAATATGTCAAAACATTTTCAACTTTAACAAAGTTTTGCAAATATAGAAACAAGATTTTGTCCTAATTAAATTGACTTAAAAGCGCTGCAATTTAGCCTGAAAAATAATAATGAATGATGTGAAAATATATAGCAGATCAGATTTGATGCACACGTCCAGCAAAATCAGGACCACCTGCTCCACATAACAGATTCACTTAATTAAAAATTGTTTGGCATTTTCACACAGAGCCCGCTGCGAAAAAGTCAGGTTATTGTTTTCTATTCTTTTCTACTATTTTTGCATGTGTTTTTTGACTTGTTTTTTTTTTTTTTTTTGATTTCAATTTTTTTTTTTTTTTTTTTTTTTTTGAACTGCTTTGATTTGTTGTTTTTGTTAGTTGGCTGTCATTGCTTTGAGTTTCTAATTGCTGTCAATAAAGTGAAACGACGGCAATGGCAAATTTATGAAGAGTGCGCGGCTCGTTCTGGCTTTGTGCAAATATTTTGCATTGCTGGCGGAAGTTTTTTGTTTGCGTCAACGACATGAGTTGGGTTCGAGTTACAAATTTTTGGGTTTGAGTTTTCCAAATTTTCCAAAGTTGCGACAGATTTCCGTTCTGGTCATATGCATATAGTTATGTGTGTGTGCGAGTGTGCATGTGTGTGTGTGTATATGTATTATTTCTTCTTTACCTTTTTGCCATCCAGCTCGTGTGTGCCTTGGGTAAGTACCTTATCTACGCTATTTGGATCGCTGAATGTGACAAAGCCAAATCCCCTGCAATAGAGAAAGAGAGAGAGTGAGAAATAGAGTGAGAGAGAGAGAGTGTTGGAGAGATGAGATGAATGTAAATATCAACAGACGGTTAGACAAGTTGCTTAAATATTTGACAAGGAGCTGCGAATAAACCTGAACTCAACTCGACTCGACTCACGAGAGCACGTGCGCCAATTAGAAGCTCAAATTACATCAAAATATTGGCTGGCAGAGTCTGACTTGGCTGGTTTAACTTTTGCCTACAACCCAATTGCCAGCACGGCTCAAAACGAGCGTCTAATGCTCGACCTGACAGACGCTTACAAGCCATTACACAACGAGTGAGAAAGAGAGAGAAAGAGAGTGAGAGAGAGAGAGAGAGAGAGAGCATACACGTAACAGTTCTCCCCCCGTGTCGTGTTGTGATAAACTTATTCTTGTTAAATATTTAATTAAAATGCTTATTATCTCGCACTGCATTTTAATGAGTCTCCCAAGCCCATGTAACACAGTCAGTGATGCGGCGAGGGGGTAGAGTCGGGGCAGAGTCGGGGCAGAGTCGGGGCAGAGTCGGGGCAGAGTCGGAGCAGAGTCGGGGCAGAGTCGGGGCAAAGTCGGGGCTGAGTCGGGGCAGAGTCGGGGCAGCTGGGAAAGCACAGACCAGCCAAAGACAACAAACCAGCTCAGAGATTTTTGGCTGTATGCCGCTCCTTCTCTCTGTGTGTGTGTGTGTGTGTGTGTGCACGTTTATGTTTATTTGAGTTTTGGCACTTGGCAGCGACGCTTAACGATGCGCCAGGCGTTGCTGCTTCAGGACTCCTTTTAGCTTCAACATCTTTCGCCCAGACACAGCCAGCCACAAGCGCTCCTCGTGTATTTATCTTGCTCTTTTAGGCGCTGCACAAACACACTCACACACACACACACACACACACACACACACACAGCAACTACAACAAAAACAACCGCAAGCACAGACAGTAATTAACGTCGATTCTATTGCAATTGTGGCGATTGTTACGGTTTTGATTATACCACTTTCTCTGTCTCTGTCTCTCTGTTCCACTCTCCCCCCCCCCCCCCCATACCACTCTCTGTCAGTGGGGCAGCTGAACAACTGCTCCTTGTCCACTTGGCTTTTTATTGCAAGAACTTTGTGTACACAAATTGCTATGCAATAGCAACAATAACAATTGCAGCTACAACAACAACAACAGCAACAACAACAATAGCAACAACAATAACAATGTTTGCTTGTTGCAAATTTTATAAAAACAATTTGCATATGGAAAAAGGTTGCCGCACAATCGGATTGCATTGCAATATCTAAGCTTGAGCCCCGGCTGCGTGGATTTGGAATGCTCTCGCAAATCGTTGTTCTCGGCACCGCCTGGCACATATTAAATAAACATTTCAGTTCTTATTTATAGACGGAGCAATTTGTGCAATGCAATTGTGGGCAAAGAGGCCTACGCGCTTAATATTGATTTAAATGTGGGCGGCCTAAGAGTGGGCGTGGCTTTTGTCTACCACCAGTCAAGTGGGTCAAACACACAAATTGCCAAACGGAAAGTGACACAAAGTTGAGGCACACAGAAGAGACTGTTGCAATGTCTCCATTTCTCTGTCTCTCTCTTTCTCGCTCATTGTCTCTCTTTTCGAGTGAAAAGCCACAAATTTACAAGGCAAAACTCAAAAATAATGTGTCTCCTGTGTGCAATTTACTCACAAATTCAGATTCAATTTATGCAACTCGAGGCTGGGCAAGCAAAGAGCACAAAAAAAAAAAAAGAACCGAGACAGCAGACAGGACCTGGATAACAACGGCCAAAGTGTGTGTGCATGTGTGTACCGTGTGTGTACTGTGTGTGTTTTGTGACAATAAAATGCAAAACAACAACAAATCAGCAATATAAATGCGACCAGAAAATACTCTACACAAGAATTATTTCTAGAAATCGAAAAGGTTTCGAATTTAGAAATTTCTCTTTAAGTTTATCACAATAATAGAAAAGTTGAACTTGCCTCAATAACACCAAAATTAATGTGAATGAATTTAAATCAATCAAAATTAATTAAGTTAAAATTCCTTTTTCATTGCCCCATTTTGAGTGACCTGAGATTAACAGCTTAAATGACTTTAAATTCTTGAATTATCTGCACTAAATTGAATTTGGCTCATTAAAAACGAAAAGTTAATTGAATAATTTTTCAGCCTAAACTAATTTTATTAATTCAACTCTTACTCAAATTTATCGTATATTGACTTAATATATTTTAGGGCAATTTATAGTATTTTTATCAATATAAATCTCATAGTTTAGTTGTAATTGAATTATGCGCAATAAATACAATAAGAAATATGATTTATTTTATTTAAGTGATTTTAAATTAAGCAAATTTAAATTTTGAATTTATTTTGCAGAAATATCCCTTTTTGCTGCAGGCAGAACATTTGTTGAATTTGACAGAATCGTATTACTATATCAAATAAATATATCAACTGCTTTAAATAATTGTTATTTATTTCCATTGTTTTAGCTTCTTATTTAACTGAATTAAATTGTTCTAGCCAAAAGTCTCTTTAAGATGAGCTGCTTATTGTATTAAAGTGCAGTTTACCCCTTGGATTGTGCCTACAGGGTGTTTGGATTCACAAAAACACACAGACATGATGCCGACTAAGGGATCTGGAAACATGCAGCCAGCCACTGGCCACATGGAAGGTGAAGTGGGTGGTTTGGTTTGGTTGCTCTGTGACTGGGATGTTGGTTTGGTTTGGCGTGGCTCGGTTTGATGTTGCTGTTGCTGTTGCTGTTGTTGGTTTGTTGGATTGTTGCTTGTTGAATTTTATAAAGCCGTTTCAGAATGCTAATGAGCGCACGCACAAGCTGCTAAGGTAAGCAGCAGCTGGATGTGGGAGTGGTCGGGATGGGGGGCGGGGGAGGCATGGCAATCATGTAACACACACGCCGCAAACACGTAGCAGCATCTCTACGAGGCAGCCTCAAGAGTCGCAGCAGCAGCAGTGGCAGTGGCAGCAATGGCAGCACAGTTGCAAGGCAACATAAAAGTCTTATTTGAATTGGCAAGCAGAGCTTGAGAAAGTTTCCTAGAAGCAGTCAGATCCTTGTTGCTGGTTATAGTTGCTGTTTGCATTCGATGTTGCTGATTGTTGTTGCTCTTGGCTGCTGCTGCTGCTGCTGCTGTTGTTGCCATTTGCTGGCTTACGCACAATTTAGCAAAACAACTTGCATGTATTTAGCCTATGGGTTTCTTGTTTACTCCTGCTCCCGCTCCTGCTCCCGCTCCAGCTCCTGCTCCAGCTGCTGCTGCTGCTTGATGAGGCCGGTAGCAAAACCAGAGAATCGCCAGCTGAATGTGTGTGCAGTCGCTTGGTCTCTGCGTGTGTGTGTGGGTGTGTGTGTGTGTGTGTGTGTGTGTGTGTGTGTGTGGCATGCTGACAGTCTGGCACAGGCAGCTTGCGTCTTGGATTACCGTAAATAATCTAACTAAATGAGTTACCAAACGGTCAAAGTTCAGTCAGAGGTGTTGTCAAGAGCCAGCCTGTGTGTGTCAGTCTGTGTGTGTGTGTGTGTTGCAAAACTAAACGCCAACGGCCAAACTTGAGATAAGCGTCTCTCCCCACCTGCCCTCATTCCATCCCACCATCCCTCCACCCTCCTCCCCACAAACAAAGGCAATGAAGATAGTCCGTTAATACTCGCTTACTGGTTTGCTGGCAGGCACTCTGAATACGATATTTGAAACCCACAAATAGTAGTCAGAGAGAGAGAGAGAGAGAGAGACAGAGATAATGTGCCCCGAAGATTGCGTACGGTATGCACATTTAGTATACTGATACTAGATTAGCCCAAAATGTCCCAAAGGACTCTTAACTCTGAGGTAATTGCACTCCGCTCGATACGTATTGAATGCAAAGAATGTGTGTCCCTACACAGCTCAAAGGGGGTGGGGGGGGTCTTAACCGTTCTCAAGTACAATAAATGTTGGTATGTCAATATAAATATAAGCACTTTACTTGGCATCATATGGAACTTAACAATTGACTATCGTTTTTCAGTGTTGGCCAATTTATGACTTGGCCAAATCAAGAACATTTCTAATAATAATTTTGGCTTCATTCTTTTAAGATGAATTTCGAGGTAATGAATTATATATTATATATTATAAAGATGTTAAATCGAGACTCAGTTTTGGTAAAAATGATGGCTTTGGCAAGTCTTTTTGAGCGCACAATTTAAGCCAGCATTTCGAGCCACAATTTCGATGCCAACTTCGAATGTAATATTATTCAAGAGAGAATAATTTGTGTATAATCTAAGCAGAGCATAATTATGATATATAGTGGCAACATTAAGCTCACACTTCACTTTAATTATAGCCCAGACATAATGGCCAAATGTTAATAATTCAGCTGACCTGCCCAAAAGTGCAAGCCACTATGAAATAATCTCAATGGACAGGCAAAAGCGGACAAGTGACGAGACTATTCTCGCATTGACACACACACACACACACACACACACACACACACACACACACACACACATGCACACACACACACGAGTGTAGTTGTTGCAACATACAATGTACTGTTTATTGTCACCATTTGTTGCAGCCGTCGCCTTGTCAAGGCTGCAAGCGCATTGAGAACATTAATGGCAGCCGCAAGTCATGCCCTCAACCTTAACTAAAACTTGCAACTTGCTGTTGCTGTTGCAAGCACGACGAGAGGCAGCCAAAGTAGCTGACGGCTAACAAAACTTTAAGAGCGAGACAGGCAGAGAGAGAGGGAGAGAAACAGAGGCAGTCGAGAGGAGGACGACGACGACGCATATTCAAATGACTTTTTCGTGTAAAAATTGCAGAACAAAACAAAAGCGCCCAAACAATTGCCAAGGAATGCAGCTCAAGATGCACAGCGAGCGAACGTCTAAGGGCGATGAGGCTGAGATGGAGGAGGAGGAGGAGCAGGAGGAGGCAAGAGGTTAACTGGACTGGCTCTGGTGGCACTTCTAAGCTTTGGCTACAGTCAACGTCAATCCCGAGCGCACTAACAAGCACTTGCAGCTGCCACGCCTCACCTCACCTCACCCCACCTCACCCCACCTCACCTCCCCTCGACTGAGCACGCCAAGACGCTCTGCTGCCTCTTTTTCTCTACCTTTGGCGACGACGCTGCTTTTGTGGTGCTTCCTACACAGTGTTTTTTTCTTATTGTTGTTGTTTTACTTTTTTTTTTGTGCACCCCCCCTGGTCTTACACACCACCCCTTCCCACCCCCCCTGGATTCGTCCAGCTAGCTGTCGTGTGAAGTGGGGCCGCGTGCATGAAACTTTCACAAGTGGCTTCCTGCCTTGGATGGGCAACCCTCCCCCATCCCCTCTTCCATCGCACTCCTCATCCTTATCCTCTCGCACTTTATAAGCCTATGGACGCCCACGCCCATTTTGCACGTTTTTATGCCTTTGTCTCGTTGTCGTTGTCGCTGTTGTTGTTGTTGTTGTCGCTTGCCTGGGCACCAAAATGCATCCTTGAACACGCACACTTAACTGGGCCTGCGTGAGTGCCAAGCTGCTCTGGCAGTTGAGCTACTCAACAAAGCAGGGCCCCATTTTGCAGCAACCAGGGGTGGAGGGGGGGAGGACAGCACAATACACCAAAGTCGGCTAACCGCCTCCAAGTCGTCACCGGCTCCTTTAAGACCCGGTCTCGGTGCGTGCCCTTGCGTTGATATGACACCCCCCAAACACATACCCCCCCGTCTGCGCCATCACCCCGCCCAGATCGACTTGGCTATCTATGCGGGTCGTTGGTAATTTGATTAATCCAGCGAATAGAAAAAAAATATATATGTATAAGGAAAAGATGTGGCGGTCCCATTGGTCTCCCTCTCTCTCTACTTGCAAAAGGGGTTTGGTTGGCGTCTTGGGTGTCCTCCTGGCTAAATATTTAAATGGCCCGGCCATTATGAAAATTTATCGATTTAGTGACAGTTTAAGGACACACATTATGGGCGCCCATTTGTTATGTTTTTATGGTTTTGTATGCCTGCTGCTAATGTCAATTTTGAGTGTTGCCTTCGCTTTTCTGACGCGATGCAGACATTAAATTCAGAGGGGGGAATGGGGACTGGGGACTGGGGGGGCACATCATTTAGTTGGCCCTCGCTGCGACGAAAAGGTAACTTTATTTTATAATTCATTTTATTATTATTATTATGTAAAGCAATTACAGTGGTGTGAGAACTCGTAAAAAAAAAAGCATAATAAGTAAACAACCATATTCAATTGGCAGCACGACTTAAACATACCCTGCACTTGCTGCTGATTTATGTTCTCATTTGAATTAATCAAAATTTATGTCTAATTTATTTTTTTCATTTTTTTTTAAGTATTTTACAGAATGTTAGGCAAATGCTAAAATTTGATATATTATTATTATTTATTGTATTTTTTTTTAAAATATATTTGTAGCTCCTCAAAAGAGGTCAATTTCTGTATTTCAAAGAATTATTATTAATTTAATAAATCATATTTTATATTTTTTTTCTAAAATGTTAATTAAAAAAAACATTTGTTTTTGTCTAAGTTAATCCTTTTACTCAAAGCAAAACCAGAACAACAGCTATTTAGGAACTCAAACAACGAATAAATAAATATATATATATATATATATATATATATATGTACGATATGTTTTATCTGTAGGACATGTCAGACACAATATGCCCATGATGATATAGGCATAAAAACAAATCGCTGGGCATACGAGTATTTTACTTTTCGTGGTGGGGGGGGGGGGGGGTGGGTGGATTTCTTTATAAAAGTCGCGTCGAGAAGAGTCGGCCAAAAATACAAACATAAAATGCGCATAAAAACGCGCAGAAAGCGCATGAAATAATCAACAGTAACAATGCTGCCAGGCTGAATGGCAGCAAGGGTGACCAGGGACACCAAAAAAAAAGAAGGGTGGGAGGCATCAGTTGGCAGATTGTGCGAGTACATGTACACACACACCAACACACACACACGAGTTGACAACATCCGAGTGTGCGACTGACATCTCAACAAGAGCGGCAGCAAACAAACAACAAGAGGCAAGGCAACTGTGGCGGGTTGTGGTTGGGGGTGCGGGTTTTAGGGGCAACAGGAGGCAAGTCCTAATGGTCTTCGTTTGTTGCTGCCACTGTTTGAAGCTGGCTGCTGTGCGGCTGACTGATGTTTGCCACAGCCAACGCCATAATTAATGATGAAAAATTGCTACACACTCGCACACACAGCCAACACACACAACATATGCAGTTGAGCTAAAAAAAAAACCCAAAAATAAAAACGGGAAAAAATAAAATATATATATATATATATATGTATATATAGATGTATATACATATGTGTAAGCCCATTTGGCATTGTGCTGCAAATTAACATGAAAAGGGCAAAGCGTCGTGGCCAAAACAGCCGTCGACCAATCGTCAAGTGGTCAAGTGTGAGTTCAGCTCCTGAAAACAGGGATCAGAGCCAGATGAAGGTCAGCATGTGGGGGTTGGGGGAGGCTGCCGCTGCTGTTGTTCCAGTTGCGACATGACAAACACAATGCTCAAGTGAGCCACTGAAGCGTCGAGCGGATGAGAAAGGAGGGCGATTAAATTGAGTTAATTATGGCCACGTTTTTGGATTGCTGTGGCAAGTGTAATGAGTGATTTGAAGCTGCCACAACAGAGTGCGAAGCACCAAAAAGTGCTGATGTGAAACAGAAACTGTACACAAAATGCTCATAAATAACACTAAAGTTGCTGTGGAATAAGCCGAAATTATAGCTTATCCTTAAGTGGCAATCAAAAGGATAACGCTAAAGGGACTCCGTTTTATACACAAATATATATATATATTTGCCGTTATGCATTTGTGATATGTGTTTTGTAATTACAAAATCATTAGCCAAACATTCAAATGTAAATTGCACAATTTTGCCACACAACAATTTGCCTCGTTTGACACCAACTGAAAGTGATAATTAAATGGCCAAATTAATGTTTAACCAGCTTTGAATGCTTTGCATAGATGAGCTAATGATAATTTCATTTCAGTTAGCTTTGTATTTAGCCCATTCTCTTGACTTGATTCAATCACATATTCAAATTCCAACTCATCTGCTGATGTTTTGCTACTTTAAGGTCAGAAATCTGTATATAAATACACACACATGCTCACACACACACACACACGCACATACTCAAATTTCCAGACTGTAAATGTTTATAGATTCTAAACAGTTAATGGTTTTGAAAGTGTTTCGTGTTGTGTGTTTTTGCTCTTCGACAAGCATTTCTTATCTAAGACCCCCCCTTAAATTTATGTGCAGCATTGTGCTGCTGAATTATATACCCACACCCCCCTCCTCCCACCGTTACAAATCCAGGTAAATTTATAAAACATTCGCTGAGCGTCCAGCATATAAATAAAATACAAAAAACGAACCAACTGAAAATGCAAAAATTATTTACTTAGTCGACACTAAAATTCCCTCATTGGCTCAATAATTATTAATAAAAAAATTGCTTATAGACAAAAGACAAAACTCTATAAAAACTGTATTTATTTTTAACACTATTTTATTTATATCTCGATAAAAATTGCTTTTAATAATGCCACCAAAATTTACCTTTAAATCATTAACAAATTTACCCAGCAAATATCTAGTTTAAATATAATTAAAAAAAAAAGCTTGTGCAACATAAGAAAGTTTATAAAAAGGCTTATAAACCGTTTCATATACATTTTTTTTTTTTAGTTTCGCAATAAGTTGTACAGTTAGTTATAGCCTTCATAACTCAAATAACTGGCTCTGACACTGAACTACTTAAAAAACAACTTTTATTCGCACATTTCACATTTCATTATACTTTTTCCCAAAAGTAACTAGAAACTTGACCTTTTTTTTTTTTTGCAGCGTTGTTGCTGCGTTGCAAGCTGCATGACAAATGTTATGAGACTTGGCAGCCAAATAGCGAGGGCATTAAAAAACATTAACAAGAGAAAGAAAAAATTTTACTTAATTGCCATGTGCAAAAATGCGTAAGGTAGCAACTGACGCCTCTTTGTACCAAAAACCCAACCCAACCCGACCGCATCTCTCGTGCCACACCAGCCATAAAGGGGTGTTAGTGTTGTTGTTGTTGTTGCTGTTGCTACAGGCGTATTTGTGGGTTTGCTTGTGGTTGTTGGTTGGTTGGCTGGCTGACTGGCTCCAGCAGCAGCTTCAGCTAGAGCTCTCGGGTCTCGGGGTCTGTGCTTGGCGTGCGTGCGCCGAGCGATATAATTTATGTTTCAATAACTTTCGAAACTCATTGAAAAGTCGCTTATGTTTGCTTCAATGGTGGCAGGCAACAACAACAACAACAATCAGCAACAACAACAATGTGCATGAGAAGAATGTTAAAAGTACAACAATAAATTGTTTGGATTTACTTATGGTGCTGATGTAGGGTAGCAGCAGGCAGGGGGCGTACACCATACCATACACCCACCCCCTACCACCCACCACCCCGCCCAAAACATTACTACAGCTGCCATTTGCCATTTTACTCAATTTTTATTGTTGTTGCACTTCAGCGACCCGCTTTTGTCTCTGCCGCTGCGACAACAACAACAACAACAACGACAACGACAACGAAAAAAAAAAAACTCGCTTAAGTTGCAAAAGTTTTGCTATTTTTTGTTCACAATTTCCCTCAGTTTTCACCTCCACCGCCTCCCCATTTATCGCATCTAACGGTTGCTGAATGTGTTTTGTTTGCCATTTGCTTTTGCTTTTTTTTTTCATTTCTTTTACATTTTCTTTTTTTGTTGTTGTTGTTGTTTTTTTGTTGTTGTTTTGTATTAATTCTATTTTGCTGTTGTGCTGCTTTCATTTTGTGCTTTTAAATTTATTTGCAAGTTTTCTAATTTGTACTTCACTCCATTTTATTGTAATATACAATCTCATTTGCAAACAGACAAAACAACAGAGGCTGAAATTGAGAGTGGGTGGGAAAGAGATGGAGAGTGGCAGTGTGTGTGTGTGTGAGAGAGAGAGAGAGAAGTATAGAAGTGCTGCCATATCGTAGCCCATGTATCTCAATCTATTCTGGCGTTCTATCTCTAAGCCAGCAACAGGCACACACACACTGACACACACACACACACACACACACACACACATAGTAGGTGTCGCCTACAAGTATGCAATGCTTTCTTTGTCTGCCCTGGTGCGCATATTTATTAACCGCACTGTTGACTCTCGCTGCGGCGGCAACACCAGGCAACAACAACAACAACTTTGTGTGCAGCTTGTTGCTGCTGCTGCTGTTGCTGTTGCTCTCAGTTTGAATTTTGTTGTCGCACCTTTTCAGGAATTCTGTTTACATTTATTACTTTGCGCAAGTTTAAGTGAAAAATTTCCATAAACATTCTTTTAAGCGACATAAAGTTTTTATTAAATTTTGCTAGAAATCCCTGACACGATGATATCAGCAACGACATCGAGCGACAACGCCAACAAATAGAGCTGCGGAATTTACAACTACATGGAGCCTTAGATTTTGCACATCTCCGCCCCTTGCACTGCCTGTCCTTGTGCTTGTTGCCAGTCGCTGCTGCTCCTGCTCCTGCCTCGAACTGCTAAGACACAAGCCAATGGAGCTGCGGAGTTGTTAGTGTTGCCAGTACTCGGTTGTTGTTGCTGCTGCTGCACGCAGTTCATAAAAATTCTGCCAGCCAACATGACATGCACAAAGGCAAAGGACACACGGCAACAGCAGCAACAACAGCAGCAGCAGCAGCACCAGCTGTAGCTGAAGAATGTGGCATAAAGTTTGCGAACAGCGAGGCGCTTGTTAACCTGAGCAGTTTTTGTGTGTGTGTGTGTGTGTGTGTGTGTGGGTTTGGTGCTGAAAAAGTCGAGCACAGGACATTAGACGAAATTCAATTAAAACAAGGATATATTTGGCTCTGGCATGCCATTGTTGCCCATTCCCCTTTCTCTCCCCTTTCTGCAACAGAGGAAAAAAAATGCGCTTAACTTTTGCGCGCGCTTCACTTGGCGTGTGCTGAAATTGCGCATACGCCGCGTGTGCCGCCATAAAACGCTTAATTTGAGTGACAGGTACCACACACACACACACACACAATCACATACACACACAGCTACGCACTATTTTCGATGCTGTCAGTTTCGTGACTGTCGAGGTTTTATTTTGCGATTATCGCAGCTCAAATTCAATTGCAATTGACTCATTAAATGCCGCTCATTATTCATACTGTCCGCAGAAACCAGCTAATTTACGTTAAGCATTTTTCAATAAGCTCGGAAAGAGGGCAAAAATGGGCCAAGCTGGCTGTGTTTGCAGTTAACCAAAAGCGGAGCAAAACCGCAACAAATGACAAACGATTCGCATAAATACAACACAGCAGCAGCAGCAGCAGCAAGAGGGAGCTGAACAGGGGGTGTAAAAGGGACAGGTGGTGAACAGGACACAAATAAATATATTTATTTATATATATATATATATGTATATATAAAGTAACGATTCAGCAATGTAAAGAGAGGATAAAAAACAAAAATGTAAAATAAAATCAATGAAAATTAAAACCAATTAGCGGTTAACCAAACTGTTCAAATTTGGAAATGGATGCAATCGTGCATGGCCATAAACAACAACAACAACAACAACAACTCAAAGGGGGGGGGGGATGGAAAATGGTCAGTCGATGAGCAACGAGATCCGACAAGGGTCAATAAAATAGCTGGAAAGGTAACAAATGCGGTCACCGAGATTTACCAGAATAATAATCAATGTCTGGTTAAAGCCAAAACAGGCAAAGCATGTAAACTGTATTCCAAAGTGTTGGCCAAATGATTTTTAATTGAATCTACAAATATAAATATTTATTTATAACTGATTAGAACGAATATAAAATTTATAGAATACTTCAAACACACTTCAAAAATCGATAAATGTAAAACAATTTTCAAGTATCAAATAAATTGAAACTGCTTTTCTTATAAATCGATATTTTTACCAATCGAATATATTTAAACAACTTTCGAGTGTTGCTGTCACTCAACACTTGCCCCAAAAACTTCTTGTCAAGCAACTGTTTGAATATTCTGATGGGTTTTTCGGTTTAAAATTTTAGAGCCTTTGATATGTGTCGAGATTAACATTTTGATTTGGGTTTCTATTATTCAGGAACTCACCTGGATCTGCGCGTCGTGGGATCCTTCATGACCATTGCCTCGGAGATGTCGCCGTAGCGTCCAAAATAATCGCGTAAGCTCTCTGCAAATAAACAAGCAAAACAGTTTCGAACAACAATGATGAAGGATCAAGTCTGGGGTTTTTGTGGTAAATATTCAATAAGATTGGAAGTTTGAGAAATGTCAGGAAGACGTCATCAAACATGTTTTTGTGGCCCAGCGAAATCACCGCAAGT
>JBAMBF010000301.1:14957500-15240000 GCA_037043605.1 Drosophila multiciliata
GCGCTCTCTCCCTCTCCCTCTCTCTCTCTCTTTACTCGCTGGTATGTGTGTGTGTGTGCTTAGCGGCAAATGTCACTTGACCGGCTGTCAGTGGCCAGCCCACCCCCACTCCTCGCTTCATTGCACACACACCCGCATCATGACCAATAGAAAAGCTAGCAAACAAAATAAATGCGCACATGCATAAACTGTAAATGCGAATAAAAACGCAGAGAAATAATAAAAATACAAAGCGAAGGATGAAAACAACGGAAAGCAACAACAACAACAACAAAAAGTGGACAACAAATTAAAACGCGGCAAAATAAAATTAAAATTTATTTGCTACGAGCAACGAGCGAAAAAAAAAATCACAAAAAAAAGCGGAAGAGTGAGGGAGAGGGAGAGCGAGTGAGAGGTCAGCAAAAGTGGCAACAACGACAACAAAATATATTGTTGTAACGAAGGCAGAAGCCAAACTTGGATTTAATTAAAATGTTTACCACAGTCATTTCATTTTCATAGCCAGCAAACATAAATTTTGAAACGCACAGCAACAACAACAACAGCAACAACAGCAACAACAACAACAGCAGCAGCTGCAACAACAACAACAACATTGCTGACAACCACAAAGCGAAACAGCTGCAAGAAAATGCCCCGAAAAACCATTAAACTTGGCCCCAACACACTCACACACACACACTCAAACACACACTCCCTATACTAACTGACTATAAATACCGTTATGAAGCCAAACTCTCAATTTTGCCAAATTTTGATTGTTGCAGTTAGTAAGCAACATTTTGCAAAATAATACAAAATTCTGCAGGTAATTAGTTCAAGCAGCTACCACACACACACACACCCACTCACAGACACACACATACATATATATATAAACAGCCATAAACATGCATACTCACGCACACATGCTTAATGTCAGTATTTATACCAAATCCATTTAGTAAAATTATTTATAAGAAAAGTCAACTCTAGTCAACTTCTCATGGTTATGACCCACTCTATTGCACGTTCTGGCCAAAACCCAAATCCGAATCCCGTTTGCGGTTGCAGGCGTATTAACCCCTTAACGTTACACTCCACACACACACACACACACACTCATGGTTGTGTGTCAAAAGCACAATGCTGAAACCATAAATTTATGTGCTTTCTATTGTTTTTGCCAAAGAAAGCGGAAGTTGTGTGTTTCTCTGTGGCACAGCTAAGCCAGCCAACAACAATAACAACAACAATAACAAAAGCAACACACAAAACACAGCTAGAGAAAAAAGGTGTGCGCTTTGGGATTTCAATCAATTGTGAACCAAGGCAAAAGGCAGCAACAAAAACCAAAGCTTTGCTCTCGGCTTGTTTTGTTTGAAAACGCAAATTGCTATTTTGTCTGCACACACACACACACACAACCCTAACAAAAAAGTGTGTGTGTGTGAGAGAGAGCTGTGCTGTAACACATCCCGTGCCGTGTGGCATCATTTTTCATGCGCTCCAACAACTTTTGACAAAGGTCGGTCAAGCAAGTCTTAAAAACTTTGCGACAAGACAACGCACGTTTCTGGCTCTGGCTTGGTTATCCCCCCGCACCCCGCCCTTAGCTGGTTATTTTCCCCATCTGCATCTGAGCAGCTCACGCTTAGTGAATTACGTCGACTTTAAGGGGTTAAAGTTCAGCACGGTGTGCTGCCAGGGTAACAGTTGTCGCTGCTGGCTCTTTGGCCCTAAGCCGTAAATAATAATATTTAGACAAAGGCCTCCACAAACATCTTCACATCTTTGGCCCAAACGATATTTATAATGCCCTAAATCCATTACGAAATTGTTGAAATCTTAACACTTGATAAGGATATTGGCAATTTTGATATTATAGACTGAAAATGTATAAATTTACATACAACTGTTGCTGCTGTGCATATATTTGAAATTTATCTGTTTTCGAATATAGTTGAAGAAATAATTTATAGAGAAACTTTTCAATTTTCTTGACTATCTCATTTCATTATTTATCTCAATGTTTATATAATAAATAGTTCTACAAATAACTCATTAATAATTCTTCTAATCCATTCCTTTATTTATCTAAATATTTATCCATCTCCCCACACATTTTTATCTTTGCTTTTCGATTTATTTCGATTCACAAATATTTTTTTAACAAACTTTTCAATAGTCAAAAAGTCGCAGGGGTTTTGCTTTTTCAAAATTTATTGGACCCAAAGGAGCTAAAGAAAATATTAGAAATAAAAAGGTTGCTGTCAAGCGGTCAACTAGGAAATTGTAGAATAAGTGTTAAAAATAAAACACAAAATTACAAATATTAAAAAATAAAATAGAGAATATCAATTCCAATTCCAAACACAAAATTACAAATATTAAAAAATAAAATAGAGAATATCAATTTCAATTCTACAAACACATAATTTTAATTACTTTATGCTGAGAAATATATGAAAACTAAATTGAAAGACAGTTCAAAAAATTGGCATTTAGAAAGCAGCTAGAAAATCTCAAATGCAAAGTGAAAAAGGGGGGAAGAAGGGGAGAGGCTTAAAAGTTGTTTACATGCGTTGGCATTTTTACCTTTGGCTTTATTTTTAGCTGTTTTTTGCTGGCTTTTTTGCTGGTTTTTTTGTGAATAAGAAAGTTGAGCGGCAACGAAATTTGCCTAAGTTTGCGCGATTTATGGATAGAAAGTCATAAACTTATGGATTACCTTGACTTATGTAGCACTTACGATAATTGCATTGAATGCGAATCGCAGGGAAGAACTTTGCATAATTTATGTGAGCTCTGTTCGAAGTTGAAACGACGCACAAATTAAAATCAACGCACAAAATGATTGATGAATGGGCGGTGTGGGTGAAGTGGAGTGGTAAACCTGTCCTGGGACAGACTGGGCACTTCAAGTGGAAATGTGGCCCTTTTGTTTTATTTTTTTTTGGGGGGGGCCCAAGTCATTTAAATAGTTTATATGGGATTTGGGGAGAACGGAGACGAAAGTAGGCTGAAAGTTGCTGGTCTCCGATAAACGATAGTGCCACAGCCCAAACAAAAGGTTATATACATATTTATATATATATTTATGTATGTGTGTGTGTGTGTGTGTGTGTGTATGCTTATGCGTATAAATGGCACAAGGTAAACGGGGCCAAAACCAAATAGAATGTCAAAAATCAAAGTCCAAGCTAAGTGCTTGGGAAAACAAAAGCCAAAGAAGTCGCTGGCACAAAAACACAAAAGGTGGCCAAAAACTTTTCGCACAAAGCCAAAAAACGATGGCCAACAAAAGATGCAAAGGCAAAAGCAAAACTTTCAGTCAAGTGAACCAGCGTCTGCTCCTACTTGCTTATCTACCAAAATGCCCAAGAGTCCAAACACCAGCCGGATTCTGGTGCCGTTCCCCGTTCCGAGCAGTGGGCGCATCAAAAGCATGCTAATGTCCAGCATTGGCCGCAACGCCTCCAAGGATGAAGGCTGAAGGATGAAGGATGTGGCATGGCGAGCCGAGCCGAGAAGTCAAGCACGAAAAAGGGTCAAGAAATGAAAGCTTAGAGTGCTCTGATATGCGAATCAATTGATTTTGAGCCGTAACCAGAGAAATGAAAGCGGGTTCGACAGGTTCCAGAGAGGGAGTGGTGGATGGTGAGGGGCAAAGGAGGGGGTTTCGCTCTGCGTAAAATGCAAAGTTTGTTTTCGGCGAATGCAGTCGAACGGAATAAATTTTTCGCAGCGCAGCAGGTAAATCGTCGTCGAAATCACTGATGGCAAATTAAAAAGTAAAAGAAACTGAGCAGAGATAGAGAAAGAGGGGGACACGGGGGCAAACTCAAGTCAGCTATGTGGCTGATATGAAAGTGGACGAGGAGAACAAAAAACTCCTGTTCAGGCAGGACACAGTCAAGTCAATAATCGGCATAAGTCAGACCGAACAAAAGGGTCAAGCGTGGCGAATAAACTGTTGAAAAGAATGGGGAGAATGGGAGAATTGGGGGGGGGCAGATGAAGTGGGTGGGTGCAATGGGGTGCCAATAAACCAAAAATGCTCGACGACGTAAATGAAGCCGCCTTTTGTATTATAATAATAGGTAGGCATTGAGAATGGGAATGGGGAGGGGAATGTGGATGGGGTTGGGGATGGGGTGCATATGCGTCAGACCTGGTGAGTATTCTAAGGATTTCCTTATAAATTATTGTGAATTTATGCGAATCATTTCCAGTCGGATTGCGACGGGCGAAAGCCGCCATGGATTTTAACTTTATAATTGAATCCATTACTTAAGGAACGTGCTCCAAGCAGGCAGGCAGGCAGGCAAACAGGCAGGCAAAGATTTCGATGTATTAAAGTGTTTTTTTTTTAACCACCACCAACAACAACCAACAGCAACAGCAACAAGCAACACCAAACACGGATTGCGAGCAAAGGAAACCGCGGGACGCGGGGGAACGAGCAGCGAATTAAGTTTTTGGTTTGTTGGCTACACAAAAACCTCGAAATAAGTTTTAATTACGGGCATATGATGGTGGCCGATAATACGATGACGGCGACGATGAGAGAGAGCGAGACAGAGAGAGAGAACGAGTGAGAAATAGAGGGAGAGAGGAGTGAAAAGTTTGCAGCCAAGGCAACCGGCGTCGAAGCCGTTGACTGACTGAAAAATTCTATTATAATTAATAGCAGAAAATTATGAAATTAATGCAAGACGTACACACCAAATTGGATTCATTAAAAATTGAAGTGGGTTTTTTTTCCTTATTTCATTTTGGTGTGCTAAGGGATTTTCCCAAAAAACAAATTAGAAAGGCTGCAAAACCAAACCAACAAAAAAATAAAAAAAATAAAGGAGATGCACAAACAGAACCCCAAAGCCAAAGGTTCTTCCAATGGAACAGTTAACCACCAAAAAGGGGGTGGACGGGGGGTGCTCAACAATGGTCATATAATAATAATCCACTAGATGGTAAGCTGGTGTGATGAGGGAATGGATTAGAAACTGATTTCAAATTCTAAACAGCTAACAATCTGTGATTATGGCCAATGGAATGTGAGGCAGTTCGTTTGGGGTCTAAAGGGTTGGGATTTGCCCTTAATATGAATCACAAACACATAACTTGGGAGTCAGTCTGTAACCACTAAATTTAATCAAACACGGGTTTATTTTTTATATTATTTTTAGTAACTTTTTATATTTATTTTTGAGTTTCCAAATAGATTTACTTAAAAACAAATTTCGAATTCTCAAAGTTTGCCTCATTTGCAATTGCCTTAAATGGCTGTCATCACAAAATACATATATATATATATTAGCCACTATTATCACACTATATAAATATGCACTCAGTTTAGCAACTTGCCACTTGCCACTTGCCACTGCTCATCTAGTTGTCGTCCAGTCTGTCCGGACATATCAGCGCAGCTCTCAAGTTTTCACACAATTTTTCATACTAATTACCATGCAATTTACTTTAGTGTTTATACCAAAGCAGCGAACTGAGAGATGTGGGGGGGGGGGGAAGGGGGCTGGCTGGCAGTTGATTGGCATTGGCAGCGGCAGGTGGCCGCCTCATTAGTGGCTTAGCTGGGCGTACAAAATGCCGCACTTATGGCAGCCAAGCAGCCAGCATGAAACATGAAAAAGTGGCAAGGCAAGGCGAGGCGAGGAGAGGCGAGGCGAGGCAAGCAGGCGGCAGAGGCATCAAATTGACACTTAACCGAAAGCAGCGCAAAGTGTGCTGGTGGCAAGAGAAAGAGAGAGAGAGAGGCAGAGTGGGGTGCAGCAACCGGAGACAGCAACAATAAGCAGCCACACGTTTGACCAGCCAGTTGCAGAAGGAGAAAAACAACGAGGAGCAGCAGGAAGCAAAAGGAGCACAACATGGACGAACTGGCTGAACTGGGTGAACTGTGTAAACAAAGACGAGAACAACGAAGCAGCAGCAACAGCAGCAGATGCAGCAGCAACATCAGCAGAGGCAGCAGCAACATCAGCAGAGGCAGCAGCAAGTTGTGGAGACAAACACACACGAAGCAGAGAGTGACAAGCGACGAGGCACACACACACACACACACATAAGCACACACACATCAGTCATGAGAGGAGCAACAGCAAGTGTCCAAAGCCGAAGGGAGCCTTTAAAGTCGGCTTGTTTGGGGGCACTTGTTGGTGTCCATAAGCTGGCTGGGCAAACAAGCTGGCAAACAAAACCCAACTAACAAGCCATAAGATGACAGGCTGCCTGCCAGTGACAAATTGTGCCAAATCGAAATGGTAAACAAATGCCCAGCCAAGGATCACTCACGCCCCAATGTACCCCAAATACACACGCACACACACGCGCACACACACACAGCCAGCAAATATGCAAATATTGCGCACAGCTGTTAATTTGCTAAGCGAACAAAAAAAAAAAGAAAAATACAAAAAAGAAGAAGAAGAAGAAGAGGAAGCAGCAGAATATGAGCAACAATTGAGGCAGTCAAAGATTGCCAGATTGGTAGGCGGAACTTGCAACAGTGGCTAAATCGATAGCTTTACATTATTTATGCACAGCAATCAAATGTGCCACGGGGCGTATGCCGCATGGATCTGAGCCATGGACCTTGTCCGAGAATGTAGCAACAACATGCGTTTCGTTTCTGCCCCCCTCTCCCCCCGTTAGCGTTGCCTGCCTGCCTGCCGCGGCCACTTTGTGCGGCATTAGCTAAACAAATAATCATTACTTTTTCCATTTGTTTTTGAATGCTTGATGTCTCGAGCAGCCCCCCTCCCCAGTCAACTACCCCTAGCCATCCAACTCACGACACGCACATATGTATTCTAATGTTGGTGTGTGTGTGTGTGTGTGCGGGTGTGTTTTTCTCTGAGTGTATCGATAGCCTCGACGGGCAGGCAAATAAAAATCTCTCACGCATTCTCAGCACGTAGCAAACGCCTCAAACCCTCACGCTTCCCCGTTTCCCCCCTCAGCTGTTCACGCCCCCCACTTGACTAACGCTGAGTTACAGCAACATCACAGTTTACGCAGCAACCCCCCTGCCCAACTCCCCTGGTCCTATTTAAAGAAAGAAAAAAAATAGAAAAGTATCAATTTCATTGTTACGCGCACTCGATTTTTATTTCCTTTCTTTTCTTCCGTCCTTTCCGCCTTGCCCATTCTCCATTCTCCGGCGTACTCTAGGCAAGAGTATGTGAATTATACAGCACTAAGCTGCAACTTGCAACACTTTGCTGAAAGGTGATAATCTTTGTTGTTGACTCATGTTATTAACAGTTAAGCCACTTTCAACCAACAACTTTAAGAAGCAACTTTGCAAAAATATTGGTATTTTTCAGGTATCCCTGGAGAAATTATCTGTGGTTGGTTTGAAAACAATATTCTATGAAGTTTAACAACATTAAATAATTTATCCAAAAACAATATAAAATTAAATTAAATGTGAATTATGAATTTAAATAAAAAATTAGATTTTTGCATTGTTATTTTTTATATAAAAATTAAAAAGAAATAATAAACTTATAATATAAATTAAATATTTATCTCTGTCTTCAGATTCATCTTTTACAAATATTTCTAAACACCTAAAATATTTCCTATTACTAATTACAAAAAGTGTGTACAAAATTCGTTTTGCTCAACTCAAAAGTGTGTTTTTTATGCGTTTGCTTTATTTTTATTTGCCAGTGCAAAGTGAAATAAATTTTCGAACACCAATTGCAGGGGCCGATGGCAATATTGGAAAATGTTCTCGGGGCCAGCAAGGAAAATTATTGGCCAGTCATGACGTGAGTTTCGAGTTTTTCATTTTCTTCGTTTCGTTTCATTTCGTTACATTTTCTTACAGCCTCCTCCCCCTCCTCCCCCTCCTCCCCCTCCTCCGCCTAATGTTGCACGTTGAAAATTTTGTTACGTCTTCCGGCATCGCATTTTGCATAAAATTTCAATAAGCGAGAAAACGATGCTGGCCAAATGAGTTTTGTTGTTGTTCTAATGAATAGTTTCGATTTTTTTTTATATATTTTTGGGACGGACACAAATTTGAGTTGGCTCTTTTTGTCCCCGGAGTGATATTTTGGAGCTAATCCTGTGCGTTCAGCTGAACTGGGCAAGGCAAAGGGATAATGCATCATTTGTGGTCAAAATGGTCAAACGCGTTAAGTTTTTATGGCAAGCGACTTTTTGGAGCTAGACCAAAAAATCAACTCTTCACTCTGCCTCTGCCCATGCCCCTGCCCCTGCCACTGCCTCGGCGTCTGTGTGTTTGTTTTGTGAGTTTTGGCCTGGTCGTTTGCTTTGGTACTTTATTTTATCGCTGTTGGCAGCCACACCAGAAAACCAAAACAATAATAAAAACAGTCAAAAAGCACTCGAAATGCCAAATGAGCTGCTGCCGCTGTTGCACAGCCCCTCTGCCACAACTGGCTCTCCTTGATCCTTGCTACGCCTCCTATTTGCCTAATGGGCCCCTAAAGTGAGAGCCATCGCCCCAAACGCCTGCTTCAGCGCACCTTTGCAATTAATTCGCGCCCCCCCCCCCCCTCCTTCCCACACCTAGCCACCCAGCCACGCCCACTGTTTTTGGCTACGGCTAAGGAATGCCTGGCGAGAGTTTTGTATCCGCATTTGCCACATGCGCCCCACTCCCCGCCCGCCACGCTGCTAACCAGTTTTTCATAAACAAAACCGGGAAAATCTGCTGGCTGCCAGCAGAAGGAGCAGAAGGAGCCGAAGGAGCCGAAGGAGCAGCGAAACATTTCAAGCAGCGCCCAAAAAACACTGCAATTTGGCAGCGATTTCGCTTGCCACATCCAGAAAACTCGCTCTATTCCTCTGGGGGGGAATGCAGAGAGAGAGAGCGGGAGAGGGGCGGGATGTGTGGAGAGAGAGAGGTGCGGTGCGGTGCGGTGCGATGCTGCTATTTTCGGTCTCAAGTGACAAATATTAGAGCAGTCTTTATCGCTAATTAGACTTTGTAGCCGTAAATCTGTTGTCATTTCTTGTTGCTCCCATTGTCTCTCTCTCTCTCTCGCTCTCCCTCTCTCCCTCTCTCTCTCTCTCTTTCTCTATCTTTATCTCTTGTTATTTTGCTATTGTTGTTGCTGTAATTGTCATGGCCAAAGCCAACAGACCACGGCACGAAATACTACCCCCCACCCCACCCCCCCCGCACACACCCTACGCATTTTGGTTGAGGCATGAGGCAAATGCGTTTCAAAGTTTGCCAAGTTGCAGAAACTGATGCCGTAAGCATTTGGGGGACTCTTGAGACTTGAAATTGAGCAGCGACGCGACGCAACGGCGAGCAACGTATGGGATAAGGACATGAAGAATAGACACACACACACGCACACACATACATACACATATGTATGTAAATGAGTCGAGTGTGCACTTATGGAAATTGTATGCACTGATTGCAGACAAGAGTCAAGTGATAAAAGAAATTAATGAAAGCTACAAAACTTCGCAGAACAACTAATTAAGTAAAATTAATGGACTCGGGAACTAAATGAGCTTATGACTATTGCATAATAGTATGTGTATTTGACAGTATCCCAAAAATGTATTATACACTTCAGCAGATTTAGTTCCAATTATATATAATATATATATAATTTAGACAAAGTAAAACCAATATATAATAGTTAAAAAATATATATATACAAATCGAACTCATAAATATGAAGAGCTACAAAAAATATAGTTGAAAACTTGTTGTATTTAAATAAACTATGCAAATAATTTAATTTAGAGAAACAATATGTTATTTAGGAATAACACAATCAACTACAAAAAAAAGCAGCACACCGAAAATTATATACACTTACAAAGGCTACATTAAAATAATGCCAGAAATTTAAAATTAAATTATAAAAAATAATAATTGTTTTCCTAAAATAAATGTTGTTTAGATTAAGCTAAAAAACACATATTTCACATATGTTAAATCCATATTTAATTTCACCTGTTTTTGCTAATTAAATGCTATAGATAAAATCGGCTTTTGAAGGGTATACAAAATATTGGTGGGTAGAGTTCCCCGTTGATAAGGGATGCACTTGTGAACTGTGCAGCAGACATAAATGTGTATAATATCAATTAAATTCAAAGCATACCCTAAATTGTTGCCCAAAGAGCCAATTAGCTGTGTGTGTGTGTGTGTGTGTGTGTGAGTGAGAGAGAGACAGCGAGATTACCACTCAATTTGAATAACATTTGGCTGGCTATTGGATATTATTTCCGCTTTCGAGCACTGCACACATTTCATTACAATCCACATTTTCATTATTCTTTTGGGCGCAACAGCAAAGCAACAATAACAACAACAACAACAACAATTTCGAATAAGTAGTGTTATTGCGCCACATGCGGCTGCAGTGGCAGCTAACTATGGCCAAAACAGAGAAAAAACAATGGCCTTGGATAGCATCCAGCTGCCATTCGAGTTGGACTTGAGCTCCAGTTTGGGGCTCGGATTCGATGGCATTAAAAAGAAAATAAACAAAAAAAAAAAAAACAAAATGAAAACCGGGACGATTATACGAATTTTTTATGGGCCATATGAGACTCATAGACAAATGGAAGGCAGGCAAGCCGCTTGCCAAGAAAGCTGTTGTGGCAATTTATGCGGCGCAGTGTTGCATTAAATTTTCAGTCAAATGCTTGAGTTAATAATATAAGAAAATAAAAAAAATATATATAAAAAAAAAAAAAAAAAAAAAACAATGTGCATGGCAAATCCTTCAACAGCAGGCATTCTCGGCTTGAAGCTTGAAGTGTGGTCTTAAATGAAGCATGCCACAACGCAGCAGGAGCAGCAGCAGCAGCAGCAGCTGGAGCAGGGGGTAATAAGCGCCGAGTTTTCCTTTGGGCCCGGTGTTTTTTTTTTTTTTCGCCTAAGCTTCAAGTTGGCCAAGTCAAGCGCAACCAAAAACTTAGTTAACTGCGGCTGAAACTCACACACACACACAGTCGCACAGTTACACACAAATATACACATAACACTTGTATATGTATGATAAATAGCTTTCAATTTATATGCCTTGAGGGCGGCACAAGCTAGGGAGGAGGCGAGGTGAGGGGCCTTAAAGGTGTTCAAGGGTCATTTATCAGACAGAGCGGCAACATTTAACGCTGGCTACATAGGTGTAGATGCGTGTGTGTGTGTGTTGGTGTGCAAGTTAAATTTATGCGCACTGGATATGGATATACAGATGGAAATGGAAATGGAAATGGAGCTGGATTCAGAGTCACTGTCAGAGTCAGCGTCAGATTCAGGCTGAGAGTCAGAGTTGGAGACCTCTGCTCCAACTAGTGGCGCATTCATTTCGATCCGAAAGTGAAAATCATTTGCAATTGTGGCATGCGGCAGGTGGCAGGAGGCAGGTAAATGCCGTTACATGTAATGGCTGGCAAAGAGCGGTCGAAATTACTTTAACCCAGCTGAGTCTGCAGATGGAATCCCTCGAGGCAGAGAACGGGAGAGAGAGAGGGGGAGGAGAGGGGTTAACGAACACTATACCAGTTAAATGAGTGAGTAAATGTGTAGCTGTCGACAGGTGTGCAAGTAATTACACACACACACACACACAGCTGTAGGAAACCTTTTGCATACGGGCCCACACAATTTATATTTGCCAAAGTTTCGTCTGCTGCTGCTCAACTGCGTGGTTGGAGGAGTAGGTGTTGCTGCAGCAGGGGTAGGAAAAATGGCTTAGACATCCATTGCCGCATCAAAGTTAATTAATTTGCAGCCCCACAAGCAACAGCAGCTGCAGCAGCGGCGACAAGTGGCAAGCGTCTCGCTTACAATCTAAAACACGAAACTCAACTAAACTCAACTTGAGGCACGTGTGCCACGCCCACAAATCTGTGGTGGCAGCCAACAGGTATTTATGGAACCATAAACTAGAATAAATTATTTATCAAATTATTTCCAAAGCTCTTTTTCGGTTGCTCCTCTCGAATAACCATCGAGACTTGAGAAGTGGTTAGATAATTTCATAAATTACGCTTACTACGAATATTTAATACTCTACATTTAATGGTTAGGGTACAAAAATTGCTATGAAATCATTATGAAATAAATAATATTTATTTACATGGTAATTATAAATTTGCCATTTAATAAACATTTCTCATAATTCTTGAATATTCATTTTGCTTACTTCCGATTTGTGTTCCGTTTTCTATTTTATATCCGGTTCAAATTGTTTGAAAAGTATCTTTAATTATGCAGCTGGTCCTTCAAAAGGGATACATTGTCTGGAACTGTGGAATGCCATGTTGTGGCACATGGCTTATGTGTTCAATTTTGTAATGAAACCCGACGGTAAATTTGTTGCACAGTGTTGCAACACGGGTTGCGAGTGCGCCAATTGAATTGAATTTGTGCCACAAATCAAGTAAGCAACTTAACAGCTAAACAATGGCCCCAAAGCAACGCACATCGCCCAACCTCAATTCCAAAATACCAAGCCCCCAGATCTCCCTCACCCGCCGGGCCAAAACACAACCATCAAGTATGGCTCTGACCCCAATCAGTGTGCTGCGGACAATGCATATACAACCCACACACACACGTACGCACACCCACACGTACGCACACCCACACACACGTACGCACACACGCACAACTCACTCACCGCACATACATGAAGCGTTCACATCCTTGCGAAACGGAGGCAATCAATTGCAAGGAATGCGAGGCACAAGAGCACAAGGAGGAGAAGAAGAAGAAAAAAAGTGCACAAGATTTTTTTTTCACTCTTTGTGCGTTGAACACCTTCCAGAAGGGGTCCACCAATCTGGCCACACAGATCGCAGAGCAGCGCTCCACCATGTGTCCCACCTGCCCGGCTGCTGAAGTGCAGCTATAAAATACTAATCCGCATCAAATGAATGCTACATCAATCTTGTGTCGAGCGCAGACGACGACGACGACTGCGACTGTGGCAGGTGCGTTGGAGCACTGGGGAGCAAAGAGTGAGCGAGAGAGAGAGAGAGGGGAAGGGTGGTCTGTGGAGAATAGAGAATGGGGAATGGGTTTGGGAGTCAAGGGGCAAAACTGGGAGGCGGCACTTTAATTTTGTTACTAAGCCCGTGCCACAGTTGACAGGCAGTCAGTCAGCTCGTTCGCCTGTCCATCCGCTGACTGCGGCATATGCCGAGGAGCCGCTCAAAAGTCATTTCCGCAAACGTTTCCAGCTGCGGCACACACAATCACACACACACACACTCAGAGAGAGCAGGGGGGGAGAGAGATAGAGACAAGAACAAACAGGCAGCAAAAACTAGGGATTAAGGATTTGCGTGCACATAAATGAATTTTGTGTGCGTTGTCGCGACGAGCAGGAAGTAACAACAACAACGAGGAGGAGGAGCAGGAGGAGCAGTTCGAGATGCGAGCATAAGCCCAAAGTAGCTGCTGAAGTTGATGTCGCAGCTGGTGCCATCGCTATAAGCCCTCACTTGCCCCCTCACTGCGCGCCCTTTGGCCGTGTTATCTGCACACGTGCAACATGCAAGCAATGCAAGCAAGCAATGAGTAAACTTGCCCCCACTTATCCCCCCTACCCCCCCCCCCCTACTATGTTTGAATTGGTGAGCTGCACTACAGCAATTGTTGGCATTACGTGCCACTCTCGATTGCCATTCAATGCCACCAGCAGCAACAGTAACAGCAACAACAACAACAACAACAACAGTTGCAGCAGAGCCGCCAACTATTGAATTACTTTCAACCTGCAGCAACTGAAGATTGCACTTGAAATAGGATTCACAGCTCACTCGCTCTCCAAAAGCTTCAGATTTTCAATTTCCGTTTCCCTCAATTTTTTTTAATGTGTTTTTTTTTTTTTTTTTTTTTTTTTTTTGCTTTTTTTTGTCTTTTTTGTGCATTGCGCTTTTTTACAGCCATCTTTGCTGCTGCTGTGGTTGTTTTGTTCGTGTGTAAGCAAATGGAATAAGCGCGCTCATTGGTTGAACTTGTCACCGAAAGATGGATATATGGATTGCTGAATGGATGACTGGCCAGCTGGATGGATTGTCGTGCCAAGGCAACGTCGAGGATGTGGGCGATTACGGATATGCGCAACAACGAGCCAATGTTGCAACCCAAAAAGGAGAAAGTGTCAAAGAGTGAAAGTGCACCAAAATGATCGATGTTGGGAATTTGCTGTTTTGTGAAAAGGACACAGAATTGAGGCAACAACTTCAACAAGATATCCAGAGCGAAATAGGGATTTGACAACCTGACAATAGAAAACCCTTAAAATATTTAACATGATTTCATAGCAGAAACAAAAGAATTCAACAAATTGGAATAGTGTCCAACAAGTTATAATATTTTGAGACTAAATCTGAGTGCTAAATCGGAGTCTATAAATGCTTAAATAATAATATTATTTTCATTTCGTATTATTAAATTTATATGCACTTTAATAAAAAGAAATCCAACTGAGTAAATTTCCCAAAATGAATTTAAATATATAATAAAATAATATTTGATTATTATATTGTTTTAAACGTATCCCAAAATGCATGATAAAATGCAAATAAAATGTATAATAAAATATTAAAAATATCCCAAAACGCATTTAAATGTATACTAAAAATATTATTTTATTTTTATATGGTTTTAAACATATTCCAAAATGCATTTAAAAGTATAATAAAAATATAATTTTATTATTAAGTGGTTTTAAACGTATCCCAAAATACTCAACAGATATAGCCCTTAATAACCATGTGTTCTTGAAGTAATCGAATCAAATGAATACTTTATCTAAAATGAATATAGCTGTAAATATAACAAATTGTTTTTGCACGCAATGATTGCAAAATACTTGAAAAATATCTAGATTTTTCTTGCAACATTTGCGCATTTGAGTTGCTCACTAACTGCTCACAGCTGTCAGCGTGGCCAGCAGTGTTGTGTATGAGTGTGTGTGTATATGTGTGTGTGTGTGCACATATATGTTATAAGGTCTAACGTATAGTAAATGTGCTTGGTAATAATGCGCACCTGCAGATAATTGCAGAGCATTTGCAACCAGTAGCAACCAGCAACAGCAGTGGCAATCGTTGCCAGCACGTGCAACATTGTTGTTGTTCTTGTTGTGCATTGCAAGAAGGCAAGTGGTGTGGCAACCCACCACTCTGTCTGCACCCAGTTTGCCAGGCAGTCGTTGCAGTAGTACATCAATCCTTTAAGACGCAACATTCAGTGCCAATCAACAAGTGCGTTCCATCCTGAGCTGAGCAAAGAGAGAAAAGGATGTCTTCAGCATACACACACACACACACACACACACATGTATTAAATATATATATATATATATATATATATATGCAACAGTGCGATGAATGCTTTTATTGCTAACCATTTCTTTCTGCTGCTGATGTTGCCTGTCTTTTTTGTGCGCTAGCAAGGATTTGTTGTACATATGTTGAAAGAAGGGAGAGAAGGGCGAGAAGGGATTGGATGGGAGCGGAGCGGAGCGGCACACGGATTGAAAAGAACTCGGCACGTATTTGTCACGTATTATATATTTATAGCAACCAATGAACCGTTGAATGCACGAACGGTCGATTCTGAGACGGGGGTGCCGAGCTGAGGGGAGGGGGAGGCAGGTTGTTGCCTAGCTGGGAATGCATAAAGCGGATAGAATTTGCTCATTGCTCATACGCCGCATGTGCCCACTAGTTGGAGCTTAGTTCAAATTGAATACTTATTGCTGTATTCAGGAAAAGGAGGAGGAACATGAGCAGGAGTCTCTCCCTCTCCCTCTCTGTATAAGATAAAACTCTATCAGCTGCTGGTGCTGCTTCTGCAGTCACAGTTTAATTATAATTTTAATCACTTTTGCAGCAGCGTGGCGCGGAAATGAATTTTATGAAGCGTACGCCGAACTGTCGTTTCCAACATAAACTGTTGTCAGTCCAAAAAAAAAGAAAAAAAAGGGTAGGTGTCGGCAGGCAGGAAGGGATGCCTGAGACTACGAACGAACGAACGAACGGACGGACGGATGGATGGATGGATGGACGGACTGACTGTCATGTCAATTCAATTTTCGTGCTTCCGTGCGCGGCGACAAGTTTTAGCCAGAGTTGCCAACCGTTCAACACTACTCCACCGACCCTCCCAACCCCTCATTTGAAATGCCAGAGCCGGGATTGTCAGCCCAACGGCACTTTATGTACATCATCATCATCGTCATCATCAACACCTTTTCTGCCAGGCGCCATTTACACGCCGTCGTCTATCCTCGTCTCCAGGTCTAATCAGCACAGACAGCCGAGACATTCAAGTCGAGGCGAGCAGCGGCAGTAAAATGAGGAACAGGAAAAGGCGAGGGAAGCAACTTCTCAATCTCCTTCCATCCTTCCCTTCCATTCCCCGTTACCCGTTACCCGTTACCCGCACCACATTTCCTCCTGCCCCAGACAGCAGGTCGGATAAGCGAATCAATTTAAATGCCGCATTTGTTGCATAGATTTGTGGCCCAAAATGAGAAAAGACTAAAAAAAATAAAATACAAAATACAAAATAAATAAAGCACTGAGCAAGCAATAATTTTATAGTTCTCTCAAGTTATGATTGGGTTTGCGAACACTAAAAAAAAGTAAAGGATGCAAGTAAATTTATTCAAATGTGAAAATTTCTACTAAAACTGTAAAGGATAAATAGAATATCGATCTAAAAAGTATTTGTATTAGATATAGAATCAGACTGCTTGGACAATATGTAATATTTTAAGTAATACTCAATAAATAATCTATCGAAATAATGTTATTAATTGACTTCCTGATGAATACGATAATAATTAATTACATTTCACCAGCAACAAAAAAGTTAAATTTGCATAACACAACCATTTAAAAAATGAGCAAATTTTATTTAATAATTACTTAAACTTAATATATCATTTTAATTCGAATTAAATTTGCGCTTCTGAATAAAACGCGAGCATTTTTAAAGAGCGCAATTTATTCAAATGTCGGAAAAACATATACCCCATTTACTTTACGCGCTGGGCATTAAAAATATGAATGTTTGCCCCGGGCCAAATAAATTGAATCATATTTTTAACACACACCAAAAAACGAAAATGGAAAATGGAAAATGAAAATGAAAATTATAATTGCCATCTGAACATTTTTGCCGAGCAGAGAGCAGAGAGTGGAGTAGCTGTGCAGCACAACCGGACGGAATCCCATTCTTTATTTCTTCACGCAGTCCCATTCATTTGCTCATCATCCATTTTGTTATGAATTAAAACAACGTTGCCAAAGACTGGCCGAGACGAGGCTGATGACATATTTTGTCCACAGGCACGCATTCACTTGCGGTCTGCTCTGAATTTTGGTGGCTGGCAAGTTTCCCAACGGCACGCGTTGCCCTGCCTGCCACTGCTGCCTGCCACTGCTGCTGCTGTTGCTGTCGACAAGTCCGTGTGGCTGTGTCACTCATATGCGCCACAAATATCCAACCTCGAGAGTAAGACAACCCAAACCCGCCCGCTCCCCCAACCCAAGCCAGCCGACTGCTGCCTGCCACTTGTGTAGCCAAAAATGTTCGTTGCTGCTACGCACGAACGCTTACTTTGTCGCATGCACAATTTTTGGCTATTAAGTCATTTTTTGGCTTTTTAGATTTGCGACAAATTCTCTGGCAGCAACAGCAACAGCAAAAGCAGCATTAACTGGCAGCCTCTTCACTAATTGCCCGCACTCTTGCGGCATTTTTTACATAAATTTCTGTGTGGCAGCGCAAACTTTAAAACAGTTTAATGCTGACGAGCACTAAGCCAAAGAGAAACACTTTATCATTCAAGCGTCCAAGTGCCGGGCACTGTACAAGACACAATCGAAGATGTTGCTGTTGTCGCCATCACTGCCACTGCCACTGCTGCTGATGATGATGTTGTTGTAATTGTTGTAGTGGCTGGTACTCTTCTTCTGGACACACAACTTCAACTCTTTCATAAGATTTTAGTTGAATGAAGCTTCAAGTGGCAGTGTGACAGGGCAGGGAACTTGCCTCAACCAGGCAGTGGGCAGTAAACCTTTCATAACAATGACAGGATAATATAATGGCAACAGCGTCGAGTGCTCAACTATAGAATGCTCTCTATGAGCACTCAATTTTAACGATTGCTATATAATAAAAATCTATTCAAGAAAAAGGAAATTTATTAACTGCCAAAGCGATTTTTCTACTTTTTTCTTGTCATTTGCATAAATTAAACATAATTTGGCCATGTTAAGCAGCTGTTAAAGATTTAACAGTCGCTTAACTTAAAATTGGATTCAAGTGTAACAGTTGAGCGGAGCTGTTAATGTTTTTCTGTTGTGTTAACAGTGGAATGTTAAAGAAATAGATTTCAATGCAAAGATAGTTTTGTCTAAAACAAAGCACACAATTTATATATTTTCAAAGTTTCAACAAGACAAGAACGAAAAATACATTTATTTCAAAATGAAAGAATAAAATCAAAAGACAAATTTGTTGACTACAGATAACAAATAGGCTAATTAGCATGAGTCATGGAAGTTCAAAGCCGAACCCACATAAGCACTGATAAAGTGAAGATGCCCTTTCTGAGGGCATTTATTTTATTGAAAGTGTATGGGACGAAAAACTTGGCTCAGCACTGAGTGACAAGACAAACAATGGCCAACAGGACGAAGGACTGCTGCTGTTGCTGCTGCTGCTGGTGGTCCTTGCTTCGTTCTGCCGCACCACTGCACTCGATTCAAATTCACCAGCTCTCACACCGAGCAAGTGGAAAGTGAAAAGCAAGATTTGTGACGCACTGATGCGTCTTTAAGCGTTTTAATTACCCACGAACGAACTAGAGCGTTTTGGGACAAATGAAAACTTTAGCATAATATGCAAACCAGGACAATAATTCACTTTGGCAGTTGACTAACTTGCCGGCCTTACAGCCTGCCCCACAGCCTGCCTCACAGCCTGCCTCACAGCCTGCCTGCCTCCTGTCCTTCTCCCACATTCCCTCAAACTGCGTCTGACTGGACATTTGCAGTTGCATTTGTAATTTGCATTTTGGTGCTGTGGCAATTAATAGCGCAGACGTAAACAAAACAGAGCAACTGGCAGCCAAGGACGACGCAGCACAATGCTGCTGCTATCAAAATGCAAAGCAGACCAGCCAGGTAATGAAAATGCTTAATGGCTTGCAAAGTGTCACAGTGGCTGCGCCTGTGGATAGGCAAATGCAAATGCAAATCGCCCCCCCACCAACCCGAAGCTTGCAACTTAAAGCGCGTTCAAAATCAAACTGTGGCCGTTTCTGTTGCACACAGCTGGTTGGGTGGGTGGTGCATATATATATATATATATATGTATATTTGTGTGGGTGTGTGTGTGGGTGCTTGCATTCGGCAACTTTGGAATTGGCAGTGAAGTGAAGTGCGCAGCTCAGCGCATAAAAAGTCAATTAAAACCGAAGCCAGTTGCTATTCCAGCTGGCGCTCAGTTTCGAGTTTTTGCCCGTACGTCTGTCTGCATTTCTACTGACCGTCTGTCCGCCAATCTCTCTGTCCGGTTTGCCGCCCACTCAGCAGTGCGCTTCTCTCTCTTTGCCTCTGCTTTTTTACACCCAGAACCCATTAAAATGGTTAAAAAGGGTATAATGAAATTATGCAAAGTTATTTAACAGCCAGAACAATTTCATAAAAAGTATATAAATATATATATTTATATATATATATAGTTATTCGTGATCAGCCTTTACAAGCGAGTGCAGCTTATAAGTTCTCATATAGCAAATGCAGATAAAGACTATTTTATTGATTATCTTCTTCATTTAAGAGTTACAATTAAATAGCAATAAAAGACAAAATTATAAATTTCAATACTCTGATTTTGCATTGGATTCAAGGTATCTGCCAGTCGAGCGCTCTCGACTACAGTCTTCTAACTTTGTTCTAGATGTGTGTGCGTGCCTTGGAGTGCATGAGTGTTGGCCAGCGCTTTTAGCAGAATAAACAGTGAAAGTTGCGCAAAAAGCAGACGCCAAGACATCAAAGAGAGGGCTGAGAGGGGCAGAGAGACACTAGCAGAGTTACAGAGATACAGAGAGAGAGAGAGACAAAGACAGGCAGTGCATGTTGGATCTTTGAACGTGTTGAACTTTCAAATGGCTTTGCACGCGGCTGCCAGCTAATGGCATTACACTACCCATAAACCCTTTGCCACGCCCAAACGCCTCCTCAGCACACCCGCCACATTCACACACATATTTATACACTGCTTGCATACAAAGAGTCTAAAGTCTAACTGCAACGAGTGTGCGTGCAAGTGTGTTGTGCGAGTGTGTTGTGCGTGTGTATGTGTGTGTGTGCAATTAAAGTGACGAACGCTTTATTGAAAGCCATTTCTCATGCATTTGAAGTAGTTCACACACACGCACACACACACATTCAAAGTCCAAGGTAAAATATCAAAGTTGATGTGCTATTTTTATGACATTTTGTATTTAAGTGTATTTGCACTCTGCCTTGAAATACATTTGTGTGCGACAAAAAAATGGCAGGTTTTACTTAAGAAAGTCAAATATCATGAAATGTATATGAAAACTTTAAAGGTCAAGCATTATTATCTAAATTAGTTATTAAATCTATATTTGAAATATGATCTAAGAAAATACTGCGCAAAAACCAAATCCCAAGTGACAAATGACAAAAAAAAGCACAAATTAAATCTAAAATCTGTCGGAAGAAAGGCCATTTAATAGATTTGGTATCTAATGTTAAGTTTAGATCAGGACATATTTTAAAATTACTTCTTAAAGACATCCTATGAACAGAAGGTTCTCCAATTTGGCCAATTGATTAAACGTTAAAACAAATAATGTGGAAAGCAGTTGAAAGCGTATCCATTTTAAATGGTTATTCGATATTTTACTGAATTTCTCCCAATTATCTAATACAATCAAGTTAACTGTTTTAAATGACTGTAGTTAAATAACGTTAGAATTGTGTAGAAGGGTTTATTAGCATATATCAATAAAAGTTTCAAACTTGCACTCATGTTTACCGTTTGTAGTCTATGAATTATTTCGTATGATAATTGCAACAAGCCAAATGCGATGCGTGGGCGAATAATAATGGACTAATGACAGCAGCGGCAGCAACAAAAACAATAACAAAACCAATAACAATAACAACAACAATTGAATCGCTAAAACAACAACTAAGACCTGTCAAATGTCAACTCGGCCATGGAAAGTTAAGCAACGACAACAACAACAATAGCAACAACAACAACAATAGCAACAACAATAACTGTAATCAATTGTTGTTCGAGCGAAAATCACAAACTACCTTCGCATTTGCACCGTAATTACCTTCCATAGGTGCACTCTATGTGTAAGTGTGTGCGTGAGTTTAAAAACTTTTGCCACACAAACTTAAAAATAACAACGAAGCTGCAATACTCTAATAACTAAAAAAAAGTTGATCTACAACCCCAAAGTATTTATTGAAAAATAAAAATTTAAATGTATTAAAAATATATAAGAATAATATATATAATATTTAGATTGTCAAAAAAATTTAAAAAAAAAAGAAGAAAGGAAATGTTTTGATATATTTTGTAAAAATTACATTCTGTATGAAAAGTTCAAATTAAAAAAAAGTTCAAAGTAAATATTTTTCATACACTTCAAGTTCACAAATCGATTTTAGACAAGGGAAACAACAAAATCAGAATACTTGCTGAAAGAGTAGAAAAGCAAACAAGACAAGCAAAACAGATGAGTAAAAGAGAGAGAGAGAGAAAAAGAGAGTGGGAGATAGAATGAGTGAAGGGTGCAGAGATAGCAGCCGCATCTAATCGCTGCACTTTACGTAAATGACACGAAAATGTTTTCAAATTAAATACGCTGACGATGATGATGATGATGATGACGATGACAACGATGACGTTGACGATGGAAACAGGTAGCCGACATCGGGCTAGCCCCCGGCTATGGCACAGTGCAACACTGTGGAGCACTGGAGCAGTGGAGCAGGCAGAGAGTTGACAGTTCGCTGGGTTACGAATGGGTAACGCTAACGGTTCCAAAAACAGAAAAAAACAACAAAAAAAAAACAACAACAACAAATTACAAAAAGCCCGTCAGCTAGCGCGACACATTTAGGGGCACTTTTGTTAACTGTAAAACGAGTGGCGGCACATTTATTGTTGTTTGCCTTCGCTGTTCTTGTTACCAGCCAATTGGGCTCACGCGGCGTATGAGCAATAAAATGCAGGTTTTAACGGGCATTGCAAACAGATACATTCAATACGCGCACCATTCCCGTTACAATGGGGCATATCACACTGATTACACTTATTTTGCATACATCATTTTCATTTGTCTCTAAAGAGGATCATTAAAACGCTTGAAAGTCTACTCCAACTGATAAAAAACATATTTATGAGGAATTTTCTATTTGATCTTTAAAAAAGTATTGAAAGTGTGCTTTAAAAGAGAATAATATAAATATTTCTTAAGCGAAACTTATCGATTTAATTTCATAATATTTATTATTAAAATTTATATATTAATTTTATCAAAAACTATTTGAAGTGTGCTTTAAAAGAGAACAATATAAATATTTCTTAAGCGAAACTAATGGATTTAAGTTATTAATTATTACTACATATTAAAACTGTGTCAGAACCCAGTAATTTATTTGCAGCCAATACAATTGAAGCAACTTTCAAAACTAAATCAAACCTTTGCAGCTATCCAAGGAATATGTTTTTCTATTCACACTTTTACCTTCTAAACTATTAAATGTAAACAGATTTTCTTAAATTTCTACTTGCTCAATTTATATTTATTGCTCATACACAGAGAAGTGCGGGTATTTGCAAAGCCAGGTATATTCAGAGAGAAACTGTATTTTTGTGCAGTGTATTTGACATGCATGGTTAGTTGTCCCACTTGGCAGAGGAGCAACAACTAACGCAGTTTATTGAAATAATTTGCAGCAACAAAAGTTGCAGTAATTGAACAATAAGCATACAACTATATATTTCAAAAGAAATTATTGCGAAAAGCTGAAATAAAACGAAAGTTCAGGCAATTTCCGCAATTGTGAATGCAATAAGAATAATTCAAACTAAATGCAATATGAAATTTCAAATATTTTTCATCGAAGCCAATTTGCAGTCAGTGCTCAACAAATATTTCATTTGCAAAACAAAGCAAAAAACAGCAGACAAATATTTGCATAAAATGAACATGTTTATACCAATGAAGAAGATATTTCACAGAAAACCACAATTAATTAGAACTAGGTATTTTTGTATCCTGTTATGATTTATTGGATGGCTACAAATGCGTATATCGTAATATTTATACTTTAACCACAAAATTTAATATAGATAATTTGATTTTTTTTTATAAAAAAGTTGTATGAAATCTTATATAAAACTAGTAAAAATTATCTGGCCGAGAGAGCTCGACTAGGGGATGCCCTGTAGCCAAATCAAAATATATATATATATATATATAAGCTTATACATATATACTTTTGATTCGGAGATGCTTCACTTTTCGTACATCCCTTTCTGCGTATAAAAATAAAAAAATTAATAGCATCTCTTCTGCTGATTTGATTCAACACAAAAACTAAACAAAAATATTAATATCTGACCACATTTTTAAGCGATCTTTGGAATTTGAATGGATTTCAATATTAATTAATAATTTTTAGAGTTTTTTATTTGCGCTATGCAAAGGCCTAGCAGGCAAATGCTGCACATTTGGTTTAGTTAGAATTTAATTTAAATTATTTTGGTATATTCGGGGATATTTGTGGTTAATGTTTAGCCACGCCTACATGATGTTTGTAAGAGTGTGTGGGAGTGGCTTTAAAGTGTATGTACGCCCACATGGAAATGCATATGCAAAGCACTTGAGTGCAGCTGTATTTGTAGCTGTAGCTACTGTAACTGTAACTGTAACTGTATCTGTAACTGTATCTGCATCTGTAGCTACTCGCAAGATACGCATGCAATTCATATATGTATATTAAAGTGTGCTTAATTTAACTGCTGCCAGATACGTTCTGCTTCTTCTTCTTCTTCTCGCTTGCGTAGATGATTTAAAATGTGCATAATAAGCGGCACTTGGAAAATAACAAAAAGTAGAAAAAGGAAAAGAGAGAAGAAAAAAAACCACGACGCACAAAAATAAAAACAAAATATGTAATAGGGTTTGAGCGGGTGTCAGAGATGTGGTGGATGGGAGGGGGGAATAGTTGAAGGGGGAGTTGAATACATTTGAATCACAAAACTAACAAATAAATAACACAACGAGAGAATGTGAAAGACAAACACAGACAAGCGGTGGGCGGGGGGCAAGTGCAAGCAGGCAGGCAGACAAATGGGCAAAAGGCATCATCGGACAGCGAAATCTCTTCTTTCAAGAAAAACATATTCAAATTTTTTTTTTTTCGAATTTCTGCTTGATTTTCTTCTTCTATGCTTTTTCAACGTGCACTGCAACAACAACAACAGCAACAATAGCTCCCCCCACCCCCCAGAATATACCCCGCGGGCTCCTCATTGTTGTCGTCGTCGTTTGCATTTTGCCAAAACAGCAACGTGGAACTTTTTACACATGTGCGAAGGGGGAAGGGGAAGGGGGGTGTGAATGAATATCAGCTATACGCTGTGCGCTATACATATAAATATACATATGTATGTGTTTACAGTTAGCGCGGGCGCCAAACCAAGGTGTCGCCGTGCACCCGAAATCGTTTCAGCGTGAATACATTTACGCCACACACCTCACACCTCGCACCCCTCACTCCACACAGTATCTGTATCTGCAGCTAGCTATCTCTGTCCCGTTTTTCATGACTCTCTCTTTTGCTCGCAGGCAAAATGGCGAAATGTATTCGCATTTTCGCAAACGCGCTGCATTAATTACCGCAGCAGGCTCCTGGACTCACATATGTGAGTGAGCTTGTGTGTGTGTGTCTGGCACTGGGTCTGGGCAGGTGCTTTGGGGCATCCAGAACGAGAACCAGAACGAAAAGCATAACCAGGGCCATTTGCTGATGCTGCTACTGCTGATGCTGCTGATGTTGAAGCCTGGAAGCCCATGGCTCGGTCAGCGGTTCGCTTTCGTTTCGTTTGGTTTTGTGTCGCTCGCTGAAATGTTAAGCTGCATTTTAGCTTACAAAAATAACAGGAAAGAAGCAGAACGAACGAAACAAAAAAAAAGTAAGAAGAAGAAGACGACGTGGAGCCCCCAAAATTGGTGGCAGCAGCAACTCTGGCAATGGCAATGAGTTTGCGATGCCAGGAAAAATCCTTTCATTTCTTTTTTTTTTTTGTATTTTTACCTTGCTTGGACATTTTGTGATGTATTACGTAAGTGCGGCTTTTGTGGCGTACTTTTGTGTGCACATATATGCAATTTTTTAAAGAGAGACAGAGAGAGAGGTAGACCGAGAGAGAGAGCGAGAGAGAAATAGTTGCAAAATGCGTAGAATTGGAATGCTTAAATGATGAAGCGAAATGTTGGTTGTTGTTGTTGTTGTTGACTTTGGTTAGTGTTGTTGCAACAGCATTTTGAGTTGAAAGCACAACATATTTTGCATAATGGTCAGCAATGGAGTGCTTTGGCGATACATAAATATATATACATAAATATAAATATATACTGCTGCTATAAATAGTGGCAATGATGTATTATAAAATTGGTTTCAGTTTCCACTTGAAGTTGCACAGCTTATAAAATTTACTGCTTTTAAGCCTTAAAGGCAATTCACACACAGAGCAGCTTCCAGCAGTAATTTTAATAGTAATTTAAGCTAATTTTCTGCTTATTTAAACAAAGTTTGCAGCACTGCTAATAAATTTTATAACTAAGTAAATATAGTAAAAAAATGTAATTAAATTAATGAACTGAGCAGCTTATCAACAATTAAAACATTTTTAATCATTTGTCAACACATTGTTGCATTGTTTTCCTTTTATTTATAAAAAATACTTGTTTAATAATTTGTTTTTAATATGCAATTTTTTATACATTTGCAACAATATTTGGCATTAATTTCCTTAAAGTTAGAAATGATTATTGAAATAATGATAACTAAAATGTTAGCAAATCTATTATGAAATATATAAATACATGCATTAATTATATGGCACGATTAATTCAACTTCCAATAAACATAAATCTAATGGTAATTTCGATACAGAGTTCAACTTGCTCAATTCATTCATTTGTTATTTATGAATGACAACTTAAGCGCTTTGCTGGTAAGCACATCTATATATATAGATATGGGTATATATGTATATATGTGTTTACCCCACACTGCGATCGGGCTATATAAATCAAAAGCTTTGCCAACTCCATCTATCATAGTGGGTTACGAGGATGCTTTGGACTACTGCTTGCTCCTTGCAGTAACGAGGAGTACCTTTAGCATTTTGCATGCGCACAAACGAATTAAATGTGCATTTGCAGACGCTCTCAATTGCAGACACTTCACTTCCAATCTCAACTCCCAGCCCAGCCCAACCCAGCGCAACACCAACACCAACACCAAGCCCAGGTTGCTCTGGCCAAGTTTGGGTTGCATTTCACATCCAATTACAGGGCCCGCAAGGATGCAAGCGACGCCAACGCTTTGGTTGCTTTGGGCATTGTTATGTTACCATAATCCCAAGGATAAACGATTAAGGAAACCAAAGCGTAAAACTGGGCGAACAACTAGAAGAAGAATGAAAATAAGAAAAAAGAAAAAAAAAGAGAAAATGTTGCAACCAGCTGCGCGTTACTTCCACAACTCCATCTCCATCACCATCTCCATCTCTACCTTTACCTGTACTAGTTGTAGGTGAAGCCGAAGCTGAAGTTGAAGTTGAAGCTGGAGCTGGAACTGGCGCCTGCAGCTGCCAGTTTTGGCAAATTGAAGGCAGCCACGATGCAAATTGGAAATAAGAAGAGAACAGAAAGAAAAGTAAAGAAAAGCGTGCGAGAAATTGCTGGCAAAACAGGCAAAACCCGGCCAAAGCAGCCATTTTAGAGGCAAACGCATCCGCGCGGCCTGTTCGCAAATTCAATTCAAATTTTGTTGAGCATTAAAATGCTGCTGCAGAAAACTTGAACGTACCCGAAAAAATGGAATGGGAAAAAGTATTAATATTAAAGGCAAGCCGAGTTTTATATACCCTTGCAGAATATTAACAATTTAATTTTTATTAATTAATTTTTATTTTGGCTGCTAAATAATATAGTAATTTGATAAAATTGCTGTTTTGTTAAAATGTGCAGCTAAATTGTTAAACAAAAAGTTGTTCAGTTAAGATTATTAATTGGCACCAAATCTAATTTCAGTAAATGGTCTAAAAATTAAGGTTATTATAAAAGATACTTAAAATTTCGATGAATTTTGGCTTAGAAGAACTTCCATCACTAGTTTTAAAGTGCCAATTCCGAATCAGTACTACAAATTTTAAAGTTGCCCAAATCAGCTAACACTGAAAATATTAAAAATGCAAATAAAGTTAAGGTTTCAGTCAGATCAGCTTAGCGGAAAATAAAACCAATAATGCTGCTCCAAAATATGCATAATTTAAAATAAATATTTATATTATTAATGCAGCAGAACCCTTCCCAGAAAAAGAGTATCAGGGAAATAAAGTTGCGCTGAAGGAAACAGCGCCGCGAAATAAAAGTGATTGTAAGTGGCACAGGTTGTCAGCGTGGGCGGGGGTAAGTGGGGCGTGAGGGGCGTGCCACAAAAGTGAAAAAAAAATTTATGAAAAGATAAAAGACGCAGGCGTTCATTCAAAACATAACACAGGTGAGGACAAGCGCCAAAGCAAAGCAATTTTAAATGGCAATGGGGCGAGGACTACACACCCCGCCCAGCCGAGCAGGCACCATGCAGCGTGCGGCAAGGACGACTGCCACCCACACACACACATACATCCGTGCAACAGCAACAACAAGGAGCATGATGATGAGGACGTTGTGGGCTGCCGCCACTTGAGGCCGCATTACTTCAACTTTGAAGATGCTCGAACGCGTCTCGTCTGGCGCCGTCGCACGCTGGCGACACCTAGCGTGCGCAGCTGGAAACGTCAGCTGTAGGTGTGTGTGTGTGTGTGTGTAGGGTACAGCTTACTGGCGACCCACTGTGGGGCTGCTGCTCCCCGCAACTCCCTTTCCCCAATCCACTCTCTGCTTTAGTGTAATATGCAAACAGATTTTTTTCACTTTCATTGGGGGTTGTTGTTTTAGTTGTTGTTGTTGTTGCTGTTGTTGTTTGTGGCAAACACACAGCAAGCAAACCAATCCCAAACCAATTCGCCCCACCGCCTCCCTCCTACACCCACTCAGCTGCTTAGACCGCAGAGCGTTTGTTTGAAAAGAAGTTTTTTAGCAACTCAGCAGAAAAAAAAAAGCAAGTAGAAAATACAAAAGCAAGCTGAGTGGCAAGGGGTTTAGCGGGGCGAGTGGGGCGGAGGGGATGGAGTTCTTTGTCCTGTTCGAAAAAAAAAAAAGAAGAGAATAAATTGTAACTCGACAGTGTTGTCTAATGTCTCATGTGCATATGTATCTGTATCTGTGTATCTGTGTATCTGTGCAATACTTTGTATCTTTTTATCTTGGCAACAGTTTCATTTGTGTGTGGCAATAAAAAAAAAAAGAAACCAAAGCCAAATAAAAGCTGGCCAACACACATTTAATCACACTTTTGGCAACTGACTCTGAATGCAGCTGAAAAGGGATGGTAGGGCAGGGGTGGGGAGGGGAGCGAGCAATTGCCAAATTAGCTTTCATTGCAATTCATTCTCGGCGAGCGTTTGAAAGATATATAAACACCTGCTATTCAAGCGTTTTGCTCCAATTGAATAGCTCTAACTGTGCCAACGAGGAGGGTGCATTAGTAGTTGGCCAAGGGAGGGGTGTTGGGTGGTGGTTAACACTAGCTTCCCCCCACTAAGCTGCCCAAAGCTGTCAGGGTTCGCATGAACTTTACAAATTTGTTCACTTCATCATGAAAATTTTTTTTTTTTTTTTTTTTTGTATTTCCAAAGAAAAAAAGGTTAATCGAATCAATTCTTTTTATTGGCTGCTAGTTTTTAACCCCTCACTTTTCATTTGGTTTTGGCCATTTGCATGGCAATTGGTCTAAGCGGACTTTTGTTCGATGCGATTCAGGGAGAAGCAGGAGGGTGGAAATGTGGATAACTTTGCCGATTTGGCAATTGAATTCAACATAAATGTTAACAAAAACGATTTCATTTTTCCTGCGACTTTATTGATTGGCCTTCTTTTTGTTGTGGCCAAAATACGAAAATAGCTAAATATGAGACAATTGTTTTCGCAAGTTGACATTTTAATAGGAAAGGAACTTGAGTAAATTTTAAGTCAAAATATTTATTAGATATGATTATAATATTTAATAAATTTAAAATGTACTTTTATTACTGATTTGTAGCGTATTTTTTAATAAACTTGTTGTGAACTACCTTTAAATAAAAAGGGATTATTTTTAAGTATAGTAATAATATAAAATTAGAATTATTTTTTTAGCAGCCTGTAGATTATTGAGTGCTCCATAAGAAAATAATAAAATCAAATAAAAAAAAAAAAAAAAAATAAATAAATAATAAAAAATAAAAAAAAAATAAAAAATAATAATAAATAATAAAAAATAAAAAAAAATAATAAAAAATAAAAAAAAATAATAAATAATAAATAAATAAAAAAAAAAACAAATCAAATCGGAAGTCTATCCTCTTAATTACATTTATCTCAGTTCTTTTTACTGCAAATGCATGCAAAGTTTACATTAGGAAAAGTTAGAACCATTCTCATATATATAATGATATCTCAAATAAATTTAGTAAGCAATAATTTCAAACAGTTATCAAACTGAGAATAGAGTTTCCAGCAGTTGACAACTGCCCACCGTTAATTTGCATACATATTACCCACTTTACTATCATTAGTTCTGCTCCAAATATTTGATATATCTGTAGTGGATTTTATAACTTCTGCTGGCATATCAAATCCAAACTACAAATCGCTTTCATAAATTCAGCATTTATTTATTTGTTTGTATTTGTATTTTAACTACAACTTATTTGGCTCACAACGGAAAAAAAAATAAATCGGCGACGAACTCTGTTTTATTATACAATATATTATATCATGTTTGGACTTTGTGTGTTTCGTTCTTATCAGCAGCCAAACACTAAATCAACTTTTGCTTGAATGCCCGCTTTGAACCCACAACAACATACACACACACGCCCTCAACCCCAACCCACACACACAAACACACACACACCTTACAAAGGCTGGCATAGCCATTTTATGGTGTACACCTTTTATGCGATGTCACCGCAGACTTTTAGCCAAGAGCTAAGAGATAAACCCAAGCCAACAACAAATCCTCAACAAAATCCGCATCAGACAAAAATTCGTCGCACTTAAGCCAGCCTCGCCATTTTTCCAAACGACTCACTTGACAACAGCCACAACAGCAACAACAACAACAACTAAAACAAAGTCGACAACAACAAAAAAATAGGAAGAAAAACGAAATGAATAATTGCCAATATGCCACAAATTATTTCAAATGAAATGTGAGTGTATTTATGATTTATACCAACAACAACAGCAAAAAAAAAAGAATATAAAAAGGGCGCAAATAAAACACATATCCCAAAGGCAGATAAAAATGTTGGCCAGATTTGGAGGCGTTTACCATCATTTGCAATGGCAGCTAAACCACCCCTACCCAACCCAACTCAACCCCCACATGGAATGCAAGTCGTGATATTTGAAACTTGGCAAGCGGCTTGATGGATTTTTTGCGATATAATTTTGTGCTTCTTCTTTTTTTTTGGCCATTGCACAGGAACACTTAAGCGTCGCTGCTGCTGATCAGATTGGCGACAGCGAGCAAGGTAAAAAAAGGGAAGAAGAAGCAGCAGCAGCAGATGCAGGAGTCGCCATTGCAAATGTCTGCGTTGCGTTTCCGTTTGGGGCGTGCATGTGCCATGTAAATCTAAATGTAAGTTGAAAGGCAGCCAACAAAAATTTGGACCAACAAAAAAAAAAAAAAGAGGGAAAATGAGAGAACTGGGCAATGATAATAAGTTGTTTACGGCGCGTGAGCTTGCATCAAAACAAGCGCTGACATTAGGGGCGGACATGAACATCTCTGCACGACACGACAGGATGCACATGACTCAAAGCAGTTCCAAACTTTTCTTCTATTCGATTTTATTTTGTGTTTTTTGTCAGCTTAGTGGCGCCAGCTGGCGTCGCTTTTGTGCAACCTCTGGCAACAAGCAAAAAAAAGCTTGTCAGCCATTTTTATGAATGAAAAGCGCTTTGGCCAAAGCTCGCACACACAGAGAGACAGCGCAAGCACATTAAGAGAGCGAGTGTGGTAGAGTGTGAGATAGCGCACATGTAGTAAGAGAGCGGAAGAGCTTAAGAGCGTGTTACATGTGCAGAAACTGTTAAGTTAACAGAATTCCTTTAACAGCTGTGAAGTTGCAATATTGCATTGTTATTGTTATTGTTTTTGTTTCTGTTGCTCGACTCGAGATGCACTACTGTTGTTGTTGCTGCTGGTGCTGCTGGTGTTGGTGATGGTGCTGCCGCCTGGCGGGGTCATGCAACTTTAATATGTAAACAAGACCGCGTGTCTGTCTAACTGCTCTTGTATTGCAATGCATGTTACTCTCTCTCATTGAGTCTACGACTGTCTGTCAGACTGTGTGCGTGTGTGTGTGTGTGTGTGTGTATGCACCGGAAGCAGACATGTTGTGACACTCTTTGACTTGACCTCGCCTCGCCCCCAAGCAGACAGACAGACACGAGCTCGAAATGTGCACGCGTGTCAATCAAGGCAACCCAGCTGACATAATAACAAAACACAGACAACAACAATAACAATAACAAGGAGTCACTCTTCACAGGTAAACAAAAATTTGTCTGCAGCAAATACAACAAATTTTTTTCGGTTATGCAAAACAACGAGTACAAGAAAATTGTGACCCAGTTAAAGGCTAAGGCAAAAATTACGTGAGTGAGTCCTGTGCGATATGCGATATGCGGGTGGCAGACTGCAGACACACACACACACACAGCCATACACACACACCCAATACATACACAAATAGCAGCATGCTACTGTCTATGTGTGTATGTGTGTGTATGTGTGTGTTGAAGAAGACGCTGCACGTAGCGCCCATTTCGTAATAACTTAATCGATGTCGAGAGCCGAGTCTAGAATTTTTAGTATATTTGAAATACCCTGTAATTAATGGGCAAAGACAGGTCATTTAAACTGTTTTATTGATGGCACCCGAAAACGATTAACTCGATTGTTATTATTGATTTTTGCATTTATTTAGTCTACTTTTTTGGGGCAGTGAACATTTTGTTATGTAATACTTTAAATTTTATATAAGACTAAAAATTTTTAGGAATAAGTAAGTAATCGATAAGTAATCGAAGCGATAACGATTGACGTTGTAAGTAAAGCAATTTGGACAATAACTGAAGGCATCATTAAAACTTAAGCTTGAGTTTGTGATTAATAACTGGGAGGAAACATACAATCCATATTATATACCCTATAAAGCTAAGATGTTATGGATATCGTAATGTTATCGATAATTGACCAGTCTCACCAGTCGATATTATCGAGTTTAGAAGAAGTTCTTAAGATCTATTAATAAAGTTTAGATGATAACAAGAATTGAACTTAATAACTGAAATCACATTTAAATTGCATTTGTAATCTTTTTCAAACGGATTTCTTTCCAAATTGGGCTTTTCTGCCTTGCCTCATATTTTATTAGCTGTTGTGCGTGGTATATGCCAGTTAAACTCGTTCCGCAAAGAGTTTGTAAACCGATTTTTCAGCGTTGTCGTATTTGTAGTTGTCGTCGACAAAAAGCCTATCAAAAAGGTGGCTGTGTTTGGTTCCGGGCTAGCCGGGACTGCAGGAAGTTGGCAATATATTTGACTCACTGCAAACAGAGGCGCGACTAAGGCACAGGTCTACCTCTTTCTCTCTCACTCTCCCATTCTCTCTCTCTCTCTCTCTCTCTCTCTGTGTGTGTGTTCCCTGGTGACAATGGTAAGCAGCAGTCGCAGGCAGAGTTTGGCAAAATGTCGCCAGGCGACGAGTCGAGCCTCGAGCAGAAACATTCAACGAACTGGAAGCAATGAAGGCTAAGTTGTTGCCGAGGTTTGGTCGGAAAGTCGCGCTGATAAGCCAGCAACAAAGTAGTAGTCGACGGCACTCGACTGCGACACACGCACACCCAACGATTCAAAATGCCACAAAAGCCTGGCTAAGGCAACTTGCAACTAAACTGTAGCAAGCATAAAACCAACAACTGAGCACTGCAACTGAAGCCACTTGTAGTGAGTCTTTTTTTGGCAATAAATTTCCCAAAACTCTCAAATATGCCGAGTGACATGTTTAGCTGTACTATTAAATGCGAAGACATATGAAAAGACAGCACGCAGGCTCATGAATATTAAATACCCTTTAATTGGTAGCATAAAAGTGCATCAGTTGACGTATCTTTTGTGTGTTTATTATTCAGAGCAAATGTTGCAAGCTGCCTATTAACCAAGTCAATAAATAATTTAAGTATCTCTGCTTTCTTTAATTAAAGACAAAGTTTTTAATGGGTCTCAATAAAACGAGCTATTTCCAATAAGGATCTCTTCTGATAACTTCTTCCTATTTGACATCCAATTTATTCAGTTTTATGTTTAATACTTTTGCTTCGTGATATTTAAATGAAATTCTTTTTGGCAAGCAATCTGGATTTTTATCTGTTTTTAAGTACTATGCTTGGCATTCCAAATACATAAATATATATTTCATTTTTAGTGCGATTATATAAAATATATATACACATATTAAAAATGCATACCAACATGCAAATATATATACTATATATATACTATATACGATATCAAACCACAATTGTCAATTTTAATTGTTATAAAATATTTAACAAATGGTTCCAGGATATCCCCCAGTCTTGCACACCCAACTATAACCCGCTCATTTACTTTTTTACACTAATTGCGAGTGTAAATAGAATTCTTTAAATAAAAGCAAAACAGCGAACTTAATTGTTTGGCTCATTTATAGCTGCTTTGGTTCATTAACAACTTAAAACATTTTGCGCCAACTGCTTTGAATTGAAAATAATAAGAAAAAGGCGAAAATGGAATATTTTCTCAAAAGGAAATTGCTTTGTTTATTCAGCTAAGCAATCAGCGTGCAAACTTCAACGCACCTGAGATTGAGGGGGGCTAGTGGGGGCAGTCTTCGGGCGTTAAATGAAATAATATGAAATGCATCTCGAGGAAAAAATTGGAGAGCTGCAAAATTTCACTTTACATCATTTGCGTGCGGCCAAAGGCCGAATATTGCTTGCAGCCAAATCAATGCAGTCAGAGTGTGGGTGCGGGTGGTGCGGGTGGTGGGTAAACAGCGCCTACTACAAAACCAAACTAGGCAACAGACAGACAGAAAGACAGACAGACGGATAGAGAGACAGAGCCAAAAGCAGGCAACAAAAGCAGGCAATATCTAGCTGAAAACTAGCAGCCAACTGCAGCAGCAGAAGCAGCAGCAGAAGCAGCAGCAGAAGTGGCAGCAGCAACAGCAACGTCTGCAATTGAAAAGGGGCCCAAAAGACAAGGAAACGGCGCCTGGGACTGAAAACAACAAACACATAAAGTCGATAACCCGGTTGGGTGCCACCGGCTACAACCGAAATCCCTACAGATGTGTGTGTAATGTGTGTGTTGTGTGTGTGTGTGTGTGTGTTGTCGAGTGGCAGCTCCTGCCGGCATTGCCTTTTGTGACTCTGGCTCTGCTCTGTGCTTCATATTTGCTCTACTGCTTTGCCTATTTTTAGCCTGCGAATGCGACTTATGACTTTCCAGTCACTCCCCAACAAGCCATCCAAAACCACCCACAAGCCACCCACTTTGGGTATTTTTTGTATTTTTTTTTTTTTGTTATATTGGACACGCTGCTTGTTGACATTCACAGCACTCATTAAACAGACGCCCAAATAAAGAATTAAAATTTTGAAAAGGTTTTTTTTTTAATTTTTGTGTTTAGTTTTTTGGAGGTGAACAAAAACTCAAAAGTATATTTTGATAATGCTTATGTGGATTATGATCTTAACATATCAGAAACCAACTAGCGTTAGAAAAAATATTACAATAAGAAAATAACGGAAATATTTAAATGTTAAAAGGTTTATTAAAATCTTAATTTGAATATATAAAATAATATTTGAGATGAGAAGATGAGTTCCTGAATTGAATACTTTTTTCTGGACTCAATAGTTAAGAGCATAATATTTTATCTACTATATCTGATAAAACTAGAATATTATGAGGCTGCCACACACTACAAAAATCTGTTTATTTTTTTAAACTAAATATTTAATTTCTGCAAAGCAAAAGCAATGTAATTTTGCGTGTAATTTTCATAGTGCGCTTAAATATGAACTACAGATTAGACAGTTCCCTCGCTCTCTCTCTCTCTCTCCCTCTCTCTCTCTCTTTCTCTAAGTCTCTCATACTCTCTCTTAAAATAATAGCTGTTGTTATTGCATAATTTTAATGTGTCGTCCTTAATTTAAATGCTTCCGCTGCAAACACAGCAAAGCGCACAAGTCACCCTTGGCATCGTCACGAGATCCCTCGGCAGGGTGTGCAGTTCGTGCTTTGGCTCCTGCTGCCCATTTAACTCTGCTGTTGCTGCCACTGCCACTGCTGGTGCTGCTGCTGCTGTTGCACGTCCTGCAAAACGTTTATTCCATTTTTGGTTGCCAAAAAATTGTCTATTAGTTGGTCCCGAAATGAACATTCCATGATAATGGCATATGACAAGCTTCACATGCGGTGGCAATCGACGTTCGAAGCGACTTGCAACCAGCCCAGAAACAGCAGCAGCACCAACACCAGCAACACCAGTATCACCCCTTATCCCTTACCACTGACAACAACACCCCAGGCCTTAATATGAGCAAATGCTTATTAATTTAAAATTTACGTAGCATGCATTTAGGCGGCCCAGGCTTGAAATTGCTAAATGCCACCAAAGGCAACGACAACATTTGATACTCGTACAAGTTAATTAATTGTTGCCAAGTGTGTGTGTGTGTGCGTGTGTGTGTGTGTGTGTGTGTGTGTGTGTGTGTGTACATGTGTGTAGTGTGTAGTATACAGTGTGACTTATGTAAATATTCAAACACCTAAACGGAGACAGTCTCCCCCGAAAAGTTGAAAGCCAATATAGCCAAGAAGAAGGCGACATAACATAAAAATGCAAGTTAGAAAGTATTTGTTGAAGGATAACAGCTACGAGATACCCTGTAAATAAGTTTTAAGTATAAAGGTTGGTGTTAGCAAGCAAGCAAGAATATTCCCAGGAGCAGAACAATTTAGCTGAATTTTATATAAATATGGAGAACAGAATAACAAAACCTAATTTATGACTTTGGTAATCAAAAATGTATTTCATTCAAGCATCAACTGATTGTTCCTATATATAATATAGTAGTCCGATGTGTAAAATTTATAATTAATAATAAACAAATTGTGTGACTTTGATTCGCATATCTAGTTAATCAAATAGTTTGACCAGAAAAAGGCAGAGAGAAGGATATGGCTAAGTCGACTTGGCTAGACTTGCTCATCGAGAATCTTTTTACTTCAGAGGATCGTAGACATCTTCTTCAAGGCATGACATACACCACATTAAAATTATGATAACCTCTATAAGGTAATATTAACCCATTAAAGAAAAACAGGAAAAATTGCTGCAAATTCATTTAAGTATTTGTAAATCTAGCAGAAATATATATTTTCAAGGATTTCTAACTTGACACAAATACCGCAAAGATCGCTGCACAGTTGGACACAAAAAGAACGCGTCAATTAACGGAACTTTATCTATATTCGCCCGATTGGAGAATTGCTTTATCATATCCACTGCAACAATCGGGGCAAAAGGGTATAAAACAAGGACAAGACTAGCGCCAAAGGCGCAACAACATGACCAGGACATTCACACACACACACACAAACACACACACTCTCATATGAATATATACATATGTATATGTGAGGGAGTAGGCGTGTCAATAGGGGCGGTGCGGCATGTGTGAACTTTTTAACCAAACTCGTGCCAAAGTCAACAAAACAGCGAACAAGGAGCCAGCTGCTGCTCCTGTTAGAAGTCGTTGTTGTTCTTGTTGTTGTTGTTATTGTAGTTGTTGTTATTGTCGCTGTTGCCAGTAGCCACTTGGACAAGTGCAGAAGGACATTAAATGCAGTGCAAAAGTCTAGGAAGCAAAAAAAAAAAAGGGAAGTGAAGCAGAGCTAGGCAGGAGAGAGAGCCAGTCAGCCGGCGAGGCGACCATCTATCAAAGCGAAGAAGATGCCTAAGGATAATCACATTCAAAAGGAAAATGAAGCGTGCTGCAAAAACATGACCAAAGATTGGCAGCAGGCAGCAGGCAGTCAGCAGCAGCCGAGGCAGACAGGAAATGTTGCACGGCAGAGCAAAGAAGCAAACAGAAGAGAGGAGAAAAAAATAATAAAGGTGAACTTTGAAATGATGGACGCACCAAGTCGTTGAGTGACTGATTGACTCGACGACTGACTGACTGACTGATTGACAGACTGACTGACTGACTGACTGACTGTGCCGACAGTCGTTCACTTATTTTATTGACAATTTTTGCTAGTCCGCCTTTCAATTTTAACGAAGCTTGCGGCAAATTGTTGTTAACTGGCGCTGCCCCTGCGTCACCGACGACTGCATAAATTAATCAGGAAATCGAAGCAGCGACAACGACACCCCTCATATTCCCTGCACCCTTCCCCCTCCCCCTCCCCCACCATCCTATTTTCATAGCATTTCTATTGCCCCACCTGTCTGCATCCTGATGTGCTTAGTCGAGGAGATTTCCACAAATTTTTAGACGCAAAGATTTTAAAAAAGTCACGCAAATATTTTCATCATCGTTTCGTTTCCTGATTGAATTCCATCGCTTGCACGATTGCCCGTTTCCGTTTACCCCCGCCCCTCTACCACCCCTTCAACTGTCTACATTGTAATTGTATAAAAGACAAAATGGACTCTCCAAATAAAGCTAATACAAATTTCGAGAGTTGAAAGTTGCAACAAATAAAAAAATATCTAGTTAAAAGTTGCAATAAAATTCTAACTGAATTTAAATGGGTTTTTGTAGTAGAAATTTTGTAATTAACTTTAATTAACTAATAAATATTTACATGTATATTTATATATAGATTCTTGATGATTCCACAAATATATAAATTAATATACAAAAAAAAACATTGCTTATTCAATGACACTTTTGTCCCATTCCTTGCTGATCCGTTTGATCTTCGCTTGAGCTTTGAGCCATTTGACAAAAATTCAATCTAAATTTTTTGACATTGTTTTGACCCAAAACCCCAGAAACATTTTCGTATCGTGCTAAACAATAGCAGCAAACAAGAAAACAAATCGTGTAGGTAATGCCGTGGGCAAATAAAGCAGTCTCCATTTTCATTTGCATGAGACAAAACGACAAACAGACAGACGGAGAGACAGACAGACAAACAAACAAGGGAAACCAACTGGAATATCGGCTGCATATTTATTTGCGCAAAGTATCTGTTTCTATATCTGTTTCTATATCTGTTTCTGTATTTCTGTAAGTTGACTTTATCGCTAAGCGGCATCGAAATGTGAGCGATATGTGCATAGATTTCCCATTTGTTTTTTGGGCTCCTTTGAATCCAATTTTTTTATGTTTTTTATTTTTTTATTTTTTTGTATTTGTTGCATGAGTAATGGTGCTGCTGCAGATGCAAATGTATCTGCGTAGCTGAGCGCATGTATAAATAGTATTTCAGTTGAACGCGCAGTCAAAATAGCGTGCAGCAAATCGAGGAGGCGGGAAGACGTTTGCCTTTTTGCCCATGGCACAAGTATTGTGTTTCAACGAACAATTTTTTGTGTGTGTTCCAAAAGTCGACACAAACACACACAAACACACGCACACACACGCACACACACATAAATCTGCGGTGCAAAGAAATGTGCGAGTTTTGAGTAAATGGATGTATTATTTCTATGAATTGAAACAAACTGGCAAACGTTGACGGATTGACGAACGGACGGACTGACTGACTGACGGACTGACTGACTGACTGACGGACGGACTGACTGACTGACTGTCTGACTGTTTGTCTGATTTTTGAACTCATCCGCATTGTTGTCGCCGCTGTCGTCGAGTGTTTTCCAGCAGATAGCAGCCAAATACATTTTCAATGCACACAATTACAATTCAGTAAACTGCTTCTCAAATTAAAATTAAATTACTGCAGCAGCTGCTGCTCCTCTGCTGCTGCTCTGCCGCTCTGCTGCTGCTGCTCTGCTCGTCGCTGGGGTGAAAAGTTCATTAAGTTATGCAGCATGTGAGAAGACTATATTCTTTGCCTAGTTGACATAAAAATGAATGACACAAAGCATCTGCGGGGGGGCGGTGCTGTTCAAGGGGGGGAGGGAGGGGTAGGTGATCTGGTTAGTCACACTTGGGCACAACATTAAGTAGCCAAGACAATCGTGCCAATCATTAAAAATCTAGAGAGGGGGCCAATAGAGACAGAGACAGAGAGGGATGGAAAGAGAAAGAGACGGGGCGACTGCAATGCGGATGTTGTGGCAGTAGCGGGTGCAGGGCTCAGGGGTGTGGGTGCGGGTGTGGGTGTGGTTGCTGCGTACTCGTCTTCGTCATCATCTGTGCAGTTATCAACACGTACGTTGGCGACGACGACCTGTCTAAGACAGCAGCCTCGAACTATTAGTTGCAAGTGGAAATGGAAGTGGGTGCAACATGTTTATAGACGCCCTAGATTAGGTCTTTGTCAGCACTTTTCGAGTATTCACTGTGTGAGTGCGTATATGTGTGCGTGTGTGTGTGTGTGTGGGTGTGCTCGAGTAGCGATAGCTGGAAAAAATCCAAAAGCATAAGCTTTGGCGCGAGTGGTTTGCCACTTGAGAATGCCTCAGTGCCTCAAAGCTGCTGAGCCGACGCTTGTTGTCTCTCTCTCTCTCTGTCTCTCTGTTGCTGTCTCTGTCTCAGCCTGTTTGTTTCCGGCCACAAGAGACTCCCGCTGCTGCAACTGCGACAGTGCGTCCAAAATGGTTCCTGGCCCGAGTCGAAGCCTTAGCCTGAAGTTGCAGGCAGCCGCAGCTTGAAAGCGTTGCATGATCGCAGATTGTGGAAGTTGTTACCGACACTGCTGAGTGTGTGTAGTGTGTGTGTGTGTGTGTGTGTGTGTGTGTGTGTGTGTGTGAAGTGTGTGCTAGTGCTTGAACAGTGCTCTCAGGGCATAATCGTTGAAAGAATTACATTTGTCACAATTGTCAGTGGTTGAAGTGGTTTCAAATCGTTTCGAAAATATTTTTAAACTTATGAAAACTTTTTTAAAATTTACATTATCATTTGCAACGATCTTGTTACTTATGCAGTCTTTAAATATTTTTTGTACAATCATTTTAATATGATCTTAAAAATATATAATCATTTTATAGCAATTTTCTGACTATTTTTGATTGATCTCAAAACCAAATCGAAGGACTTTCTTCAATCAAAATGTAATGAATATCAAAATATGTTTTTCCCTATGCTTCATTTTTTGCATAACCTATTCGTAAACATTTAAGCGGAATCCCAAAAAGTAACATTTTCAGATTGTTTTCTTCTTTTTTTTATAGTTTTTTTAGGTCTACCTCAAGCAAAATCCCGATTCCTAGAGTAATTTATAATTATTAATTACATTTAAATTGGCATTTTTCTTACTTTCTTTGAGAGTTTCAAGACTAATTGCTTTGCACAAAATTATCAACTGTGTTTCTAATTTATTTTTGAAAAACGTGCTCAAGTCTTTAATTTAAAACAAGATTTTTCAGACGTTTGGCTAATTTACCAAGCCAACCAGCCAGCAAATGCCAAAAAGCGCAAAACTGACTGCAAGAAAATAAAAAGAAAAAAAAACTATAAAAATTAAAAAAGATTGAAGACACCAAAATGGGTGAAAGATAACACACAGGGCAGAGATGGGGCAGAGATGGAGACAGCGGCAGAGAATAAAAAGCACATTCGCCAATTTCAAGTTGGGGCCACTATTGAAGAAGCCATTTGAAAATTTGAAAACATTTTTTGGCACAGGTACAAAAAACGTGAACGCGAACACAAAAACAGAAAACCAGAAAACAACAGCAAAAAAGCCCCAAAATAAAGAGACAAACCCAAAGACCGCATTGACTCTTCAACTATTGCGGAATATATGAACGACATGAGTGTGTGTGTGTGTGTGTGAGAGTGTGTGTAGATATGCGCTATAGGTTATAATATGTTAGCGTAATGCCGAGTGCCATTCTGATGATGGGCGGAGCCAACAATTTCGCTAAACAAAAACACAAAAACAGGCGACAACAACACAAAAAGGCAATGCGGCTGACTGTATCTATATGTGTGTGTGTGTGTGTGTGTGTGTGTGTTTGTGCTTTAGCAATGCGGCGGCGGATGTGTTGGCGGCAGCAGCAGTGACTGCAACACTCCAAGCTTGGCCAAGCCGTGCATCAAAAGGCATCTTGCACTTTGCCCCGCTTTTATTTTCTGTGCTTCGTTTTTTTTGGCCAGCGTTTTGAGTGGCCCTTTTGGGGGCATCATCAAATTTGGTTAATATGTGCCCAGAGTGAAGCCGCCTTTTGATTAGCCTAATGAAACTATGCGGCACAAGCCAGTACCACTGCCCCGTCCCACCACCTGCCTCTCAATATATGCACCCAGTTTGCCCGCTGCTCAGTTTCTTACATCTGTGCAACTGCCGCCAATTGACGTCAAATTACGACGCTCTGTTGTTGTTGTTGTTGTTGCTGTTGTTGTTGTGTGTCTTCGTCATCGTTGTGTTGGCGCGGCAACACAAAATCTCAAGCATTTCATCAATTACAATTTCAATTTAAACAAAAACCCCGTTTGTCGCCGTTCAACGTATTCGATCGTCAAATAAACAACTCAAATGCATAATGAATCAATTTGTTAGAGCATTCAAATAGAGATGCGTATATATTGTATATATTTTTGTGAGATATTCCAAATATATATATATATATATATATATATTGTTGCATAATTGAATTGGGCCACAAATAATCAAACCACGACAGAGCTGGACTTGTTTAGCATAGTTTGAATTTCTAATTAAATCTGATCTGAAATACACATAAATTAGAAATTTATCTTGACAGTTGTATCAACTATTGCTGACGACTTTTATCGATATACACGAAACGGCTACAGTTATCGATAAAATTAAATTTAATGAGAATTTATATTCAAAATTTTGATGTCGCTCTTTTGGTAACTGAGTTCGGCTAAATCGAAATATTTTCTGGTGTCGAACTTGCTTTTTTTTTAGCATATTTTACACTTTTACACAACATAAATTTATCATATATCGATTTTAAAAGGGTTCTGCGTATAAACATAAATTATATGGAGCATTTCACTAAGTTGTTTCTTGTACTTCAGCTAGAAAATTTTACATATTACTCTCTAATATATCATAAGTCTTACGGATAAAAATATATAATCTTTTTTTTGCGAATCTCTGTGAATCTTTGCGCAACAAAGAGAAACAACAATTTCAACTCACAATCTTTCCGAGAGGGAAATGTTTGAAATAGATGCAGCTTTCACTCAAAAATAAATCGCATGTTTTCCAGTTTTCCAGTTTTCCAGCTCACATGAAAGATAAGGGTTTGAATGTGAGGCCAGCTGGTTAGCATAGCGATGTGAGCCCCCGAATAGGAATATATATATATATAACCATATAAATGCTAATTACTGTTTGGCATTTGAAATTTCGCGCAACTCGACTAATTTGCTGAGATTTACCATTCAATGTGGAAGTGGGGCAAGAAGACTTACCTGGACTGGTCTGCCAGCTGAGGCCGCCAATGAACATTTTGCTGTAACGAGCCAAGAAAAGAAAAGAATGCGTCAGACAGAGGCATTAGCAATAGATATAATAGATATAATATATATATATATATATATATTAATATATATTTTTATATATAGTGTGTAACAATATAAATGTTTATATTATGGACTGGCTAAGAAGCCACAGCAAACAACCGTCTGAGTTATGTTATATCAATGACGTCTCATCTGCCATTGTCGTCATCAACATCATTATGATCATCACGATGATGATGATGTGGAAAATCTGTGGCATTATCATCAACAGGCAGCAGTTGCAGTTGCAGTTGCCACAGTTGAAGGTGGCTGGCTGACTGTTGTCTTCGTCATTATTTAAATCATAGAAAATAAGCCGCTTTCCCGGCATTGTTTTTCATGCTGGAAAATCTCCCAGACCCAGCCAAAAGCGACGTCGGCTTATACAAAAAAAAAAAAAAAAAAAAAAAAAAACACACAAATAGAAATAGAAAAGAAAGAAGCAAAAGAAGAGTGCAAAAACAAAAGCAAAATGCTGCGACTGCAACTGCAACAGCAACGACGACGACGACGACGACGACAATGATTATGAAAACTTCAACAAACTGCAAAAGAGCGCAACAGTGACAACAATGTTGCACAAGGGGTGGGGGGGAGGCAAGGGTCTGAGAGTGGGGGTATAGGTTATACGGGTGGCATGGACTGTGGGTGGTTTTGGCGGCACAACGACACGAAAACGAATGTAAAACACACACAAAAATGCATAGAAACACAAATTGCAATGAAAAGCAAAATAAAACCAAAGAGGAAGAGAGAGAGAGAGAGAGTACAAGAAAGAGGGCACGTAAGTGCTAGAGAGAGAGAGGGAGAGAGTGGGAATGCAACTAAAACTAAATGAAAATGTTAATAAAATGTGCAACAACAGCAAACAGCAACAACAAACAATAACAACAAACAGCAAACGCCAAGTAAGCTGAAAAGAAAAACTAAACCAGCGAACGGAAGAAGCGTCAACAACACACACACACTCACACACACACAGCCAACAACAAAAACCATCCAAAAGGTGGGGAGGGGGGAGAGGTAGTGGCTTGCTTAGGTGCTGTAGCAACAAACTGTGTTTTTTTTTTTGTAGGCCCTGCAAACGCTTTAAATGACTTGGATGATGGCCAGTGTGAAAATGGTTCTAACCATTTGCATTTAGTCCAATGCCGCACAATTTGTCATTAATCAGTCCATCGCAATAGTTTTGGCCCAAAAGAAACCGTCCAAAAGCAATGCTTTTTAGTTATTAAAGCATTTACTCCATTTACATTTGCATAGCTTTAATTTTAAACATTTTAAGTTTGACATTTAATTGCCAATTAATTTGGGTAAAAAAAAAACCTGACTGATTTGCTATAATTGCAAATTTAATGAGAAATTTATTATTGAAAAGCAAAAAGCAAATGGAAAAAGGGTAAATATGATATCGGTTTCTTATACCCATTAAAAATTAATTAACGTGAATGTTTATATACATAATTATATATATATATATATATGCTTGATTTTTTTTTCTTTTTTTTTTTGTGTGGCAAATAAAGCTTAAAAAGGGGTCAAATCGGTTGATTTAATGAATTAACCAGTTCTACGTTTGCTAACAGCGCTGGTTCCCTAAAGAGAGGACTTCCCAGGATGCTCTATCTCTTTCTGACAACTGTCTGCTTCTCTCTATCCTTTTCAGTTTTGGCAGATGTAATTTTTTTTTAAGTTTGTCTGTTTTCTACCATAATTATTGCATAATGATTTACCACATTTTATAACAAACATTTGCTAAAAAAAAAATGTCACGCATCTGAGCCTCAATTAAAATACGCTTATAGATTTCTGATCCTTTTGGTCTGTCATCAATCAATTAGACCATATTTAGATAACTATAAATTTTAAAGCTGAATTTCTGGTTTTGTTTACACACAAATATCCGCTTGATAAATAGATACAAATTCTCATATATTCAATACAAAATTCATGTTGCTGAATTATTCATGCGACGTTTCAAATTTTATTGGGATTTTTCATACATTTCTTTTCAATTTATTTATTTTTCTTTTTCTTTTTTGTTTGTAGGGGGTTGAGGGGGGGGGATGCATGCGTGTGATTTGTGAGTTGTGTGTGCAGTGCAACAAATAGTGCTCAACATTGAGATCATCCATCACATTTGATTTGCACTTTGTCGCCCCAAATGATGCCCCATTGAAGGCGAACATTCAATGGCGTTGACTCTACTTGTCTGTGTGTGTGTGTGTGGGTGTGTGTTTGTGCAACATTGCATCGTCCCACTGATCCGCAAAATATTTGTATTCATTTCATAATTTTTTGCAGCATCTCTGTCAACGTCTCACTCTTGATGGGTGTGTGTGTGTGTGTGAGTGGGCGAACTGCAGGTAACCTTCATGCACAGCATGGCACTCCCCGCTCCCCTCTCCACCCGCTCCACACTTCTCAGCTCCAACCCCGTCGATTATATCCACTGTTGTGCGCTGCCCAATTGCGGCTGCACCAAATAAATGCGACCTTGTCCTACACTGGCAATTTGCGGGTGTGTTTGTGTGTGTGTGTGTGTTGTGCTGCTGCAGCTCAACGAACGAGCTGCGTGCTCGGAACTCACTCAGCTCGGAGCTCGGAATCCGCGCTGTCGCCGTTGCCATCGCGTCCAGCTGCGTGACGCGTAATTGCCGCCTGGCGTGGCACACAAAATAGCAAAAACCGAAAGACAAACGCAAAGCAAAATAACTACAAATGCGCACAGCACGACTGACAGATACCCTGCATAACATTTTTTGATAGAACATGGCAAAATCGAAACTTGCTCAATGCGAATTTTCTTTATTTTTGTCATCAAATTCTAAATTTATTTTACATTTAAATTTTGGGCACTTTTTTATACTCTCGTAGAGGGTATTATTAAATTCGTTACAATCCCAATAGCTATAAATTTGCTAGTGATATATCTCACTGGAAGGGCAATAACATTTCTTAAAAAATTGTTGTCGAATTAATTAATATTTCTTTGCGCACTTTTCATTTACAAAACAGAAAATTCTTAATATGTTCAATATAAAAATCAATTTGGGTTGCAAAAATAACTATGAAAATCAATTAAAAAATATAAAAAATATTTTGTATTTGATTTCATTGTAAAGCAGCAATAATAAATCTAAGAACTTTGACTTTTCAGTTCTTCTTTGCTTATTTATTATTCTTAGCTTTCCAGCTTATGAAATTGTCCCAATTACTGAATCGATTTAATTAAGCCGATTTATTCTTTAATAAAGCTAGTTTTCTGTTTGACTCATCCGGTTGAGCAATTTAACAAACGTCCAATTTCAAGCAGCCGTTTTCAAAGTTATTTAAAGCCAAACTGCTGTAAAAAATGAGATAATAATAATAATTCAGAGATTACGCATACGACGCGTGCAACGCGCAACAAAAATCACAGTCGCTGTTATTGCAGTTTATTGTTGTTGTGTTTGATGTTCGCCTATCTGGCTGTCTGAGGATATTCTCGAGGGCAATGCCAAGCAACAACAACAACACCAACAACAACAACAACATAAAGAACAACAACTTTGATGACGAGTGCTTTGTCTCTTGGGCAACGTCGATGGCTTCTAGTTTTTGCAGCTATTTACAGATTTCCCACAAGTCCGCACACATTACAAACACACAGCCACACGCACACGCACATATGTCTCAAGTATGTGTGTGTGTGTGGGTGTGTGTGTGGGTGTGTGTGTGGGTGTGTGTGTATGTGAATGCGTGCTAAGCTGGCAGTCATAAACAAGTCAACGCAACATGTCCGATTAGTAGTGCAACCACCGACTGACATTTGTCACCAATGACGTTGCTGTCCCCCTTCGCTCTCCCTCCCCCCCCCCCTCTCTCACACACTCTCTCTCTCCCTCTCTTTCAAGAAGATACTCAGCTGCTACTCCTGGTGTCCGCCACCGTCTACGGCTCTGGGCGGGTTTATTTCGCCTGACTCGATTGCTCGGTCGCATTTGCCTGCATTACGAAATAATTGTAAAGCGCACGTCACTTTTCTAAAGACCCGCAAACGAAGCCTACACTCAGAAAAATATATGTGTGTGATCTCAAATTTGACAAATAAATTGATGAATAAAAAGCAAAACATAGTTTGTCTTCATTTAAATAACATTTATAATATTAAAAAAATATTTAAAAACATAAATATTTTCTTTCCGTGTTTGGGGGATTTTTTAAAAACTATAAATTTTAAGACTTAAGGAATACTTTTTTTGGTACTCTTTTTTTCCCTTATATTTATTGCTATATTTTTTATTTTAATATTTTTTATTTAAAAACCCAAAATAAGAATTAAAGTTTTAGTTTGTAGTATTTGATGCTTTTCCAGTGTTAATCCGCATTGCCAGCCCCACTTGCCCTCAACCCTCAGCCAGTACACCTACGCACACACACACACACACACACACACACTGGCACACACAGTTATACACTTGTGTCATTCATGCGCAAGTCGTCACCCATTCAGGGCCTGGCTCTCTGCTGGCTCTGCCCTGGCTCCAGCTCTGGCCGGGCTCTGGCTTTGGCTTTGGCTGTGAGCCTTGATGGTTTGAGACGACTCTGAGCTCTGCTGCTCTTTGTGAAGCGCCTCGCACCAGCCTCCCCGCGGCCGCGCCTTCCCCGCACCTACCACCCGCCGTTTGCCGCTTGTTTGCCATTCAAAATCCGTTCAGACTTTCTATGCACATAGAAAATTTGTTGCCCTCTCGCTTCCACACACACATTTGCATTTCCCCCCCCCCCCGACCACCAAAACCCCCCTCGTGCTCATGCTATTTCCCTAGCGCTAGTTGACGTTTTTCTATTGTGGCTTCATTGTTGAATAGAAAAATGTGCAAAATAGTAACGAAAAAAAAAAAATAAAAAAATAAATATAAAAAAAAAAATGGTGTAGAAAAAAAGAAAAATATATATAAACGAGCAGCAAGAAAATAGCAAAACAGCAAGCGCTACATACGAACCCAACCACCTCCACCTCCACCCACCTCCCAGCTTCAGCTCCCCACCCACCCCCTGGTGCACACGCATGCAGAGCAGACTCGACTCGTTGCGTGGACTTAACGCTGCCACAACACATGGAAATAAAAGTGCAGATCTTGTAACTTTAGTAATTTTTCACATGACAAATTATGTGGCCCAACAAAAGGGCGACGTCTGGAGTACGTGCAACATACAACCGTTATATATATATATATATATATTGCAGTTGCAAGTGCAGCACACACAGCACTGGAGAGTGAAGAGTGGCAGCAGTCAAAAGGCGACGAGCTGTGACAAAGCCAAACGGGCAAATGTGCCACAGTTATGCAAAAGGGAACTTTTGCAGATGGTCAGTTTTGGTGTTTTTGGACTGACTGTTTTTTATGTTTTTTTTTTTTTTTTTGGACTAGATAGTTATAGATAAATAGACGTAGGTCTAATTCCCAGTTCATGTGCAATTGAGCGATGAAAGCAGAACAGCAGAGGGGCAGAGAGTGGGTGGAACTATTGAATATAGTAAATGTAGAGAAAATATGTATTATTGTTCAGATTATTGCCAATCGTCAGTGCATCTCTCCCCATCTCTCTCGATGCACTTAAATATTTGCTTATTTTTTTTAATAACATTTTTCATCAGCAGCATTAAAGGAATTTAATTTGCACAAGTTTAAAGTGATTTTTAAAGCTTGAAAACTGCTTGAATCTTGCTAGATTAAATTTCTAAATCAAACTCGTTACATTTTAGCTTGAATAAACCTAATTTGATTCAAAAACAGTTGAAAATTTGCAAAATCAATTTATTTCTATCCACACAATATCACAGCACATCTTGTGTGGTGGCTATTAACATATCGATTCCCATCACAATGCATTTTGCAACACCCAACAATTTATTTTTCCAACTTTCCTTCTCTCCCACTTCCAGCTGGGAGCGTCCCTTTCCCACTCTCTCTCGCTCTCCCCCTCTCTTTCTCTCTGTATGTATTGGTCTTTAAGCAAATTATAAAAAGCTTTTTGAAGCATAGAAACGGCTGACCACAAACCCAAAATGACCTGCCCCATGGCATAACAAGTTTCTCATGCACCTGAGACAAGTACTCATATCGCACATATATAATTTATATATATATATATGTTCCAGCTGATCCGATTCTCAGTTCCAACTTGTTTGAAATTCACTTGGAATATTTAAACACTCAAACTTTATCAATTTCTATTTACTTAAAAGATTTATTAATCTTGGGTAACTCGAATAGTTTTTAGCTTTTATTAAAGTCTTTTTTTATTAACAATCATTGGAAAGATTCCAATACCAGAAAATCAGATAATCGTATAAAAGTCAAAACAATATTTAAAAGCGAAATTAAATAAATGCAAATTCATATCAAATTCAGAAATTCGTATTAAATTCAAAAAAAATATTAAAAAACGAAATCGGTTATCGAAATTAAATAAATTCAAATTCATAAATTAATTGGAGCTAAGCAGCGGAACATATATTTTAAATAAATTTATATATATGTAGAAAAGATCTGGGTCTCACATAATTTGTCAAACTTTTTCCAAATCGAAACCGAATATGGAAAAATAATTGGAAAAAGCTTTCCACTTTGTCTAACTAAACCCGAATCCAAATTGGCTTTCGTCTAGCGCCTTGCTTAAAGTTAGTTTGAATTGAAACGTGGCCAGCAGCCGTTTGTGGCAAGTGTATTTGAACTTCGTTACATGATGCACACATTTGTAATCTTGTTTACAATTCTTTCTTAGATTTTTCCTCACACACACAACACACACACACACGCACACACACAGAGAAACGTATGGTAAAGTCAAAACGACCGATGACTATCATATGCAGCTATCAACATCATCATCAAAATGTGGCAACAACAACTACAACAACTACAACAATTGGTAAGTGGAAATGGCAATGGGAGTTTGGAGATGGATGATGAAGAGCTGCCGCAATTGCATCGTGGTTACAACCTATTTGTGTGCGTGTGTGGCAAACGTTGCGACATGGACAAAACTAAAAACTTGAAGCACTTGCAACACTAGAATGCTAAAGCATAAATATGTTTGCCCGACAATTGTCTGGAGTAGGCGACACATTCAGGCCGAGGTGGCAGTGGGTTGGGCTAGTGGAATGTTCTAACGTAACACAACCGGGAGCAATGCGAGTGGTTGTGGTTGTGGTGCAAGAGGAAAGGTGCCAGACAAAGGCCGAGCCGCAGCGTCTAAATGTTGAGCTCCGGCAATGTTTTATATGCACAGTTAGATGGCCATGGGAGATGGCAAAATCGCTGCTCCCAATCTGGCACACACTCCCCCGCACCTCCACTGCCCCACCCCCACTCCAACCCCACTGTGTGTGTGCGTAATAGAAAAAGAACTTTTACAGTTGCATCGATTTAATCGTGCGGAAAGCTAAATACACCAACTACTACGGCCAGCATAGGTAGGGTGGGGCTGAGCGGATGGTGCGCTGCGGGGGAGTGGGTTGGGTTGGGTGGCGTACCGGCGACTATGTCTGGAGCGGCACAGGGTGTAGCAGCCACAGAGCCTAAATTGGGATACGCTTGGTTCGTTCGTTCCACGGGCATTTGGCTCATTTAAAGCAATTCTGCTCGTTTTGCCCTACTTGCAATTTATGTATAATGAATATGTCTGTGGGTGTGTGTGGGTGTGGGTGTGTGTGAGTGTGTGTGCTGCACTTTGCGCTTGAAAGGATGCATTGTGCCAATGTCGGCGATACATTTTCTTAGACCAAAAGATAGAGCAAAACTTTTTTTATTTGCGGTTTTCTTTTCTTTTACTTTATTTTCATTTTCCTTTTTGTTTTTTTTTTGTTTTTTTTTATTGCGTAATCATACGTCGCTGCGGTTTTTTGCGCCGTGTCCGGCAGCCGCAGTCTTGTAGGCGGCGGCATACGGGCGACCAATAAAACGTTACCCACCCCCCCTCATTTTCTAATAGCGGCTTGCACTTGCTAAGTTTCGGATATATTTCCTTCTGTTGGCTGCTGCCAAAAGTTATGACTGCATTTAGCGGAAAAGGCAAAGGGAAAAGTTTTTTTTGTGACTTGCATCTGATTTGAAAAGGGTAATGGAAGTAAATATATGTGTGCATGTATGTGTGTGTTCTTCGTCTTTCAGGCCAAGTATTATGGTGCGCAATTCAAGCGATGCCTGCGAATCGAGCCTGTCAAGTTGCGCCATTTTAATCGAACTGTTTACCCAAAAGTGCAGCTAAAGCAAATGAAAAGTTTCACAAATGCCGTCTCCCTATCTCCCTCTCTCTCTCTCTCTCTTCAACTCTTTCTTCGTTCTGTGGAAGAGATTGCAAATTGAATTTAGATAATGTCAATTGGATAAAATGAAGTTTCTGCTTGCGGTTGCAAAGTGCAAGCCAAAGAATTGGCCAAAGCAACAACAACAACAACAACAACAGCGACAACTAAAACATAACAGCCTTATTTAAATGATAAAACAAACATGAAAAAAGCAGAGCTTTAACAGCAGTTCAAAGACAAATTTAATTTACTCAACGTATGTGCAAAGCACAAAAGCAATCAAAACAACTTAACAGTATCATGTAATTGCTAATCCTTAACAGCAGCTCAAGGACAGAGTTAAAAAAAAAACATAAGCTTTCTGCTAGCTGAGCTCGAAAAGTCAGGAAATCAGTTTTAACAGTGGCATGTTAAGTGGCACACTGTTAAATTGTAATTGACCATAAAACATTTGTAAACAACAACGGCAATTCACATATTTAAGTCAAAGCTAATTTATGCACATGACTAACAAACCCATTTCGGAAACAAACTAAAAGCAAATCACAAATGCAACACGAAATTTAAATGAACGCACAGCAAAAACGTTGGCAGGCGACGTTGTATTCATTTATATTTGCTTGCACATGTGCAATAATTGCAATAAACACAAACACACATGTATTTATCTATATATATTTATATCTATATATTGTGTATATGAAAGCACTTTGTAAAAGCCAATCAATCCATGCCTTTGCGCTGTTAATTAAATCACTTGTGGGATTACTTGCATAAAATATATGCCGCCCAAAGCTTAGTTGAGCTACCGAATTGCCAACTGTTGCTCAACTTGCTGCAGATCGCGTTGCTGAGCTGAGCAAGGGTTCCCAACGGTTGTTCTCGCATATGTTATTGATATGTAAGCCGATCGCTTTGCAGAGTTGCCAAGTGTTGCTCTTGCTCTGTTATATTTATATAAATACATCTCTCGCTCTATTATCGACATGTAAATAAATTGACAATCAAAAGGAGCAGGCGCTGCCAACTGTTGCTCTCGCTCTGTTATCGACTTAGTGATCCCCTTACAAGGATGCAAAACAGGAGCAGTAGATGGCACCAAAACAGTCGCTGATTTTTGTCGTTGTTTGTGGCAAATAAACAAACGTCAGCCTGGCACTTTGCTGCTAATGGCCGACCCTTTGGGCACAAATTGCCAATGGTCTCATTAAGCATACAAAATAAGAGCTTATTGGGCAGGCAGACAGTCGATGCGACGGCGGTCATACACAAAATGACGACGACAATATGGAATTGCGCACACAGCGACACAAAATCATTTGAAAGCAATTACAGCGGCCAATCGCCGAAGGGGAACACAAAAGGGGTAAAAGGCTGGGGAGGTGGGGGTTGGGCAAGTAGCGACCGTCAACCGTGTACAATGAATCAATTTACGAAACGAAACAAAGCCACAATTACAAGCATATACATTGGCATAGGCATGGGCAGCATAGACGAGCGACAAGAACAAAACGAGACAATTACGAAAAGAGCAGCGAGTGCAATTGCATTTCCAATTGCGAACTTTTTGCATTTGCACATTTTTTTCGGGGTCTCAAACACACGCGCTAAATGATGATGCCCGGGCTAAGCCGAAAACGACTACAACAACAGCAAGAAAAACAACGACGAATGACAAACGACGACGACAAACCGCAATGTTTGCGACACTGCGCGCTGTGTTTTTTTGTTTCTTGTGTGTATCTCTTTTCTTAGGTTTTTTTTTTGGACCCGCGTGTCAGTTGTAATGGATAATTGTCGAAGTCGCATGCCAGTCGTACCTCATTTTCCTTATACCCTGCATATGCGCAAGCTGGTCTGATCAGTTAGCCATTAGAATGTGCGATTGCAAAAGAGATCGCTTGCAACTGTCAAGAAGAAGAATTGTCCTTATCGACTAACCTTTTAAAGTGCTAACAAATTAGTACAAATCATAAATTTGTACATTTTTTGAACAGAAATTAACATCTTGAACATATTTCAAGCCATCGATTCAAGCTTTTAGATCTCAAGTTAATCTATTAAATTTAAAGACTTTACTCGAGGGTTTAATTTCTGTTGTAAAATCAGGATGAGCTATATGGTTTATTTTCTGGTTTTCCCTATTAAAAGTTAATGATTCTATTTATAAATGCAAATTTGAAGAAAATATCATAATTGCCTTACAGGGTATTCATATCGTGCATCATCTATGCTCATCTTATGCCTCTCACTTGTTGTTGCTGTATTTGCACTAAAAATACATTGGCAAAGTGAATTGTATTAATAGCAGGGCATTTATTTAGTTATTTCCTTCTATGTTGTTTTGTTTTATATATCTTATCTGGTTTTTTTTTTCTTGCTCATTTCTTTGGTCGTTGGTTCGCATTTGTGTTTATTTACTTTGCCATTTTGCGAACGTTGCCAGCAAATTTTTTTTTTTCGGTTGGCCCTTCAAAAGATTTATAAAGTAGCCGGCTAGAAATGAAGGCGATGTGGCTGAATGGGGGGTGGAGGGGCTAAGAGGCTGGTGGCGGATTGCAGAGTCTGAATAGGACGTCCAAAATTTACTGAGCCGTAACGCTCTGCGATCGCCAAAACGAAAGAAACTGTATGAATGGAATTGTAGTCGCGATATTTGTACAAAACTTACACAACACACTCTGAGTGTGTGTGTGTGTGTGTGTTTGTGTGTGTGTGTCTTAGTGTGTATATCTTAGCAACGTCATCAAAAGGTATTTTACATTAATTCAAGATTTATGCATTCACCAAAATTTGCGTTAGGTGCTGCATTTGCAATTCGCGCCGCCATTCGCTGTGCCCCAATGTTGCACCTGCCACCGTTGGCGTCTGCGTCGATTTAGCTTGGAGCTGCCAGCGCAGCAGGTGATCCATTTCTTTCTTTCTTTCATTATTACTTTATTTTTTCTTTTTGTTTATCCGGTGGCTTCTGAGCCTATTTTTGTTGTGTAAGTTTGGCAACAAGATGAGGCAAGCGTACTCCGCCTTCCCACTTTTTGGGTTAGACAATTTGCAGCGCTTCGATAATAGATATATATGTATATATGAATATATAAAGTGCATATTATATATGTCTGTGTAAGTGTGTGTTTGGAGACTGCAAAATTTATAGGCCTTGCATGTTCAATGGGTTGTAACGAAGTCGACGACAGCAAAATGTGGCAAGTCCATATGGCAAGTCAACATTAACAAATGCCATCTTCACAGCAACATGGAAAGCGGAGCAGTTGCAGTCGCAGTTGCTGATTATCAGTTGCAACTTGCAGAAGCAAACACAATTCATAATTTTGAAGTGGCCAAAAGCAACGCTTCAAAACACTTCAAATATTTTTAGATTCGCATTCATCTAATGAAAAACTTTTTTCTTGCGGTTTTCTATCATTAAAAGTGTATAAAAAAGGCATAAAAAACATAAACTACTATTTATGCTTGATCAGCTTAAATATTGGAGTATATTTAGTTATAGAAACTTCAAATTTGGAATGTAAGTTTTCTTTTACCATCAGATCAAGTTTACATCACTTTATCGATAACTTTGCGAATATCGATAAGAATCGTTTGTCGATGGCAATAGAGAACACAATTGTATGTATATCTTTCTAATTGGTATAAATATATATATATAGCTGGGCATAACAATATCCTTGTCGATCTCTCTCAACTAGATCATGCTTATTTCTTTAACTTAATAATGTTAATTAGATAAACTAAAGCACCATTACAAAATAAATTCATCTATAAATATGCATCATTAAGTGCTTATATATCATTTTAAATTTACAATAAATCTTATGCACTATACTAATTGTTTTTTCTATTTAAGTCTATTTTCCTTATACTAAATGAATGAGCGGTAATAAGTCAAGAATAAAATAAATTTGTTCAAATCTTACGACGACAGTTTTTATCTTCTGAGTTGAGACATTTTCGCGATATTTTCATACATTGCTTATAAATTATTTCCCTCTTGTCGCTTGTCACTTGTCAAAGAAATTGTTATCGTAATTAGAATATTTTCGCGCTGATGAAAAACGCTACAAATCATTGTTCTTTAGAACTTAAAGTAGCATAAAATAAATATTTTAAATAAACGATTGCTTTACCTAAATTTAATTGATTTTTAACTACTATTTTGGCATTACTTTTAATTAAGTTAAGTCGTTTGTAAGTTTTAAATACATATTTAAATCTACATACTAAGCGAATATGATCATAATTTAAGAACATTCATATTCAACTCAGAGAACATGAAAAATACAAATCAAAACATCGGGCAGAGTAATTCTTAGTAATGAAACCCCTGGCATCATGTACCAGATATTGCTCTGCATTCGTCAAAGTAAATCCAAGTGCGAATTATAGCTACTTAAAGCAGATAAATTAAAAAACGGTTAATTAGATCAATCTTGATGGATTTGAGTTAGGATATGAGGACCATAACCATAACTAGTAAGTTTGGTAGGGATAATTTCTTAAACAAAATAGTTATTCATATAAGAATTTATATTTTGTCCGATTGTACTTGATAGATCTATAATACCATTGTTATCGAATTTTTTTAATTTTAACTAAATACTTTACAACTATACTAGGTATAAAGTTGAGGCAAGATCTCTTACTTTTAGGCAAGGTAGCATCTATATATTCTACATTTGGCTATAACGATTCGTCTAGTAATGCTGATCAAGAATACCTATATATATTTTATGGAATCGTTCAATGCGTTATAAACCTGATGCAGGTTTAATAGTACCCCTAATATTATGTGAAATATAATTAAGATACCTTCATTTCATACAGATATTTCAAATTATGCTATGGCATTTGATGCACCTGCTCATTTACATTTCACACTTCAAGCTCATTCGCTTTCCCCCCCCCCCTCTCTCTCTCTTTTAGTCACACTATCACTCACTCTCTCTTTCTCTCTCTCTCTCTCTATCTCTCTCTCTTTCTCTGTCTGATTTGTATTCGTTTTGAGATTTCAGTTGGCCATCATTTGCCATTTGTCATTCAATTTTGTTTGTCTGACTTGCGGACAGTTAGCGTGGCCAAAAACAACAAACAACAAACAGAGAAAAAACAACAAATACACACGCACCCAGAAAGAGAGAGAGAGAGATAGAATGAGAACTGTGTACAAATTATGAGCAATGCAGCTTTGCAATTAATCTGCTGCATATGACACCGCAATCAGAACTTAACCCTTTTTCAAGTGGAGGCCAACAACGGTAATCAAATGTTGCAAGAGTGGAGGACAGGAAAGGACAGAATGGCGAGGGGGGAGAGGGAGGTTAAACTGTTGCAGTTGGACTGCAGCAGTGCACTAAAGCACTACTAAACTCAATGGCTTTAATTGAATTTTGATGTCCTTAGCAAATTGTTTTCTAATTAGTTTCAGCTCAGACTCCGAGCAGGAGGACTCATCCTGCTTTTGCTCCTGTTTGGACTTTGGCTTTGGCAGTGGCCCATCGAGTTGCGTTGACACAGAAAAACTTTCTGTCATCAGTCGCTTTCGCTCTCTCTATCTCTCTCTGTCTCTCTCTCTCACTCTCTTCCTCTATTTCTGGTGGCACTTCAATAATGACAACTTAAAACTAAAACAATTAATGGCGCAAACCCGACACTTACCCAGGATCATTGGGCACCTCCGAGGGCGAAACGGGTCCCAGCTCAGTTTGCTGTTGTTGCCCCTGCTGCTGCTGCTGCTGCTGTTGTTGTTGCTGCTGCTGCTGCTCAATCTTGATGTCCATGTTGGCTGCTGCTGCTTCTCTGGATATATGTGTGTATGTGTTTGTGTCTGGCTAATGTCCTAAAAACTGTTGTTTTTTTTGTTGATGTTGCTGTTGTTGTTGTTGTTGCTGTAACTGTTGCTGCATTTGGTTGTGGGACAGGGACAGTTTTCGAGGGAGTTCAACTAGGAGTAGGAGTAGTAGGTGTCTACGCTAACTAAGACTGTGACGGCGACGGCGACTCCAACGACGGCAACTCGACTCCAACGACGACTATCAATCAATCGTCGCTTCTTTAATCATTGACTCTGGCTGCTAATTCGCTACTTGAACCGACGCTCGACGCTCTTTTTACTTCCATTTGGCGTTGTTGTTTTTGCTAGCGTTTTTTCTTTGCTTTTTTTTTGTTTGTTTCATTGAAAATCAAATTGTTTATGTAGTTTTTTTTTTTTTTGCTTATTATTTTATTTTTGTTTTTTGTTACATTGCGCACTTTGAATCACATTTCTGGTTTGCTGCAGGCCACTTTTGGTTATTTGAGTTGTTTTAGAAACGTTGCGTTAACTGTTGTTGTTTGTTTGTTGTTTTTGTATTTTTGTTTATTTATTTTAAATTCTAAATTGAAGGCAACATATTACTGTAATAAATTTAGCTTATTAAACCTGAAGCACATAATGCAATTATTTTCGAAAAACACAGCTGTTTTAAATGATTTAAAACGTCTCATCGTAAAGTCCAATACAATTGCAACGCAATCTTGAAAGGCAAAGATTTGAATACATTCGAGTATAAATTCGACGCTGCTTGGAAATTATTTTCTATTCCAAGTTGTTCGAAATGCAAATCAAGTGCAAAAAGGTCTTCAGATAAATTATTTTTATTTTTGATGATGAAGCAAAAAGATAGTTTTCTTATTTTTTTCTCTTTTTCTTTAGACAGCAGAGCTGCGTAGAAAGTTAAGCAGTGTTTTTCTAGCTAGTAAAAAAGCTAAAATTGTTGCCTAAATATTTTGAGATAGATGTTAAAGTAGATGTACGCTTTAATTCTAACCATACATATCTTAATCATCAATGTTTCTTTCGATTTCTGTTAAATTTTTCTTCAATTTTGTTGTTGTTGTCCTTTAGCTTTTTCCTTAAAGATAAACCAGCCAAAACTATAGCAAAACACTTTTGTGCTTCACAATTTCAAAGGAGCTTTCTTTAAGCTGACCTATTTGACAGAAGTTAATTTGTTTGAGTTTGTTGTTGTTGTTGTTGATCGGCTATTGGCTAGGATTACATTTAAGCGTTTGATAACCTTAAAAACTTTCTCTCTTTCTCTCTCTCTTAAAGCTGAGCATTAAGTACGTTATCTTTTAAGCTAGGGATGAGAAATGCTATCTCTCTCTACTGCATTAAGGATTCACGTTTAGATAGATAAATCTGTGACAAGCTTTCGATTGCAAAATGAGAGAGACAAAAACAAATATGAAATGTGAGCAAGCAAAAATAAATTCGCTTTTATTGTTTGGTTATTTGCCATTGTTTTCAATACACGCCTTGATCTTTCCCACACCCACACAAATACACACACGCACACAGAGTATTGCATGCAATGGGGACAGCATGTTGACTGCCCTCACCTCGTCCTCCTCCACTCCACAAACACAACTATAACAACAATAAGCTATAATAAAGCGCAGCATGCAAGCGAAAGAAAGAGAGAGACGGCAAGGGGTCGGTGGGTCTAGGCAGTTACGGTACATGCACCGTTACAGCGAGAGCAGAAGTTAACTGGCAGCGGCAGCAAACACGTGACCCGACAACGGCAATTGCGACAATTGCCAGAACAAAATTCGCTGCGAAAATCAAACTACAAAAAAAAAAACAATGCATGCAAAAAACGATCGACAACTGCTGCGAATTGCCGCCAGCTGGCGCTATGATCAGCACATGTGAAATAGAATGCCTGCCAGTGTGTACACAATTTGCAGAGTTTAAGCTCCTTGTGTTATTGTTGCCTGGCTTTTGCCGGCTGGCCGCCATTTTGTACACGTGCGATCGACAACACTTCATTTTATATGTATGTGTTTATTTGTAGATGTGTGTGTGTGTGTGTTTCCGGCCTAAAAACAAATCACTTTGCACACACACACAAAAGCACACAGATAAGTTGCAGTTTCTGTTTGTCGTTGCTTGTAATTAGAATTGAATGCCGCGCACTTTTATATAATCGTCAATTTTGCATTGACACAATGCCCCCCAATGCAAAAAGCCGCCTTAAAAATAAACAAAGTGTTTTCGTTATTTTTATTGCTGTTGTTGTTTTTGTTGTTTATTTGCCTTGCACGCACTTCACTTGCAACTGCAACGAGCGAGCTGAAATTATTATTATGTATTTGTATTTGATTGCAATTGCAATTTGCTGGCTGCTTGCTTGGCTGCTGCTGCTGGTTGCTGCTGCTGCTGCTTGATTTTTGTGCGCGCACACGAACGCGACAACCAACAAGACGACACTGAGACACGGCTAACGGCCAAAGGCAGCCAGCCCCAAACAACACACTGACACCGACAGCGGCAGCAGCAGAAGCAGCGCCGGCAGAGGCAGACGCAGCAACGGGTCACAGTAGCACACTGCATTTGTATTGGTTGCTAGTAGTGCTCTACATGTGTGTGTGTGTGCAGTTGAGCAAAGCTTTGCGGCGACGTTGGCAGAGACTGTGTCAAACATTTGTACACACTGCAGCTAGCCGGCTGCATCATGCCGAAAAGCCAGCACAGCTGATAAGTGATAAGCAATGCACAGAGAAAAAGAGGCAGAGAGTGTGTCTGTGTGTTTGCGAGAGTGCGCGTAACAGAGCGGAACATTTAAAGAGATTTATGTTGACATTTAAGAGCATGACGTGAAGTTGAGATGCTCGCGTGCATTTGTGTTGAGCTTTTAAAGCTTACACTGGAAATTATTGTCGAAATAAATCGGCGAAAAATTTTACCACTAATACTAACTGATTTTATTTGATTGATATTTAAAATTTCGAAATCTTTTTACGATTTAATTACATTGCTGCCCCAATAAAGAATCTGTTTATTTGTTTTATTGTTTTTTTTTTCAAAAAATTTATTGTATTGTTTTATGTTACATAATAGTTTGTTGCAAGTACGGTAAATTTAGCATAGCTTGGGCTCATAACCAGAAAACTGATCGAAACAACTGTCAACACAGTGATATAGTGTTGTAAAGCGGTTCGTAATGGGGCGTACTGTTTTTAAAAGAGAACAGAGGATCATGTAGAAAGAGCGAAAAGTTTGTGAATGGTAGTTTAAAGCACGTGGTAAATAAAGTGACCCAAAAGTCGAAGGATTTTTACCATATTTACTAGCTGCGACTAAGACTACAACAAAAACAAGAACAGCTGGTTAAAAAAAAAGAGGATCTAGCTAGACGCCGTTGCTGGCTTTGTGGGTGGCGACGTTGGCGGCGTTGCGTCCGTTATCTCGGTCCGGCTGGGCTCCTCCTTCTCCTTGTTCCAGCTCTTAAGGCCCTCGGGCAGCGTGGTGTCCTCCTCAAAGGAACCAGTACCTTCGACAAACTCCTCGTACGTCGACTTATCCTTAAAGGGTCGCGGACCGAGCAGCTCGATCATATCGTCGCGGGACAACACCTCATTTTGGAGCAGGCGCTCCGCAACAATACGCACTTGCTCCTTGTGCTTGACGAGCAGTTCTGTGGTCGCTGTATGCGCAGATTTGATAATCTCCCGCACTTCACTATCGATTATCATGGCGGTGTCCTCGGAGTAGGGCTTGCTGAACACCGGATCACCCGATTGGCCCACATCGAAGCTCACCTGGCCGACCTTCTCGTTCATTCCGAAGCGCACCACCTGCGAGTAGGCGATGTCTGTGATCTTCTTCAGATCATCCTGGGCGCCGGTCGTGATCCGATTGAAGAACAGCTCCTCGGCTACACGACCGCCGAGCGTCATGCACATGCGATCGAAGAGCTGCTCCTTTGAGAGCAGATAGTGATCCTTGGGCAAGTACTGGGCATAACCCAATCCCTTTCCGCGTGGTATAATCGAGACCTTAAGCAATGGATCCGCGTGCTCCAGGAACCAACCGGCAACGGCGTGTCCCGCTTCGTGATGCGCCACCGTACGCTTCTCCTCCGGCGCCAGGACATTCGTCTTCTTCTCCATGCCAGCGATGACACGTTCGATGGCCTGCTCAAAGTGCTTCAGCACAATTGAATCCTTGGAGTCGCGGGCGGCTATTAATGCAGCCTCATTGCACACATTGGCAATGTCGGCGCCGGTAAAACCGGGTGTCAACGCTGCCATCTTACGGGCCAATGCATTCTTGTCCAGATCAGTCTTCAGTGCGCCCAGATGCACCTTGAAGATGCTCGCACGTCCCTTAATATCAGGAGCAGGCACATAGATCTGGCGATCGAAGCGGCCAGGACGCATCAGTGCCTTATCAAGGATGTCGACACGATTGGTGGCGGCCAGCACCACCACATTCGTGGTGGTATTAAAGCCATCCATCTCGACAAGCAGCTGATTCAGTGTATTCTCCTGTTCCGAATGGCCTCCAAAGTTTTTGCCACCACGTTTCCGACCCACCGCATCGATTTCATCGATGAAAAGGATGCACGGCGCATGTTTCCTTGCCATGGTGAACATATCCCTCACCCGAGAGGGTCCAACGCCAACAAACATCTCCAGAAACTCCGAACCGGAGACGGTAATAAAAGGCACATTCGCCTCGCCAGCCGTCGCCTTGGCGAGCAACGTTTTGCCCGTGCCAGGTGGACCCGTGAGCATGGCGCCCTTGGGTATCTTGGCCCCCAAATCGATATACTGTTGCGGATTCTTCAGGAAGTTGACAAACTCCATTATCTCGATTTTAGCCTCCTCGCAGCCGGCAACGTCTCTGTAAAGCAGATATTGGCAATTGGCGGATAAAAAGATGTGCAGCTAACTCACTTGAAACCAACGCCAATTTCTGTGGGATTAATTAATTTGGCCGTGGACTGCATGACGCCGCCAAAGAGACCGCCACCTTTGCGTCCCCGTCCACCGCCCATCATATCCGCCGACTTTCTCATCATATAGACGAGGAAGCCAATGATCAGCAACGTGGGCAACAGACCAGTCAAACTGGACGCTTCCACCTCGTTGCGATAGATCACAGGCACAAAATTGATGGACTCAACGCCCTGTTCCGCTTGAGCCGTTTCCAGATTACGCTCAAACGAGTCCACGCTGCCAATGTTGAACCAAAGGACGCCGCTACTGCTCTGACTCGGCAACAGGCGCACGCGAACCCACTTCTTGTTCACCACCTCCAGTTTCTCAACAGCGCCTTTGGCAAGATAGCTAGAGAATAGGTAAAATTAAAAATTATTATATAATCTCGAAAAAAATTATTAAATAAAAATGACGAAATTCGCCAAATGCGCTGATGAAATAAAATAATAAAAATAGAAACTGCACTTGGCACCTGTTGACAAACTCTTTCCACGAGATTTCCTTGTAGCCCATCTCAAAGAAGGCAAAGGAACCAAGGAGAACAACAGCTCCGAGTGCGCCAAATAGAATCCAGCGCTCCCGATCGCCACCGCCGCCCTCGCTGAGTGGCCGGCCGCCGGCACCCGATCCCCGAGCACCGGGACCACGTGAACTATTGGTGAACATGCCGAAATTCCAATCCGACTTTGTCTCACTCGCTGTGCTCGGCTTCATCGCCGGTGGTTTGGTTTTACTGCTGCTTCCGGTTTGTGATTTACTGCCCGAGGCAGATTTTTGTTCCGCTTCGGCGGCTTTTGGTTTTGTCGACTTGCCACCGGCCTCAAAATACTTCTCAAAACCCTTTGGCGGCTTCTTGCAAAATATTTGAAACTGTTCCACAAGGTATCGCATAAGCGGTGTCAACTCAATGCCAGCTCCACGTTGTAACTGAAAGTTATTATGTGAGTAGGGAAAATCTTTGACATCTAATTCATACGCACCTTGTTTGTGAGGCCGCCATGTGAGTAGCTTCGTCTCATTAGGCTCTTCATGGCTTGCGCCGAGCTGAGAAGCCGGAAAGCCATCGAGCTCTTTGGTGTGGTGAGTACGGGGGAGGTGGGGAATTGGTTAGATGTGTGCTTTGAATATTCGCTTTAGGTTAAATAACAAGAGCGCAACGCTGAAGCGGCGGCAATTGGATATTTTTGGCTCCACTCTGATAATTTGGTTATCTGTTTCTTTCTACTAGCTAGTTTAGCATGTACGTTATTACCGCCTCATTTAGTACAATTTTGTTTTAAGCTTTCCAGTTAAAAAATATAAATACAAAATGCTTAAGATTTTATGTTGGGCTCTTGTGAAATTTCGATTTTCAGCTAGTAATTGAAGGCAGGGTTGATTCGTTCGTTGAATGACCAGGGCTGGCAAGCAGTGTTGCAAAATGCGTCGCACAAACAGAAGCATACACATATCTAAAATAGTAATATGTAATCATTAACATAGTTGTACATATAAGGTAATTAACAAAAAAAAATTAATAGAATGCAAATTTGTTCCGATTGAAATTAATGCTGACGTCACAATTGCTTCGCAAATTATTTTTTGTCGCTTAGCAACACTAACCAACATGGCGTCCGGTGTTGTGCTGTGTCGTGTGGTACGTATTGCTAGTTGTGAAAATTTTCTTTTGCTCAAATTAGCAAATAAATTAACTTGAATTCGCCCTAAAAATGAGTACAAAACGTGTGCCAATCAATATGCTTGTGAGATAACATGAAATATCTTCGTAGAAACACCGTTTTAGTGCATTATTGAGGTTTTTTCTCCAACTGTCTGTGAAAAGAGTACGCAATCTGCAATCCAAAAAAAAAACCAAAAAAAAATTTGGAAAAAAAACTTTTGCTACCGACTTAACGCTGTGTGTGTGTACGAGTGTTTTTTTTGTAAGAGTCTTGCTTATGTGTACAGTTGGCTGCTAAAAACCATAACAGAAATGTGTAAAAATAGTTTACAATTCACACTCAAAGCAATTTTCCCGAGGCATCCGAGTGGACTTGTTTGTGAATGTGTGCGTGCAATTTTTTCCGGTAGTAAAATCTATGCAGCTGCTGCTGTGTGCGTGTCAATGTGTATGCATGTGCTTTTGCATTTGTGTGTATGAGTCTCCGGTTTGCAACACTAAAAATCAATAAAACTGCAGCAACAACAACAATGCCGACTTTTTCGGTGTAGATTTCACTCACTGCTGGGAGGCTGGCAGCTCTATTAAACAGAAATATATATCTATATGTACATATGTATAGCTTTGCATGTATGTATTATTTGGTGTGTGTACTAATTCTTCAACTTTCTTCTCGTTGCAGCTTTTGTAACTAAAACTCCGTTTTGACATCACTTTCATCATAATCTGAATAAAAATAATAATAATATAAAACAACAAAAAAACACCATCGAAAACGAATCAAAAAGCAAATAATAATAAATCATCTAATAAAAAACAAAAAAAAGTTACATACCAACAAAAAAAAACAAAAAAAAACTACAACTACAAAACAAAGCTCAAAAAAGTCTAAGAGGCGTTTTAAAACAAAATACATATAAATAACGGAGAGGCATCTGCCATAAACTTTTAGTTTTGAAATTTCCTTTGTTTTTGTTTGCAAATTTGCTTCAAACTCAACGATCGACGACTCACCTACAAATCTGCGCTGAAAAAACGAGAAGAACTTACACGTAGAAAGACGACAACAAAATTAAAAGCAACATCAAGAAGAACAGAGGATACGTCGCCGTCTACGGTGAGAGGCGAAGAGTCTGTTAGCGGGTTTGACAGAGAAAGATAAGGAGAGAGAGAGAGAGAGAGACGACATAGCGACTGCGCATCTGTGCAAAAAACAGCAAATCAACAACAACAAAACAAGCCAAGCTTGAAACGAAGACTTTCAAAAACAAAAAATAAAACAACAACAAACCAAACAAAATTCAAATACACTTGAAACGCTGTGAAATTAACTCGTCAATACTCAAAGCAACAACAAAACAAAACAAAAACAAAAAGAGAAATCAACTGAAGTAAAACGGAGTTGAGGTATAATAACAAAAATACAAATACAAATCAAAAACACACGCACGCACTAAAAACACAACAGCAACTACAACAACAAAAACAACATCAGCAGCAACAACAACAAGCCAAGAACTGTCTTTTAAGCAAAAGCAAATAGAACGCGACGCTGAGGCGTTGACGTTGACGTTAAACTCGAATAGCTAAAGAAAATATCAACAACAACAAGAAAACCGACACACGTTAAAAAAACAATCCCAAAATTCCTCATTTTTTCCTGAAAGCTTTAATTTAATTACGAATTTTTGTTAAGTCAAAGTGAATTCAATTTGCTAAAATTATTTAAAATTAAGACAACAACAAATAAAAACGCCGCCTCTACTACAACAACAGCAACAAACAGGAACAAAGGAAGCAAGAAAAGAGAGAACCGAGAAACACAAACAGCAAAAGCAACACCAACAACAACCAACAAACAACTGAATTAAAGTTTTAAAGTACAAAATAACCGGGAGTAAAAGAAAAAAAAAGAGAAAAAAAAAACAAATACAAAACTAATTTAAACATATTAACATTTAATTTAAACGCAACATCAATTTAAATTATTTAATTAAGAAACAAAAACTAAAATATTATAGTCTGTAAGCCCAATAAAAAAATAGAAAACATTGTCGCCTGTGCGAGCGGCTGCCGTGCAAAATAAAAGTGCAAAAGCACAAAGAAAGCAGGGAGAGAGAGAAAGCTTGAGAGAGGAGAAGAAGAAGGAGCCCAAGCCACAGGGCGATCGTGGGAAGAGTCATTGTAGAAAGAAAGTTCCGCCTTGTAATAGAACAGTAATAAATGAAAAATTAATTAAACAAATAAAAAAAACGATAAAGCAACAATTGTGCCGCAAAGAAAACAAAAAATCCAAAAGAAAAAAAATGTACTAAGAAACAGAATAAAACGAGCAACTAAAAACGGTAACAATAAAGAAAAACATTTAAAACCAAAAATCTACAAGAATTCTATTAATTTTAAGTAACTTTTACAAACAAAACAAAAACACAATATGAACAAGAAGACCCCAGAAACAAAATCAACTGAGTAACACACAAAATACAAAAAATAATTTAAAAAAAAAAAACAACAAAAAAATATACAGCAACTTTAACTTAGCCAATAATTCAAACAAAATTGTAAATAAATGAAATTACACAACTCCAAGCAAAAAACAAGAAAAAACTGAAAAAAAAAACTGCGGCCTCGTGCCCAAAAACCAAACAGTTTTTTTTTAATTTTTAATAACAGACTATTGTTTATTTTTAAATAGTTATCATTTTTTTATAAGTGTACCTAGTGAGAAATGTTAAAAGTCTAAATGCGATAACGATTAAAAGCAACTGAAACAAAAAAAGTAAAAAAAAAACACAAAAAAAGAAAACAAAACAAAAAACAAATTCAAAGAAAGATTTAACAACTCTGTGATAATTACTGTAAATTTATAAATATAAATAAATAAAACAAAATAAAAAAAAACGCAAAAAAATCTCTAAGCATAAAAAATAACAAAAAATGAATACTAAATAAAAACAATGTAATTTTTAACAATAGAAGAAAACAAAAAAAAAACGAGGTAGAAGAAGAAACGAACGTCTTAACCAACAACAACTTTATACATAAGAGCAAATGCAAATTAAAAGATAAAAACATTGAAACAAATTCGTGATATCTTAAAGGACTTCGATACATATACTATAGTATATTATATATTATATTATATAAACATTAAGTAAATAAGCAAAACAAATGAAAAACAAAAACCCATAAGTGAAAATACATACAACAACAAAACAACACAACAAAAGCAAAATAAAGCAACCCTAGGTTAAAAAAAGACTTCAAAATAAAACGCGCATTCAAAATATATATATAGATATATATATATATATATTTAAAAAAAAAACAAGTAAAACAGAAAACATATAACAAAACATAGGCTTAAAGTTCAACATAGTAAATGAAAATTTAAAAAAAAAAACCAACAACAACAATTAAAGAGTATCTATCTATCTATATATATGATATATGTAAACTTCATAAAATGTGCATAGTGAATAGTAAACGAAACAGCAATAACTCAATAATACAAATCGTGTAACCGAAAAGTAATAGCAACAACAGCGTACAGCGAAAAGGAAAAGGAAACGAGAAACAAAACAGAACCTAACGGAACACTTGTAGTGTAGTGACCCCCAACTCGTTCTTGCCACCCCCGCGCGTTCACGGACAGGCAGGCAGGTCAGCAAAGAGCGGCAGCAGCAGTAGCTGTGCGGAGAATGAGAAGAGAGGGACAGACAGAGGAAGAGAGAGATCGTATTACAGAGGAAAAACGTAAATAAGAATTAATAATAAATCACTAATACTTCCTACAACAAATAAAAACCACAACGATTGCCTACAAATATATATATATATATATATATATATAGTATATAAATATATATTGTATAGTAATAAACACAACAAAAGCGCCCAATATAACAAACATATTAACCAACTCCCCTCCAACACCCTCTCAACAAGTAAGAAAAAGGAAATCAAATCAATTTAAAATATATCAAAATAAAGCTCTTAACTAACTTAAAAAAAAATAAAAAAAAAAATAAAAAAAACAAGAAAAAACATCAAAAGTATTCCATAAAGCGCCCAGTGTATTTTTCTAGAAAAACAAAAAAGGAAAGAAACAATAACTTAAATTAACAACGCAGAAAATAGCTAAAAACATAAATAATAATAAATGTTAATTCATCTAAATACAACAACAAGATCAACCAACGGCAACTGCAGCAGCTAATGCATTTTTCATCGGAATACGAATAAATATAAACATTTATATATTTTTAAACACGAAGCAGCCACAACTTCAACTTATTCAACTAACAACCGCAATTACGGAAAACTAAAAACACTATTACATTATTAATAATACCGGCATTTTTACATACATATTACTAGGGGCGTGTCGCCCCCTCCCACATACACCCCCTCCAAAAGGAAAGTAGAAGAAAGCTGACCACCCACAAACATTAACAACAACAACAACAAATGATTGTTTCTTTATTATCTTCGAAGACAAGGAATTTCAGTGCCTCTTGTGCCAGTGTTTAGCCAAAATATTTATACACAACAAATACGTATTTATTGCTTAGTTTTTTTGTCTCTTTGATATAAAAAAAATATTACACTAAAAATCAAAAGAAAAAAAAACGTAAATATAAAAAAAAATATTTAAATAAAAATCAATCATAAATTCAAAAAAATAAAAATATATCATAAAAAACCCCAACGCAGGTCAGTTTTTGATCAGCTCCAAAAACGCGCTCGTTGTATTTTTTAAAAATCGTTCAACATTCTCGTCATCATCGTTATCAATCACATCAATCAATCAAAAAACCAACCAGTCTTCTTGTGCTAGTCGCTATCTGCATTTTCTGTAACATCCAAACAATCAACCAATTAACAACATGAATACGCAATCCAAAGGATATCGATCTGGCGAAGGTAAAATCCATATATAAATATCGTTTAACTAAATATTTAATTTAATTTTATAAAGTATTTTACATATTATTGTTTTTGACTTTAGTTAAGGAAAATGTTAACCTAACTTACCAGTCTGAAAGATGATGCCGAAATAGCTTAAAATTTCACCAACGATCCACTGAACTAGTTATTAGCACAACTTCCCTTAACCAGTATCCATAAAGGGTGCAAATCAACCTATTCTCCCTGTTCTCATGGAGAGATCTGTAGAAGTTGCTTACCTTTCTCAAATTCTCTTAGCCTTATAGAAAGAAAAAGCTATGGCTATTTGTAGTAGACTTAAATAAAATCATTTGCGCTTTGTAATATAATAAATATTAATTGTTTTTGCCTTACGCTCATCTTGTAAATATCATTTTGCAGACCTCTACGATAGTTTGCAGTGTTTCGATATGACTGCCATGCGCAACTTAAACATACCCACAACATTTCCGACAATTGGCACCTTTACGCTCGACTCGACCACGTTGGGGCTGCAGTCACATGGCCCGCCCACACCATCGGCTGTCCAAATGCAGGTGTCTCAACCGCAGCAGCAATCCTTACATCAGCATATGCAGCATATACAGCAGCAGCAGCAGCAGCAACATCATCAACAACAACAGCAGCAGCAGCAACAACAACAGCAGCAACAACAGCAGCAACAGCAACAACAACAGCAGCAGCAACAACAACTTCAGCAGCAACAACAACATCAGCAGCAGCAACAGCAGCAGCAACAACATCAGCAGCAGCAACATCATTCAAGCATTGGCATGTTCGATGCGAATGAGGTCAACGATATCATTCAGAATCCGCCACAAATTGGCGTCTTTCAGTCCAACAGCGTGTTGAATGGACCCAGTCAGGGCAGCTCATCGTCCATATTTGGCTCGCAGTCGAGCAACTCGTCGGCTGCAGCCAACGATCCGAATGCAACCACACGTGAAACTGGCATCATTGAGAAGTTACTGGTGGGTATTCTATCCGAATCGTTCACAAACAAACAAAAATGAATTTCCAAATTAACAATCAACTTTTATGTGTGTTTTGCAGCATTCGTATGGCTTTATACAGTGCTGTGAGCGACAGGCGCGTCTCTTCTTTCATTTCTCGCAGTTCAGCGGTAATATTGACCATTTAAAGATTGGTGATCCTGTCGAGTTTGAGATGACCTACGATCGCCGCACCGGCAAACCAATCGCTAGTCAAGTGTCCAAAATAGCACCAGAGGTTGTGCTGTCCGAGGAGCGGGTGACCGGCACTGTGACCACCGAGCTGCGCACCGATAGCGCCAACAATCTGCTCAACTCCAGTGAGACAACTGGCCGGATTAGCTATGAGAATCGTGGCGAATGCTTCTTCTTACCCTATACCAAAGACGATGTTGAGGGCAATGTCAATTTGCGTGCTGGTGACAAGGTCAGCTTTCAAATTGCAACGAACCAAAGGTAAATAAATATAATCAACTCGGAACCACATAATATAAACGAATCTTTCCCAATTCGCAGAGGCAACCTTGGCGCTTGCCATATACGCCTGGAGAATCCGGCCATGCCTGTCAAATATCGTGGCGTTGTCTGCTCAATGAAGGAATCGTTTGGTTTCATTGAGCGTGCCGATGTTGTAAAAGAGATCTTCTTTCATTTCTCCGAGGCGGAGGGCAATGTGGAACTGCGACCCGGTGACGATGTAGAATTCACCATACAAACGCGCAGCGTAAGTAGATGATTATTGATTCAGTACCACATCTCGCATTAAAAGAACAGTCTGCCTCTGTGCCGCCGCAGGGCCGTGAGTTTGCCTGCAACATAACGCGTCTGCCACCCGGTTCGGTCATCTTTGAGGATGTCGACACCACCATTTACAAGGGTCAAGTGCTCAAGTCGCTCGATCGCAACAATCCGGTGCGTCAAAACAATGATCCGTTGCCCGGACGCATACGTTACCGTGCAGCCGATTACTCCGAGGTGGAGGTGCCGTTTGGCGACAAGGATCAAAAGGGTGATTTCACCTTGCGCCACGGCGATTGGGTGCAATTCCTGTTGGCCACCGATAGGCGAGATCAGTTGCAGCGCGCCACCTCAATTGCTCTGCTGGACGAGACGTTCAAGGTGTCCGGCGAGAAGCGAGAACAGGGCACCATTGCCTCGCTGAAGGAGGGTTTCGGCTTTCTACGTTGCGTGGAGCGTCAAGTGCGCTTGTTCTTTCACTTTACGGAGGTCCTCGATACGGTAAGTAAATCAGCAGATTAAAGTAAAACAAACCATTTATAATATTCCATATAATTTTTGTGCAGAGTCGCGAAATTGAAGTCAACGATGAGGTTGAGTTTACTGTCATTCAGGAGCCCGGCCTGGCCTATAATAACTCGCGTCTGCAGGCCATTCGCATTAAACATTTGCCGCCCAATTCTGTGCAATTTGAAACCTTAATGGCCAGCAACATTGAGGGTATGTTTCTTAACCACAATTCATACACTAGAAATAAATGGCTAATCTGATTTATTACGTTCGCAGGCTGCGTGACACGCGAGGCGCCCAAGAGTCCAATTAAATCTCAGGATCGCTTCGAGGGTGGCGTCATCACCTACGAGCATGGCGATGTTAAAAAGACTATTATGTATTTTCTTAAAGACTGCGAAAAACCACCAAGAGTCGGCGAGCGAGTGCGCTTCGATATTTACATGGTACGTACCTCAACTTTTAAAATTGTTTTAATTTCTTAGAGTGAAGAAGAAGTCAAATGCTTTTGCAAGCAACCAAATTTGATTATATATAAACAAAGTAAACCAGAAATGAGCATTGAAAAATCTTTAAAACTAGTTTGCAAGGAGAGAAATGGCTGCTTTATTCGAGTTCATTTATATTTTATTTTGAATGTGAAGCTAGAATTAAATTAAGCATGCGTCTCAATAGCATCTAATCTGTAAATAATGTGGTTCTGTTCTCCCTTTTGCCAGGTCAAACGTAACAAGGAATTTATAGCTGTTAATGTGCAGCAAGTATCGCTGCAACAGCAACAGCAACAACAGCAGCAGCAGCAACAATTACTTTTAAACCAGCAAACAGCTGCCCAACAACAAATTTCTGCTGCAAATGTGAATCAGAACGATCAGCTGCTTGTCTCGAATGGCATCAGCACGAATGCCGTCCCCATGCAGAATGGTTACATGATGCATGGCAGTCCCGGTGGCGGCAGCAGCAGTAACAGCAGCGTGGGCAGCAATGCCACAACTCAGCCGCAGATAAGCGTGCCTCAGATTGAGGACTTTAAAGTGGAGAATAATAATCATGCAAATGCCGAAGCTGCTAGTGGGCAGCTTTATCGCGGATTTATAGCCGTCATTAAGGAGAATTTTGGATTTATCGAGACACTGTTGCACGATGAGGAGGTTTTCTTTCACTTTAGCAACTATCAGGGCAATCCCAATTGGCTTGAGTTGGGCCAGGAGGTGGAGTACACATTGGCGCCCAATGGCAACACCTCCGTCTCTGGCAATTGTCTGCCCGCCGAGAACGTGTGCGCACTAATAAAGAACTCGATACCGCAGCCGGCGGTGCTGGAGACGGTGCACAATGGAGTTGTAGCGCGTCCGTTGCGATGCATCAATCCGGATCAGCAGGAATATGCCGGAATGATTGAGATACTCGATGAGCTGCGTACCACAGTCATATCGCACCATGAATTTGGCATCACCAGTCTGGTGAATAAACGTGATCTCTTGCAAAAGGGTGATCTGGTCAGTTTCCGCATCGATGAGAGCGGCCGGGCAGCGGAGGTGAATGCAGTGCGGCTAAAGAAACGTGCAACAGTCGATTCGATCAAGGGCCAGTTTGGTTTCCTCAATTTCGAGGTCGAGGACGGCAAGAAGCTATTCTTTCACATGTCCGAGGTGCAGGGCAGCACAGTGGCTTTACATCCTGGTGATACCGTCGAGTTCTCTGTGGTTACCAACCAGGTGGGTTACACACCAAATGTATATTTAACAACATTTTATTTCTAAATAATACTAATTGTGATGTTTTTAATTTTTTTTGTTGTCATCTTGTTCACAGCGCAATGGCAAATCGTCGGCTTGCAATGTTTTGAAAATAAACGATCGTCCCGATCGTCTGATCTCGCGCCTTAAGCTCAATGGCGATGATGGTGTGCCGCGTCTGATCCTCATACGCGCACCCAAGGGGCCGCAGGGCAAGGGCTTCTCTGTACTCGCTCGCCATCCACGCATTCCAGGTGAGTGGTGAAATAATATTCGATAAAATATGTGGAGCATATCTGATCTGATTCTAAATAATGCTTTTTATTGCAGGCGCCCTGGTGGAGTAATTCCAAATCAGATATTAGATGCAAATGAAAGACAAATGCATGCATACACATCCAAACACACACACACAAACACATATACATTAATATATACATATATCTCAATACATATATATTCTTGTACGCTACAACATAAACAAGGCTTCACGATACCATTACCATTACCGTTACCGAAAACTGAATAAACTAAAGAAGTTGGCACAGGAACTGCATAAGCAACAGAATAAGCAAACTACAGAACTACATTATTGTGAACTTGTCGCTACAACCATATTATGATGTCTACAACAAACAGCAAAGCAAACAAAGCAAACATACATTTATTAAGTATATTAACTTAGAAGAAACAAAAAAGGAAAAAACAAAAAAAAACACTATTTGAAACGATAATAATAATTGATAGCAAAACATATGGCATACCACAAATATATAGTACATATATGTATAATTATGAATGAATAACTAAACGGCAAGCTCCAAAAACAATTTCTATGTGTCTGATATAAATCTAAATGAAATTTTACGTAATCTTACGCATTAAGCATTAAACCAGGGCCCTCTTCCTAATTGTAATACGCAGTCTATATTTTTTCTGTTATATTGAAGTTGTGCGCTGCTTAAAACTGAAATTCAAGTGTCTGAGAGATGAAACCAAATTGTGTGTAAACGTATACTATTTTTCAACTAGTTTTTGCTTTAATTTAATTTTAGCATATATGAAATGAAATCTATAAAACAGAAAAACATAAAAAAAAAATCCAACAAAAAAAAACAAAGAACAATTGTATAAATGGCAACGAAAACCTTGCATATGTGCGTTAGACAACAAATAAACAAATACAAAAGAAACAAACAAACTTTATGCCATAGATGCGTAGATAGTTCTTTTTTTTCTCTATTTATATATGCTCTATTTCTATTACTCTATTCTAATGATTCTCGCAATTGTTCTTTCTCTGCTTCTTTAAGGTCTTACTGTTAACATGGCATATATATTTATTGAATAATCATTGCATACATGATGAACACGATGTTATGGAAGTCATGAAATGAGAGCAAAAAGTATTTATATATATATACATGTATCGCAAAACAAAGTGTTCATTTCAACACCAAAACACACTCTTCCGAGTATCGAGAATATTATCTGTGTATGTTGTTTTACGAATTTGATTTTTCTGCATTCAAAAGGGTTGCATTAACTTATTACACATACATATATATATATATTATACAAATACATAAATACATGCGTACATCTAACATATACAAAAACACATTTATTTAAAAATGAGTAACAAACAATGGCAAAACAAATACAATATCTAGAAATCGAACTTTGTAACTAACACACACACAAAAACAAAAGAGAAAAGGAAAAACAAAAACAAAAACAAAAATAACAAAATAATAATAATAGTAAACAAAACACAAAATAATAACTAAAAGTCTTGTATGAGGATGAAGAAGAGCAAATGAAATTTGCTGCGCCAAATCTGTTGAACCATTTAATGAAAGATTACAAAAAATTAATTTTTAAAAATGTATTTTTAAATATTAAAGAATATATATATAGTAAAAACAAAACAAACGAAAAAAAACAAAAAAAAAAATAAATAAAAATACAAAGAGATCGTGTCGGAAACAAAGAGCAAATATTGTGAAAAAAATTATGAATTTCAATTACTAAAAACACAAAAACAAAAAACAACCATTTAACAAGCTAACAACAAATTTTGGGATCAGTACGTCCTACTATAGCCATGTTATACATATATACAACTACAACAACAACAAATGAAGAAGAAGAAGAAGGTGGAGATGATGATGAACACTAAGCAACACAAAAAAATGAACAAGCAAGAATAAATAGTAACTTAAATAAGGTTAACGCTATATTAAACGAGTATATATATATATATATATATATATCGTCTGATATGCCGAGATTTATGCAATGCAATGAAATGAACAGCACAGGCACAGAAACCGAACATCAACTAATCCTTATTTATAAAATATAAAACATTAAAAAAATCGTAAAACATACACACACAAACAAAGAAAAAAAATGCAACAAAAAAAAAATACATATGTGCTTGAATACGAAAGAAAAGATAAGAAAAGAAAAAAATACAAAAACGCAACTATATAAGTCAAAATAATAAAAACAAAATAAATACATATTTCAATAAAGCTAAAACAAAAACTGTGTTTTTTTATAAACAGGCGATAAGCAATTCTACGAGATGGCCCGGGAAACAAGAAGGCTTTCTCAATACTCAAGATTTACATACATTAAAAGAAAACTCCGTTGATTTGTTTTTTGTTTTTTGGTTTCTTTTTATTTTTTTTTTTTATATATAAGAATAATTTATATCTGCTTAAGATTTGCGGGTTACTTGACATGACTATGGTATGGTATCGCAATATTACTTTTCTTTATACGCTTCTCATTCATATTTGGGCTTAAAACTTGACTGCCTGATTTCTCCTTTTACCTTTCTTTATTGCCAGATGACTCCTTTGTTTTTGTTTTTTTGGTTTTTGTATTTTGTTGCTATGTTCTAGTAAATATATATATGCTATTTTGTATTTGAACGCTGATGTTCCTTAAAATTCAAATATATATATATCGTAAATAGTTGTTGTTGGTGTTGTTATTTCGTTTCGCTTGAGGTTATGTAATGTAAATATAAGTTACTTATAAATTTAGGCTTGCAGTGATTTGTTAATAGTGAATATTGCCTTGATTACTTTGTGTTTGTTTTTTGTTTGTTACGCGTGATTATATCGCCTACATATACATATATACATATATATATGTATATTGTATATAGCTAGGGTTTTTCTTCTTTTTTTTTAGTAGATACTATATATGTCAAAAAATTGCGTGTAGGGTTTAAGAAAGTTACCGACGAATTTAAAAACCGATTATTTGCATTATACATATAAATTCAGTAAAAAGGTTTATCCGTAATACAAATTTCCTTATCGCGTTTTCCAAATACTGTGTTCCGTTTTTGGTTATTATTTTTGTTTTTGAGTTTTTGATTACTTTTTTCAAAGGGATGCTCACTCCGTTACTCTTGACTTTATGCATAAACTTACTTATAGAAATACTATTACAAAAAACACTGAGTTTTGTATAAAAAATCGAGGTAAACTTTGATAGTGCATCGGATTTGTTGGTGTTGGTTTTTTTTTGTTGTTTTTGGTTTTTCTTGTGTGTTTTTTATTTGCTTGGTTGTTGGTTGGTTTTTGCACGGATAAGGAAACTGAGGGCTATCACTGGCGACAGCTTCAAAGGCATTTTATATTCAATATATGTGAGTTAAATGAATCTTAAAGGTTGTTCCTATATTTGAATAATGATTGCCGATGCACCAATAATAATTTTATTTCAATTCTTTTGTTTTGTTTTTGGTGAGGGGCCTTATTTGTAATGGATTCAAATGTGTTTGTTGTTTGTTTGTTTTTTTTTATTGGTTTTGTCTTTTATTACGAAAGAGAGCAAAATTTGAATTTGTTTTTGTTTTCTCGGGGTGGGCAAATTTTTGATTCATTTCGAACTGCGTTTATATATAAATATATATATTGTTTTTTTTTATTTTTGTTTTTAAATTGCTTACTAGGCAGAAGTAGATACATCTTAATATATGTGTGTATAAATAGCTATATTTGATATAAATGGGTTTGTGCGTAATTTGGGTTTTCTTCAAATAGAGTGAGAAAATTTGACGACTTGATTTGGTTTTTGGTTTTTTGGTTTTTTGGTTTTTTGGTTTTTTTTTTAGATTCTAGGCTGGTTTTTATTTTTAATTAATTTTTTTTTTTTTGTAATTTTAAAGAGAACGAACGATTTTTTTTTACGCCTAATTGCTTGTGCTGGCTACGCCAAGATTGGATGTGTGTGTGTGTGTGTGGATGAGTTGTTTTTTTCTTCCTTTTTTTTTCAGTTTTTTTGGGTCTGTTAACTTAGCGTAACTCTATATGAAGTGTGTTGTGTGTGTGTGTGTGTTTGGAGAGGGGTGCTCTTAAAGCGAGATAGACAAATTTATAAATATATATTTATATATATGTATGTATATATATAGAAATAGATAGAGAGAGAGCGGAGAGCGGAGAGAGCGTAATGTGAGAGTTTCAAATTATGCTAATGATTTATCATTTGACTTTCTTGCATTGTTTCTCTTTGGGATCATATCATCATCATCATCATCATTATCAAATCAACTAACGCTAACTCCTTTTAAGGGATCACACATAGGCTGGCATTTTTTCAGGCGCTATTCTTGGAGACAAACTCGCGCAAAATATCGCCAGCCATTTCGATGTTATTCCTCGAGATGCCCAGCGCAGTTATGGCATTCTCCTTGGAATAGCCGGCATTCATCAATCGGGCAATGTACTCCAGATTGATGTTCTCGTAGGGCACAGAGCCGCAGTCTTTTTGATTGATCGTCACGTTCGCATAGAGCAGAGGCTGATGTTGCTGCTGGGCAGGATTAGCCGGCACTGCTGGCATTGGCTGCTTCAGCGTCATCTTTGCCATCTTGCCATTGGCCAGCAATGCGGCTGCCGCCAGCGCCGCCGCACTCGTTGTTGTTGTGCACAACTGGGTGTAGTGCGAACTGGCCGCATCCTGTAATCCACCATTACTGCTGCTGCTGTTGCTGCTGCTGGTGGTGGTGTTGCTGGTGGTGGCGTTGCTGCTGCTGCTGATGGTGCTCGGTTTGGGCAGCGTTCCACGCGCTTCGAGCGGACGTGTATCGATCACACCGCTGATGGTCTCCGCGGGACCCACCTCCACCATAATGTCGTCGAGCAGCGACAGCACTGGCGATGTGGTGCTACTGGCAATCCTCTGCTGCCGCATCAGATCCTCAGCCAATGTATCCACACTGTTGCTCACATGGGGCGGAATGGGCGGTGCTGTCGTCTGTGGCGGCACATTGTCCAAGCTGCACTGGATGTTGTCAATGCTCTTGCTGCTCGATGGCTTCACGGGCGTCTCTACGCCCGGCGATTTGCGTGGCGGCAGCGGTGGAGCCACTGCAGCAGCAGCAGCAGCTACGCCTGATGAGCATGAGTTGGAAAGAGAGCTGGTGCTGGCTGCGATGCTGCCATCTTGTAGATTCTGTAGTATGGCATAGGAGCTGATCGAAGCTGTCTCACTCGAGATTCCACTATCCGTTCGACTGGGCAACTTTTGGCCATAGGTCGAGTTGATCACACTGGAACCCATGAGCGGTGCACTCATTCGATTTGTGCTCTTTTGCGTGGAGCTGCTGCCAGCTGAAGATGTTGATGTGCCCACTCCAACTCCAACTCCGACTCCTCCGCATCCAACACCTCCTCCATTGCTAATCACTGCCGCTGCGGGCGGTGCTGAAGGCTGCGGCTGTTGTTGTTGTTGTTGCTGGTGTTGCAGCTGTTGCTGTTGCGTGCCGTTTGTTGAGGAGGATGAGGTGCTGTTGCTGCTGCTGCTGCTGCTGGGCAGACTCAAAGCTGGCCCGCCGCCGGCATAAAGATCATTTTGCACCGCCATCAAACTGGGCGTGGTGCTCCGCCTGCCCAGACGTGGCGAGGTGTGCGGACTGTGCTTCTCCATCGAGGATTGCGAGGCTGCCGATGTGCTGAGCGCATGCAGCGACGATGTGGCAATGTTGAAGTCACCCATATCCTGCAGGACGTATGTTAGGGGGGGGGGGGGGGGGAGGGAAGTTTTGTAGTCAGTTCTGATTTCGTTTTTGCAGATAGATTTCAATTTGGGATTTGTTTTCTTTTTTTTTATATTTTTTAGGTAGTTGTTAGGACGCATGCCGCTAGAGCAACGAAACTGCAAATCAACGTTTTCTGTTTTGTTGGACATGCACAAAAACATGGATCATAAATAAATAGGAGCAACAACAAAACGCAACAAAATTTTGTAACTGTAGACAGGAAAACATAAATAAATAAATAGCAGCACGTCAAACAAATTAAAACCAATATTTATAAATATTTATACATATATATATATTTTTTTTATGTTTTTACTTTTCTGTTGTATTTTTTTTTTCTTTTCGTTATGAATTAGGCATTTGTAAAACTTATTAAGGAAATCAAAAATTATAAATTTAATGCTAAGAATCGCTATTTGTATAATTGTATGTATACATATATATATATATAGAAGAATTGCATTAGGTGTATTACATTAAACATAAATAATTATTAATTGAAATATGCTAAATCGATGTATGCTGATTTGAAGCCTATATGTTAAGGAGACGAACTGAGCCGAAAGATTAAATTAAATAATAATAATTATAATGAATGATAATAATAAAAAGAACGCATACAAATGACAAAACACACACGCACACTCACACACACGCACGCACACTATGATTGAATATGTTAATTTCTTTGCTAATACTTTTAACGTTTTATATAAATTCTGGCCTAGGCTTGTGACAATTAACAGCTAACTAGCTAAATTAATGATAACAATGATAAATGATAATTATACATACATATGCATTGGCCATGGCTATAGCCTTTTAAATATTAATATTAATAAATTACAGTCTTAAGGCTTACAAAAAAAACATACATACACACATCATGTACTATATATATATATATATGAAAAACCGAATTGAAAACTAAAACAAACAAAAAATCATAAACTAAATATATCTTTGGAAGTATCAAACAATAAACTAAAATGTGAAAAATACCATAGGTGTTTCTTTTTTTTTTTTGCTTTGTTTATACATATGTATGTGGATGGGTATATACTGTAGGAAGAACAGGGTTCGATTACAGGATGAACTTCAGACAGTTTTCTTTCTTATACTTTTTTGTTGTTTGTTGTTGTTGTTGTTTGTAACTCACTAAAAAGTACATTACAAATTATACAATAATAATAGCTAAGTATTTACAAAAGTGTATTAAAAAATAAGAACAAACACAAATACAGCATTTTTCTGATATTGTTGTCGTTGTTGTTGTTGTTGCTTGATGACAGATGTTTACTTGATATGCACGATATGTACGATAATAATATACTATTAAATGAACCGTAAACAGAGGCGACGAGCGAGCGAATAAATGAATGAAATGTGAAAGAATGTACAAGAAAAAGAAGAGAAGAGAAACGAAACAACAACAACTACTACAACAACAACAACGAACAGTGCACAAACGAAACGGATGAAAAATAACAAGCGAGCGTTGATAAAAGCTGATGAGTAACTTCCGCTCAACGTACATACTTCCATTTATGTACAATCATTTGCATATATACGTGTATAGATATATATATGGACAATATCTGATTTCTCTGTTTGTGTGCGCACTGTTTGTTAGTTGCATGAAAATTGGAGCTAATAATTTACGTATGAATAATAAATCAAAATTTCTAAATATTAAACTTAATACAAAGAAACGTCTAAGCTATACATATATGTATATATATAAGCGAATCAAAATTAAATTTGATTGTAATCGTAATAAGAGTGATATTTGTTTTATGTATATATATATATATATAGATATATATATATATATATATATAAGAGATAGGCAGCACAGGCGGGCAGCGCGGGGCAGGCGTCAAAGGCTTTATTATTTCAAAAGCGCTGCACAAAACTATACCTCTGTATCATCATCGTCCTGCTGCATTTGTCTTCCATTCGTTGCATTGCGATTGTGCTGCTTCCGTGGATCGAAGGCATCCACAACGATCTGTTCGGTGCCCTTGATCTCCGCACGACAGAAGGGGCAGCCCTGCACCAAAATGATTGTTTCAGAATTGGTGTTAAACACAGTTTTCGATTGCTATCGGCGATTTCGTTGCTTACCTGTCCCTCCGAGTCCACCTGCCAGGCCGTGAGGCAGGGCGTGCACAACAAGTGTCCACAGGGCTCGATGCGTATATCCTTATCGTTCTCCGCACAGATTTTGCATAGCTGAAATGTGCTGCCTGCAAATGTGTAAAAGTTTGATTTTAATATTGGAGAATGCGGGAGTTTAGTGATTTTTTAACTTACCCATTTCACAGTATAGCTCATATTGCTCTTGAGTGACAGTAATGTGATCCTCGGTTGGACTTTGCACCGCAGACGACAGATCCGGATTGTAAGCCTGACCATCGGGATATAGGTAAAACCCCTCGCTACATAGACAATTAAAGTATTGTTTAATAAGTATTGTTGAAAATATATTCATGTTTATTGCTTACCGATGGCCATCAAGTAGCGCCTGGCAGAGCGATTTGTTTTGCGGTATGGTTTGCAGTATTTCACCATCGGCCGTCACATAGCCGATGGCCCATTGTCCCAGCCGTGTACAGGATAGCCGGAAAACGTAGCTACCTGCCTTGTGTATGTAGCGTTGGAGGCGCGCCTTTACTTCGTCATAGGTTAGAAAGGCCACATAGCCGGGATGGGTGACGGCGAGGATTTGCCAGTTGCGCAGCAGCGTCACCCACGGCTGAAACAGACGTGTAAATACATCGAATTCAAAATTCGATATATAATCATTGCACGTCAAATCAATGGTAGTCTTTAGCGCCATCGCCTCCAAGCCCGACGATATGGGATGCGTTTTGTTCAGCTCCTGACGGAATATTTTCCAAGAGACCAGTGTACTGCAACAAGAATCAAATATAGGTTAAAAATAAATGGTGTTATCCTTAGTAGATTTTAGAGCAAAACTTACCTGTTGCCAAAATTGGCTTTCCAGAAATCGGCCGCATCGGCTTTTGTGATTCGAAATTGATCGCCCGCAAAGACACCGTTGGGAAATATAGCTTTAAGCTCGCTCAGCATGTGGGAGAAGACCAAACTCAGTTTGGTCAAATTGCGTCGATAATGCGAATTCTCATCAAACATCTTTTCCTTGCCCTCCTTAAACAGTTTAATGGCCTGTTTGCATTTACGCATCAGATTATTGATGAAGACATTGAAGTGCTCGTTGGCATGAAGGATATGCATTTGATCCTCGTTCTTTGAATAGATGAGACGCAAACGCTGATACGTGTCCGGGAGTATGTCCAATATGAAGGGGGGACTGTTCTTTAAATTCATTTTCGACTGTTGGCACAGTTTGACCACTTTGTCCATCAGTTTCCACGTCTTCTCCAGCGTTTTCTTGTCCGTCGACAGGCGCTGTGAGACGCATGCTTCCGAGATGGCTCCATGTAATTTCGATAAGATTGAAGGAAAAATTTTTGGTTGTGATTGTATGCGACTTGTGCGACTCGTCGCCATCTTTTCTCTCAACACTGCTGCTGCTGTTGTTGTTGGTGTGGCTGTTGTTGGTTTGGGGAGTAAAGTTGTAGGTTTCACTCTTCACACACACGCGCGCACACACACAACACACACACACGCACACAACATACACACACACGCACAACACACACTTCTACGCGTTACAGCAGCGACAACATGAATTTCCAGCTCCCCAAACAGCTAGCACACCAAAAATAAATTAAACGTTCACTTAGTCTTTAGCACTATTCATCTGCATTTGCAGTAATTTGCGCGTTTCGTTTGTTAGTTTTAGACGACTTTTTTCCCACACAATTCTCCGACTTTTTCAATGAGTGTGCCAGTGTGTGCGTACATGTCCGTGTGTGTGTAAGTAGCGATGTTAACGAAGTTATCGATAGTTGTGCTAGTGACGATAATTCTGCACAGCAACACTATGTGACAGTGTTCATAGGCCTCTGCCAGTGTTGCTCTAAGACCTTTCTATTACTTTGCGTGACGGTTACTTTTCAAAATGTGATAACGAGCTGTGCATATTTGTAGACTCAATTTTAGCATGACAATGCAAATGTTAGAAAATAGTGAAAATCAGCAAATAACTGAGTATGCAGCATGCTGAGCCATCAAATTTTAATTGGCATTCGCACAAGTGAAGCCATAACAACCACTTTTGATTTTCCTTTTATCGTTTTTGGTTGTTTTTCCCATATAATTTGAGTCTCTGAGTCTCTATCATCACATTTATATAATACTTTCAGCTTTTTCATTTCGCATTTTCCTGGCCTGTGATTAAGAAGAGAGGAAAACTCGCACGACTTGCAGAACAGGTGCGTGTTGTGGTTCGTTTTTGCTTCTAGCTTTTTATTACACTACTTTTTTTTTTGTTTATGTTTTTTAATATGCACTCCGCACTACTGTAGCTACAATTTTCACTTTCCATTTTTATTGGCAACCACAACATCAAATCTTGGTTATGGCCAAAAAGAAATTGCACGCCTGCCAAAGGTTTTTTTTCTGCCAAGAGTGGCTTTCTTTTAATTAATTTCTTTGCACGAAGTGGCATTAGGTGATGCATTTGGTGGTTGGTGGTGGTCCCCAGCATTAGTTCTGGGTGGCTGTTGGTGTCACGGCTGTCAGCTTGTAATGTTGTTGTTGTCTGCCGGCCTGCTGCCCAAAAACGAACTGTAAATATTCCACTTACTGACCTATTTTCATCTGGCTGCTGCTGCACCACTCAATTTTCTTTATGCACATGAACAAACCGCCAAAGCTTGGCTGTGTATGCGTGTGTGTATGAGTGTGTGTGTGTGACCCTTATTCGCAACGCCACTCAGGCGTAAAATTTATGGCTTAAAAGTCGACAAGTCCATAAACACACACACACACACACACACAGCAGCCAGGCTAGCAAACGTCTGCTGCCGCGGTTACTTGCAAAGACTACAACAACAACCAACTTCAAATTGCGCGCCAGCGCACTTTCTACGGCGGCAGAGTTGCATACAGATCGTGTCTTCTTATGCATTTAATGAGTGTGTATGTGTGTGTCTGTTATAATTTCAAATGCAGTTCGCCTTTTTGGTTGCATTTTGCTGCCACTTTTGGTAAATTAAATTTGTACGCAAAACCGATTAGGTTTGCGAGACAACAACATGACCAAGTTGTTATTTTAAATACCGACAACTCCATTTAATCAATGGCTAAAGCGCAACCAAAACTGATCCAAAAGCAGAGAAGACGTAGCATTAACGCACAGTGTGCCCAAAACGTACAACAAATTTTTTTGGTACCGGCTTCCTGACAATACTTCCTGTCTGTCCTGTACCCGAAGTCAATAGCCTATATTTATTTTTCTTATTAATAATAAAAACTGCTTGATTATTTAGGTCAAATGTTTATTTTATCTTAAATACGCCTACCTAATTAACTGTGCATTACTGAGGTGAAATTTAAATTTAAAATCGCACATAATTTAACTGACCAAATCCATAAAAATAGCACAAAAATTTATCGCCAAATTTTATTGCTGCTTTGATTGAAAGGTTTACTAATTGAAGAAAAAATCAAATATTTAACAGCCACAAAGAAAAAAGAAACAACTTATTTATACAAATTTTACATCAATCGTAAATGGGCAACTAAGACCAAAAGTGATGCGTTTAATGTCTGTCCAGTCAATGTTTACCACTGTGCGGCGCCCGAACGACGCCGGCTGTGCAGCGACTGCGCTGCGTCTGCCTTTCACTCATATAAATGGCATTGCAAATTCGAGTGTGAGTGTCATTCAAACCTTTCTCTCGTGTCGTTCGCAACAGCGGCTGCCTTTATTTTATGTCGCATACGAAATTGGAGCTGGAGCTAGAGCTGCAATCGTCTTCGCGTTGATCTCACAACAAAAGACGCAGCTCAAACAATAAAAGCTTATAATTTTTATGAATGTGTAAAAATCAAAGCACGCGTACGTGTGTGTGTGTCTCAGGAGCATAAGTGCGCCCGATAGTAAGTGTAATCTTGTGTGTGTGCGCGCGCGTTCCGTGTGCTTGTGTGTGTTCATTCATTGAAAAGAGTGCAGCGAGCACAACAATAAATAATGCAGTCGCTGTAACGTCAACGTCGACAGCGAGGCGGGGAGCAGCATCTCCACAACACAACCACAATTCACATCCACAGCGATCACTTCGCATGCGAAACTCAACGAGCGCGCATCAAAATCAAATTCAAACGCTTACGCTTTGGGAATAAAATAATAAAAAAAAGAGTAACGAACTACTGAAAAGAACTCTGATGAAAAGATACTTTGTTTGCACATAATAATAGTAAAAAAGAAAAGAAAAGGCAACCGCAAAACGAACGACTGAACAAACGGTAACTGTGGTAAAACTTCAAAAGCCGCACTAGTAATTGAAATCGAATTAAGGCAACGTGCAAAAAAAAACCACTAAAAAGAGGCAGGGCGATAAAAAAGAAATTATGCTACATTGTGCGAGAGGTCAAACCGAAGAAATACACGCCGAGTGTTAGAAGCAGAAGGAACAGGAGGAGTCTTTTATGCGTAATTGCTGCTGTTAAATATAAACCGCAAAGCGTCGCTTAATGCTTAATGCTTAACGCTTAATAGGCAGCGAACGAATTAACACATAAAAGGGCAACAGGCGCACAACTATCAAATGAGCGAGAACAGCCAAACCACAGAGAGAGCGACAACCGTTAATTGTGAGCATTGTCAACAGCAGCAGCAGCGTCGCTAGCAACTCCAGCTTCTGCTTGAAGCTTGCACCAGTTCGCTTGCATAGCAGGCAGAGGGAAGAGCTACTGGAAAAACAAACGAAAAAAAAACTTTCTTTAACGTAAGTTCGAAGTCGTGTCGTGATCTTTGCACGCCGTCGCATAGCTAGTGCTGAACTTGGGAAGCAGACAACAACAGCAATAGTAACTGCTTCTATTTCAATTGTTAACGAGCGAAAGCGTCGTAGTCACGCACACAAAATATACACACACGCACACACAGACACACACACACACACATACATAGCAGACGTCTAGCCTAGGCCAGGAAAGTGCAGTCGGCAGTGAAAATGATGTGCCCAAACCAGCCGCAGTCGCAGCCTCAACAATGGCAATCGAAGTACCGCTTTGGACTAAAGTACCAACGTCAGCTGTTTGGCGCACTGCTGGCTTTCATGCTAACGGCAACGCTTACTAATGGTAAGTCATAATTGTATGTGGCCAGACCATTACACTAAACTAACAAACCATGACGTCCAACGGGAGCTGTGCACTGAAAAAAATTAGATAGGTAGGATTAATTATGATTAATTTGAGATGGGTGCTTCATAAATATGGCGACAAATCTTTAAATGCATAGCAGATTTTTATTTGTTAAATGTGAAAAAAATAGAAAACTTAACTTGCAGAAATTTTCTACAAGATTTAATGATATAAGTACAGCAACTTAAAGTGCCCTTTTATTTTTGTCAGTGTACGGTGGTAAGATCATGATCAACAGCTGTGCCACTCAGTGGTAGAAAGCACAACCAACAACGCTGTTGTCTGCTGCTTAGCAGTGGCGGCAGCAATTAATATCTAAGGTACGAGTACAAAGTGAATGTAAAGCTGACACACATCAGAGACCCCCTCCCCAGGCGGGTGAGTGTGCAAGTGTGTGTGTGTGTGTGTGTGTGTCTGTGTGTATATGTGTGGCATGTGCCCATAATCAAACCCCCCTTCCAAGTCTGTATAAAACACACATTACACACACACACACACGTCGAAGTAAATCCAAACAGGCTCGTAAATTTGTTGGTCGTGCACAATTTGTCCAACATTCAAATAAATTCATTAAACTTGCTCTCGTGCAGCAGCGCACAGTGAAAGAGACTTGAACCCAGTGTGGCATACCGCATGCCACAGTGTTACCGCAGCCGGTTGAAACGGTCTCAAATTGTTGAGTGGAGCATGTGCATTGAGAAGAGCAGCGCATCATTTGGTTGATTGCCTTATGAGGTCAGCCCCAAAGAGGTTGACCTGTGTCAATTGTTACAGTCAGCGATTTGTTTATTCTCTTCTTGTTCGACACGATCGTCATTCAATTAACTATCAAAATTCCTCGGTGTAAAGATCACGACATTATTTCATTCATCATCAATTTAACCAGATGACTAAGTGTTGCTGCAACTATGATTTTGATATGCAGATCAGCGATCAGATTGTTGTAATTGATTTTTTTTTCTATTCTTAAACTTTCCTTTTATATATATTCAATAAACTTCCTTTAGTTCTTGGCGTCGCTTTAAGCAGGAAAATGTTTGATTATTTACAAATTTAGTATTTCTTTAAAATATTTTAACTTACTGATCAAATAATGTCAAAACTTTCTCTCATTTTTCTTACAAATATATTTTTGTAATTTACATACTTAATTTCAAATATTTCTTTAATATCTCTTAGTAAGTTAATTTCCTAAAGACTTTCTTCCAAAATCTCTAAACGAGAGTAATTATATTGTGGAAATTATATACACGTTTGTTGAGTGTCAACAGATGACTGGATCTTGCCAGGTCTAGAAAGATTTTGTAAAACAAAACGTGTTTTCCTTATTGAACAAACTGAAATCAGCAAGCCTGCTGTGTATTTAGCAGCTGGGTTAAGGTTAATCTCTTCATAATTTATGTGTTCAGCCGTAAGAAGAATTTCTCCTGGCACCAGCAATAACCTGATTGTGGCCAATTTGAATCGGATGCCATCAGATCGCTAAAAATATCTTGCACATTTCTGTCCGTTCTATTTCTATACAAAAAAAACCTGGCAATTTTGTTTTTCCTTTCTATTAATGGTTTTTTCATTTTCCTGTTGCAATTTAACTTGGCTTTTAGCTAATCACTTAATAACTATTGGCTGGTAGAAGTTGGCCTTGCAATTGTTGCACGGGCCGCTGCCCACTGTGCGACTGCCATCATGATATGTGGGGGCAGCAGCAGCAGCAGCAGTTGCAGTTGCAGCAACATACATAGCGACAACATGCACACACATATCATGTCGGCACAGGCCTAAGCCTGCCCAGCATTTCTGCTGCGGCTGCTGTTGTTATCTTTGTTGTTGTTTGCCACTTTTGAAAATTATACGTTATGCGTTCTTTTTTTTTTTTTTTGTTTTTGCAATTGATGGCATCCGATAGCAGGAGCCAGAGTGTCAGAGCTGTGTGCCTCTTGCTCTTGGAATGTGCCACATAGAGTATGTGGGGGCAACACTATGGACAATAAGTATTCGTATGCCTACCCGTCATGGACATGGATGTCTGTATTAATTTCTAACGCCGCTTAATTTTCTCTACTTGTGGCTATTAAAAATGTCGAGAATGTGACTGACTGCGTCTGCGTCTGGATGATGTCTTTTGGTCTTCTGTTCTTTAATATATATATATATTTTTTTTGTTATTATTACTGATCTGGCGGTTTTTGTTTTTCACGCAGCTGGTGCAAATTGAAATAATGAACGTGGGTTCAATTATCTCAAGCAAGCAATCGCAACGCTAATAGATTTCTACATCTGCTGCTGCTCCGGCTGCTGCTGCTGCTCTTGCTCTCGAGTCAATGCCTATGTTTCCTCTGGCATCGTCCGCTTTCTTTGCAAATAAAAAATCCAAACGTAGACCAACATCCAAGCACGACGACGACGACTGTAAAGATTTTTCGGCTGGAGCCGTTGGCAATTAGTGTGAAAATTTCACTTGCAATTTTAGCAGCTAGATTTCTGAATGGGGATTAGCGAGCGTAATTATAGATGGAGGTCATTGATAGTACCCACCATAGTACAGACATATCAACTAAATACTTGTGTGTGTGTGTGTATCTGTGGGTTTTGTGCCATTAACGGAACGCTGATCTCAGTGATTTCTCATAAGCCATCTACTAACTCCCAAGCTAATAGCGGAATATGCAAATTGGCCAACTAATCTTCGAAACCTGTACGTGATCAAAAAGTTAAAAGGAAAGGTGCAAAAATAAAATTGTGGAGTATTCGAGCCTATGAACATTTTTCCATCCATAGCTGTAATAATATTCTAGGGATTGTACCATGATAAAAGTAAAGTTTTTTATTTTTTAAATGTCGGTTTAGGTTTTTTTTTTTTTTTTAGAATATTGAGCCAAATTTGATTTTCGAACTTTAAATGTAGAATTTGTAACTAGAAAGTTTTCCCAAGTGGATTTCTTGGGTTAGTATTTTGAGATGAGCAGCACTTGCGTGGCACGACACGCAGCCAGCTGCCACACACATATGAAAGTGGCAACTGCGTAAAATGCTTTGCCTGAGTTGGAAGCTAATCCGAAATTGATATGCCCAGTGGCGGCTCTTCCGCATGTTGAACGAAGCAAACAGAACAGAACTGCTGCTGCCCCCCATCTCTCTCTCTCTCTCTCCCTCTATGTGTCTCTCTCAAAAACTCTCTCTTTCTCATTGTATGTGCATATGTAGGCGCCGTAACAGACTCGCCCATTAAGATTATTAGACTGCCGGCACAGGCGCCTGTGATACGCTACCGCAACGCGGATGCAGCGCCGGATTCGCTGTTGATACAATATCGCCAGGATGCACAGCCGGAGTTGTCGGCGACGCTGATGCAGGCGCCAGGAGCAGCGGCAGCAGCACTAGAGAATCTACTGCAGGAGGAGGCGGATCAGCAGCAGCAACTAAGTCTGGGCCGGCAGCATCGTGCCTCTAGTGCCTCGAGCAGCGGTGGCAACAACAATTGTCCACGCTCCTGTCCGCCCAGCTTGACGGTGGGCGCTGAGCCCGTCTGTGGCAGCGATGGCCTCATCTATGCCAACATTTGTGAGCTACGCAAGAAGACCTGCTCCCGCAACGGTGTCTCCCTGATCAAGGATGTGCGCGATGGCTGTGAGCGTTCGAAGGGTTCCGATTGCAAGCATCGTTGCACCAACGAAAAGGATCCAGTGTGTGGCACCGATGGACGCACCTATCTAAATCGCTGCATGCTGCGCGTGCAATCCTGTCGCGTTGGTCTGGCCGCCGTCAAACTGTCTCATGTGGGTCCTTGCAGCAACACCAGTGCTCAGCGGGAGTCCTGCCCCGTTGACTGCAACAGTGCGCCCAAGGATGGACCCATTTGTGCCTCCGATGGCAACGTTTACAATTCCACCTGTGAGATGAAGCTGCACACGTGTGGCCAAGGCGTGGTGAAGACCAGTCGCAAGCACTGCCAATCGACGCGAATGTGTCGCGAGTCCTGTTGGCGTGTGGCCAGACCCACTTGTGGCTCCGATGGTCGCCTCTATGCGAGTCCCTGCAAGATGCGCTCCACCAACTGTGGCAAGCATGTGTTCGAGGTGCCGCTCTCTTTCTGTATGCCACAGGAGCGACATGGCAGCCAATCGGCAGCCGAAACGTGCCCCACCGAGTGCCCCAAATCGGATGCGGATGCCACATCGCAGTATGTGTGCGGCAGCGATGGCAACATCTACTCATCACTCTGTGAGCTGAAGATGCTCAACTGTGGGTAAGTGTTGATCGTAAAAGTATGCAGTTATTTTGAATTATATAGTCCCGATTCTAAATGCTTCAGTTACAAACTATATTCCAGGCCGCAACGCAAGTCCATACAGAAGATGAGCATGGATAAGTGCAAGAATCGCTTGACACGTTGCAAGCAGCTGCCGCCTTGCAAGGACTTCAACAATCTATTTGGCTCCATCTTCAGCTCGAAGCGCAACGACAAACTCTGCGGCACCGATGCCAAAACCTATAACAATGAATGTGAACTCGCCCACGCCACCTGCCTGTAAGTGATCGGAGTATGCCAAAATCCTTGTTTGTGTTTGTATCCTTGAACTCGTATTTTATAGACGCGGCGTTAATCTGGCGCACATTGGACCCTGCACGGATCTAAATTCACCGACCAAGGACTGTGGGGATGCGTGCACACGTGCCGATCTACGCCAGCAGCCGGTGTGTGGCTCCGATGGCAACACCTTCGCCTCGATGTGTGAGTTCAAGCGACGCACCTGCAGTCTGCGCGTGGTGCCCGTCTCCCTGAAGAACTGCGCCCTAACCGCCGACTGTGACTCCGATTGCGATGCCCAGCCGCCGAATTTTGTCTGTGGTTCGGATAACAAGTTCTACAAATCCGAGTGTCACATGCGCAAGGAGAACTGTGGGAAGCATGTGTTTGTCGTGCCACTCAAGCGTTGCCTGGCTGCCTTCCAGTTTCAGGGCTGTGCCCGCATCTGTCCCCGGGAGTTCGAGCCGGTGTGCGGCAATGATAATAAGACGTATTTGAACGACTGCTTCCTGGACATCGAGAACTGTCGCACCAATAGCACGGTGGCTGTGCATCACTATGGCGCCTGTGGACGCCCCGAGGCGCCCTCAACCAATTTCCTTTACTAATCGATTGTCGGGCGTTATTTACAATTTTACAATGGCATTTAATATTTTTAGGCTACAGTCTATTTCGTATTGTATTGTATATTTTTTTAAAATCGATATTTATTGTGTTGGAATTAAAAAGCCGAACGAACGTATAAATTTGGGAATGGTCTACTGTTATCTAGGCAGAGTCATCAAATAGCTTGCTAAGCATTGCATTTATCTCATGCGGCCGATATTTGACATATTTATCAGGATTCTTGCTAAACTGCACAGCGGCATACCTAAAATATAAATATATAATTAAATAGTTGATTGAAATTGAAGTCAAATACTTTGTAGCTTACATCTCGAAGAAGCGATTGTAATTGGGCAGAATGTGCTCCACATTGTCCCGCTTGATGCCCTCACGCAAGATGACATCAGGTATGGAAATGCCACGTTGTATCTTGCAAGCCTCCTCAAAGTCCTTGTTAAAGTTCTGCAAAACAAAAAAAAGCATTTAAAATAATTGATTTAAGATTTGGTTAAGTATTTATCGCACCGAGAAGCGCTCCTTGAGCACACTGCGATCCTTGTCCTTGACCTTGCCAGCAACTGGCTTGGGCAGCTCCTCGACCGAGTAAATGCCCGCCAGCATTTTCGACCAGGTCTTCTGATAGCTCGTCTTCAGCTCACGTATCATTTCCAGATAGCTGAGCTCACACTCGGGCTCAGCCAACGTGACCAAATCAATCAGATTGGAGCGTTGCAGTGATTTGAGTATATAGTGTATGTTATTAAGTCTAAATAGATGCTTCGTTGCCTGATCATTATACTGTTCGCACTTGTTCATTATGGACAAATTGAGCTCGGCGAGCGCTTTCTCTGCAAAGCCACAAATAAAAAAAAAGAGGCAAATTAAATACATTGGACATGGTAACTACAAGAGCTGATCGTACTTATGTATATGGCCAAGAGTGCCTTGTTGCGCTCCTCGCCGGGCAGTGCCTTCTTCATCAGTATGGTGTCCAGCTGCGTGGAGTACAATACATCCTGGGCAAGTATGGCGCCAATCACATCAAAATGCTCATACAAATGTTCGATGAACCAAATCGTATTTGAGGTCAGCTCGTGCACAGTGGCATCCTTGGGCACATTGCTCTGGCCGACAATGTTGGTGCTCGACTCGCCCTTGACAACGTCGAGGAAGTGTTCCAGTGCCTTGGCGCCCGTCTGCTGCAGTTTGTTCAGCACTTTGGTCAACTGTTGGCGCTGGGCGGCATCGTAGGTGCGTTCAATGTCCGGCTGCAGGAGGATGACACGTTTCAGTGCAGAGAAGATGCCCAACGCTGAGGTCCACTCTTTGCGAGAAATGCAGCGCAAGATTCGCTGTGTTATGACCTCCGCATCCTTCACCACAAGCTCGATTGCATTGTAGGCGAGACGTGCAAAGACCTCATTGTGCTTGGATTGTGGGATAATATCGCGCATAATTGCGCGCTCCCAGTTGAGTAAACGCTGCAGACCAAGCAACATGACCAAATACTTATCCAACTCCTGATCGCCATCGAGCATATCCTCGGAAGTCAGATGATCCGAGTGTGAGGAGGCCTTTTTAATGGAGAACCCGGTGGACTGCTCAAACGTTTGTGTGGCCCGCAAATACAACTTGTTTGCCTTCTTCTCAAAGCTGCAAGACAAAAAGGTATTGAATGAGTTGTTGTCGTTGGACAAATGCTGATGAGGAACTCTTACATTTGCTGCAATCGCGCTGAGGTGTTCTTCTTGGGCTCATTTTGACGGCCGCTGTGACGTGATCTCTGCAAGCATCAGCCATGAATGAAAGCAAGAAAGAGAAGCATGAGAAAATATTCTATGATTCTAGGCAAAAAAAACTTTGTTTCCTATAGAAACTTTATATATAAAAGACTTTTTAATAATGTGAGGAACATACAATTTAATAAATGAATACAAATCTTGGAATTTTTTCCGTTGTTTACATAATTTTTTACTTAATTCTTAATAAATAATAAAAATGAGCATGCACTTTTTGGATAGCTTGGCAAGCGGATCAGCCAGCGATAGCTTGACAGCTTTGGGAATACAAAGTTTAGATGCCATTGAGCGCTTCTAGTATGCGATTGCAGTCTTCATCCTTGCGTACACCCATTCTCTTGAGATCATCACGTTTCATGGACACCAAATCGATCAGATCCATATGCGATGCATCGAATTTATCCAGATATGTCTCCAGGCCGACAAGGATAAGCACTTCATTCACATTGGTGGCATGATTAAGGACAAAGGAGTGATTCGTAGCTTGCAAGGATCGACGACGCGCCTCCCGGCACAATGATGTCTCCGGAGTGCTGACAGTTGAGTCATCCATGAAGTTGTCCAAGCTCATATCCTTATCTTCATCTTTCCCTTTGCTAATCTTTCCCGATAGCTTTCCAATAGTTGCCGACTTTTTATCTTTTTGTTTATTCAGTGACTTAAAAATCATTGGAGATGCTGGACTTATCATCGTGCGCACATCCTTAATGGGTGAAAAATTTGGCGATCGCACGTGTCCCGTGATGGGCGTTGAGCAGCGCACATGGAGGCTCTCCACGGTCAGCGTGTTCCGAAAAGCCGACTCTTTTGTCTTTGATGAGCGCCTGACCGCCAATGGGCATCTGCCTTTCGGTGAACAAAATTCCGCCATTTTTCTTATTAATATACAATTTACACAAAAAACAAAAAACACAAAAAATACACGATGCGTTCTTGAATAGTGTTAAATCAGTAATGGCGACTTAGTTTGGTTTGTCTTTTGCCATTAGCTGAAGCTTTCGGGAAAACTGCCGTTATACGAACGTTAACTAAATACAGCGTTGCACTCCCGATAAAACAGTTCTTTCTGAAGCTTTTGCTCTTTGAGCAGCAAACAAGAGTGTGGAAAGTATGTTGGCCAACTCTTAACATAAGATTAGTTGGTACTCACCAATGCTTCGTTGCCCCAGCTGCTGCTCTTTTGGTGATCCTTTAGCAGTTGCAGCGAGCGCAGCACGACATCTCCACGCTCCGTTGCATAAATTTGTGTGTATTCACGCATATTCTGCTCCAGCCACAGCGATATGGTGTATAGCTCCTCGCGAGTGCTTTGCGATAGCTGGCGAAATGATGTAAATTCATCGCTAGACGAATCATCCTCGATGTAGATCAGATCCAACAGTTCCACTGGCTTCAGCGGCGCACTGTGCTTCTTTAGCAGCATGCTATAATGCTGATTAAGACCCTCGCAGCCAGTGTTGAACAAACTGGTCACGTTCTCCAGTTCCACACTTTGCGAATTGTTGTGCAGAAAGTAATCCATGGCGGCACGCAGTTTGGCCAACGCGTCTAGAAACGCTCCGATGTTGCCCTCGATGGGGCCCTGATGGATAAGCTGGCAAACCTCTTGGGACACATCGTAGTGCGATAGCACGCTCTCCAGGCAGTTCAAAGTGGCGTCCAAATCTATAATGAGTCAACGGGGCGTTGTCAACACTAAACTGCTTTCAGTTATCATTTTAGTTACTCTGCTGTCGCTTCTGCAACTGTTCCGTTTCCTGATAGACTGGTAGAATGGTTTGTTCCAAGTTGCCCAATCGCTTCTCGAAGATCGTAAGTATGCTGGACATTTGCGTTGAGAGATCATGGTACTTGTCTACGCGATCTTTAAGTAATACTAAATTGGTTGTTTCCTTTTCCAATTTGTTATGCGCTTGCACCGAACTATCCAAATTATTCATTGTTTTGATTTTGCACTACACTAGCAAAGTGAAACATACTCATAACAGAGCCTTAACAGATCAGCTGTTGCTTAAGGTTTTCATCGATACCTTTGCTATATACTCACCACGCTTATCGATATTTGGCTGGCATTTTGGTTGCCATGGCAGCTTTTATTGTTTTGGCCATAAACAAAACGTAAATAAAATGGAAAAACTACCGTTTATATGTACTTACAATAACATATAAAATGCGTGGCGTGCTCAAATGGTTGGAGCGCATCGAATTCTCGAATTCCAAAGATGAGAACACCAGGTAAGCTTTTAGATCACCATACACACCTGTTGATTTGATTTCTCTTTATATATTTTTTAGTGTACATTCCGTTTGCTATGCTCCAGATGGCAGTCAGTTGGTGGTGGCAGCAGGGGAGCGGCTGCTCATCTACAATCCTAATGACGGTTCGCTGCTGAACACATTAAAGGCCCACAAGGATGTTATAAACTCGGTAGTTTATTCCCGCGATGGCAAACGCTTTGCAAGTGGCGCCGCCGATAAAATGGTCATTGTGTGGTCCCCGCAACTGGAGGGCCTGCTCAAGTATTCGTAAGTGGAGTGTTTTTTCTCCAATATCATCACTAACAATTCACATTGTTGCAGGCATGGCGATTCCATTCAGTGCATGTCCTTTAATCCCGTCTCACACCATTTGGCATCGTGTTCTACATCGGATTTTGCCTTCTGGTCGGCGGATCAGAAGGCTGTGCAAAAGTACAAGATCGGATCGCGTGTCAATGGCTGCGCTTGGACGAACGATGGACAGTATTTGATACTTGGACTTGCAAATGGCAGCATATCCATACGCAGTAAATTGGGTGAGGAGAAAGGACGCATCGATCGACCAGGTGGTTCCAATAGCTCCGTTTTTGCCGTGCAATGCTGTCCGGCAAATGGCGCTGGCAGCGTGGACACCATTGCCGTTGCGGATTGGTCCCAAACACTGTCGTTTCACACGCTCAGTGGTCAAATGATTGGCAAGGAGCGCATTCTGGGGTTCGATCCGCTCTGCATGTCATATTTTCCGAGTGGAGAGTTTTGTGTCGTCGGCGGCTGCACGAGCAATTTGCAATTCTTTACCAGAGACGGCGTGCGATTGGGCACCCTTGGTGATGGCTTCGACTCGTGGATCTGGTCGGTGGCATTGCATCCAAATGGACAATCCTACACGATAGGCTGCCAGGATGGCACTTTGGCTTCTTTCAACATTGCCTCAAGCACGGTGCATGCTCTGTATCGGGAGCGTTATGCCTTTCGTGAGAATATGTGCGATGTAATCATTCAGCATCTGATGTCGGGCCAAAAGGTGCGCATCAAGTGCCGTGATCTTGTCCAGAAAATAGCCATCTATAGAAATCGTCTGGCTGTGCAATTGCCGGAACGTGTGGTGCTCTACGAGCTGAGTTCCACAGAGAATGAGCCCATGCACTACAAGGTCCGCGAAAAGATCCAACAAAAGTTCGATTGCAGCTTGCTGGTCGTCTGCGGCTTGCATATAGTCCTGTGTCAGGAGAAGCGACTGCAGTGCCTAGATTTTGAGGGTGCACTGCAGCGGGAGTGGATCATGGACTCGTTCATACGTTACATTAAGGTGACTGGCGGTCCGCCGGGACGAGAGGGTCTCATGGTCGGCCTGAAGAACGGACAGGTTTTTCGCATCTTTCTAAACAATTCTCTGCCACTGCTGATTACGACGGCAGTGTCCGCAGTGCGCTGCTTGGACATTAATGCGAATCGCAGCAAAATCGCCGTTGTTGATGATGCTGGACGACTGGTGGTGCGGGATCTGCTCAACGATAGCATTCTCTATCAGGATGTGGGCGTAAATAGTGTCACCTGGAACACACATCTGGACACGATGCTATGCTATACACACACCAGCGGAGGATTGAGTGTACGCGTTGGCAATCTACCGCCCAGGGCACCACAGAATATGCATGGCGTCGTTGTCGGTCTGTGTGGTGCGACGGCCTTCTGTCTGCGTGGCAATATAATGCATAATACACCACTGGCTCTGGGCGCCACCATGTGGCAGTTCATCGAGGCGGGCCTGTTTGAGTAAGTAGATCCCTAAGATTCTTAAAACATATATCTAAAAATTATGTTTTGCTGTAGCGAGGCATACCAGGTGGCTTGCCTGGGTGTCACCACCAGCGACTGGGAGGGCTTGGCACAATCCGCTCTGGAGGCGCTTCACATTAATATTGCCCGAGATGCGTACGTCAAGGTGCGCAATTTACCATGGCTGCAGGTGATCAGTGAGCTGCGGGAGCAACAGCAACGCGCCTCCGTGCCCAAGGAGGTGCTGCTGGGCGACAGTTGTGCCTTTGCCGGTAAATTCAAGGAGGCAGCGCGTCTCTACCTCAAATGCAATCAAACGAATCGAGCGCTCGAAATGTACACGGATCTGCGAATGTTTGATTTGGCGCAGGAGTATCTCAAAGATGGCAGTGAACTGGAGAAACGAGATCTGGTGCGCAAGCGAGCCGAGTGGGCCTACTCCGTCAAGGAGCCGCGGGCAGCTGCCGAGCTGCTCCTTTCCGCGGGCGAACACCAAAAGGCGATTGACATTGTCGCCGAGCAGGGTTGGGCAGATGTGTAAGCTTAAGCTCAAGTCTATTTCTCGAGATGTTCCACTGATTTTTGATTACAAACCGTTTTGCAGCCTCTATGATATTGGACGACGTCTGAGCCTCAGCGAACGCGACGCTGTCCAATCGGTGGCCCAGAATCTGAAGACACTGAAAGCCTTACCGCTCGCCGCTGAGATGTTCAAGAAGCTGGGCGACGAGGCTCAAGTAGTGCAGCTGCACGTCGAGGTCCAGGACTGGGCCGAGGCATTCCGTTTGGCCGAAGCCTTGCCAGAGCTGTTGCCCAGCGTGCATTATCAGCATGCACAGTGGCTGGCAGAAACTGATCAATTTATAGATGCGCATCAGGGTGAGTTGCGCCACAAGTGGCCAACAAGAAGTTCCCAATGTAATTGATTTATTTTATTTTTCGCAGCTTATCTAAAAGCTGGACGCAACAAGGATGCAAATCGTCTGTTGAAGCAACTGAGCAACACAGCCATTGTTGAGGATCGCTACCTGGATGCCAGCTACTTTTATTGGCTACTGGCCAAACAATATCTGGACATATATCACGAGAAACCGTAGGCGTCTGTTTTATATAATATTATAAAATCTCTGCTAATCCCTTTGATTTATTTGTAGTGAGCAAAATGCCATTGATCATCATCTCAACGAGTACAAAAACCATTTGCGGATTGCAAAAGTTTATTACGCCTACAGCGTCATCTTCAACTACATGAAGGAGCCATTTACCACCCACTCACCCGTCAGTCTCTTCAACGTCAGCCGTTTCATTTTCAATGAAGTGGAGAACAAGGGCGCACCAAAGGGCGTCAGCATGTTGTACGTGGAGCATACATAGAAATATGTTAATATTTATTTACCCAACTAATTGTGGAACATTTACAGTTCGGTGCTCTTCACGCTGGCCAAACAAGCCAAATTGCTGCAGGCCAACAAGCTGTGCCTGCTGGTCAACAAGCGTCTGCAATCACTCAAACCACCTGCTGGTGTTCAAGAGCAAATCGATGTGAGTTGAAGGCATCTAATTATTCACAGTACGTTTTGCTAATCATTGTCTTAATCCACAGCTAAATTTCCTGAACAGCAAGGCGTGCAAGAGTGGGTTCAATGATCCCGAGGAACTGTTGCCGTTGTGCTACAAATGCTCGAACTACAGTCAGCATTTAAATAATAACACCTGCCCCACCTGCAGACAGGACTATATATTTTCCTATGTTTCCTTTGGTAAGTATGCGCATCCTTTCCTAAATCTATAATTTATTTTTCATATTTTTGGTGTGCTGTAGAAATTTTGCCTTTAGTACAATTCCACCCGGAGGTGGATATAACCGATGCCGAGGCTGAACGTTTGCTCTTGGCGCCGGCCAAAAATGCCGAGGATGCAGATCCATTCAATGAAGACGTTGCCAGCGCTCTTCCCTTGAGTTTAGATCGCCATGCGCTGCGCGCTATTGATCCCAATCATGTCCTGATACTCAAGCGAAAGCACAGACGCAACATTTACTATCGCAATATATTGCCCGATCTGCAGGTTACCTACTGCTCCGAGTGTTTGTTGGTAAGTCTCTGCTCAGATAGATAGATTGAATTTATTTTAATTTCAATATATTTGCAGTTGTTCTACGCCGAGGACTTTGAGCTGCAGGTGCTGCAGAAGGGCTATTGTCCTTTCTGCCGCACTTCCTCGGATAAGCTGATGGAAGAGTTTTAAATGTCACAAACAATAATTAAGTAAATAAATTAATTAATTAAATAGTAGTTAAAGTATATATCATATTGTTAAAAGTGATGTATTTACAATTTTCGTCCAACTAACTAAATATATATGCATTTTGCTAGGAATCATAGAGAGCGAATGAAACACTCCCTTGGTCAGTTAATGTTCTAGGCCCAGGTTTCTTCCTGATAGCGTCGCTGTTTTATCATCTGCTCCATGTAGACGGCATCGTTGTCGAGTGCCTCGATGAATGCTTCTCTGACTGCTTTTGGCATATTGTTCGAGCTCCCTGCCACATAAACATAAGCGTTTTCATCCCGAATGAGCTTAGCTAGAAACGCCGCGCGCTTTTTGATCAGATGCTGCACATAAACCTTATTCTCTTGATCTCGCGAGAAGGCAACATGCACCTCAACACTTTGATTATCCTGCCACGTCTTGAAATCTTGTTGAAAGTGATAATCCTGGGTTTGGTTGCGGCAACCGAAGAACACAACGAGTTGACCCACTTTTCGACCCGTCTGCTCTAAATGCAACCTGTGCTGAATTATGCTGCGAAAGGGCGCAATCCCAGTGCCAGGTCCAATCATAATCAGTGGTGTTTCCAACTCCTTGGGCCAGCTCATCGTGCCCGGCTTGATGAAACCACGTACCTCGTTTTCGGCTTGCAAACTTGTCAGCCAATTGGAGCATAGACCCAAACGTGGCGCCTGCATAATAGTCTTATAGTTGACCACAGCGACCAAGAGATCGAGTGTGCCCGTCGAGACATCGGAGCCAATGGAGAAGCTGCGCGTTTGTATCAATGGCATCATCTCGAACAGCTGTAGCAGCGTCATCTTGGCCATCGCATGCCTAAAATCCTGCAGCAGCTCCAACACCATGCGACTTGGCCTATTCACATAGGCTATTAAATCCTCAAGACCTTCGGCTGTGCAAAATTCCTCGAGTTTTTCGCGTTCCAACTCATCCTCACAGTTCTGGGCGAGGACCTCGAGAAAGCGCTGCCGCGGCCTGACGCTCAAATCCCAAATATATTTAGCTGCCTGATGCAGCGATATGGGCGCCGCATACGCCAAAGGGAGAGGTAAGTCTTTGTGGGCGCTGCTCACTTCGACCACAGTGCTGGCATCGAAATCGAGCTTGTGTTCCTTAAGCAACTCAAAAAACTCCTGGACATGTTCAGCACTGTTTTGTGGCTGCAATTCGAGCACATCGCCAGGCTGCCAGGTTGCCAGCTCGCTGCTGAGGCGAAGCAAGCGCACATCCTGAAAGTGATCCGCGGCTGTTGTGCGCTGATTCTCGGTCAGTTTAAAAGCGAGTGCCTCCTGCCTTTGTGTCCACTGCAGGCGCTCCTCATTCACAGCGTGCTTTTCTTCCAACACACGCACATTCCATCTCCTCACCTCGGTGGACTCATCTTGCTTGCGCACCGCCAATGTGGCACTTAGTGTCTGCCAGAGATCCGCTGTCCATGCGAGAGATGTGCCTAAATGTCCGTAATCATGCTGATCATCACACAATCCTAGGGGACACACAGATGTTGCACCCAGATTCAGTAAACGTTTGTGTAACTTTTTGGCGGTATAGTTAAATTTTGAGTAACTGGAATCACCCAGTCCAAGGCACGCGAATTGCAAACCATCTAGTGAGTTGCTCGGCAAGCTGCGCTTGAGCAAAAAGCGCCAGGCCTGTTTCATATTGTCGGGTTCCATGCCATCACCAGTGGTGGCTACCACAAAGATTACGAGGCGCTCCTCGATGAGCTGCTGAATATTGTAATCCTCCAGCGCGAGCACTGGGCCCTGGAACCCCCATTGTCGCGACTCGCGCCATATCTGTTCGGCCACATCTTGTGCGGTGCCAGTTTGACTACCATACAGTACCAATAGACGCATAATTTTAAATTTCAATGAATTTCGAAAAGCAATGTGAAAACTGCACGCAAGGCCGGTTTATCAGCTGTTATTGAGCATGGTGATACAGTGTATAAGGTAGCGAATTACAGAGAGCATTTAAATTGAGAGAACAAGCATAGTATGAAAATTGCATACATTTTAAAAACAATATGCCGTTGCATACATAAAAATATATAAATATACTATTATGGACATGCTCAAATAATCTCTATACCTGTTGCGTGTAGGCGTCTATGACATCACTGTAAATTAGATCACGTCAGAATACAGTTATCGATTTATTAAAATGTTGTTGACAAGTTTGCATGGCCATAAAACATTTATTCTATTGTAAGATGATTTTCACAAGATGAGTTAATAATTCGACTGTCGCAATACAAAATTGAGTGAGTGAGTAAGAATATGAATTATCAATAAATGACTATGGAGAAAACACATTCGAATATTCAACTGAGTAAGCAACTCTCGTGGCTGCTGCGTCATGGTGCACATAAGGAAGGATTAACAATGCAGCCCGATGGGTTTGTATGCATCAATGAGATTTTAAAACATTCGCGCTTCGGTTCGCAGTACAGCCGAGAAAAACTGCGGCACATTGTCTTAACTGATGCAAAGCAGCGTTACACGCTGCGTTCGAATCCATTAACGGGTGCAGAGGAAATACGCGCCAATCAGGGTCATTCACTGAAAGCTGTACAGTCGGAGGCTTGCATGGTGCGCATTGGGAGCATCTCTGAGCTGCCTGCTCCTGTGGTGCATGGCACCTATTGTCGCAACTGGGAGCGCATCAAAATCGAAGGTTTTAAACGTATGCAACGAAATCATGTCCATTTCGCATTGTTCAATGGCGATAATCGTGCAGTTTTAAGCGGTTTTCGCAACGATTGCGAAGTTCTGATATATTTGAATGTTGCCAAAGTGCTGGCCGATCAGCTGCCACTGTTTCGATCTAGCAACAATGTTATTCTGTGCGCTGGAATCGAAGGCTGCATCGATAAGCGATACTTTGAGCGCGCCATTGAAAGACGTTCGAAGCAGTCTTTGTCTTTTTAATCGAAAACCGAATGTAATCAATGAACGAATGAATGAATCGAATGTGTTTAGGTTTTACTGCGCCCCGTAAGTAAATTGTTTCAAGTCGTGTGTATTTAAGTCGTTGTTTTTTAAATTGAATTATTACAGAAATGGGTGACACAACAGCAACGCAGGAGAATATGATAGTGATTCACTGCAATTTGTGCGAGCAGCCCTTTAGCACATATCAAGATTGTCTTGCCCACAGGCTGGCCAAACACAAACCTCAATCACAGAAGAAATTACGGAATTGTCTGGAAGCCGTCAAAAAGCTCTTTGCCAGCGAGCAAATCCAATCCGAACGACGCGATTTGCAAACGCTGCTCGCCCAATCGCATCCTGGACAAGAGTGTATAACCATATTGACTTATTATTCGGGGAATTGTAATGAGATGGCGCAATGTTTTGTCGGGTTGCAAAATGGCCTAAGTCGGCATATGCGTGGCCGAGTAAAGGTGTATCCCTTTGGATCGCTTGTAACGGGTTTGGTCTTGAAAGGTTTGTAAATGCCAAACATCATATGTGCGCTTTCCTTACGCTTATTTCTTTCACTTTCTAGATAGCGACATTGACATTTACGTGGAGAACACAGACACCAGGTTAACAGCGTTGTCTCACCGCCATTTGTTTGACAGTGTCCTTGCTTTTTTGCGTCGCAATGCTTGCTTTGCGGAAGTGTTTGCCATCCGACAAGCTCGTGTGCCCATCATTCGCTGCAAACATGCAGTGAGCGGCCTTAAAATCGATATCAATATGTCCAGTCCGAACAGCACTTACAATTCGAGTTTTATTGCCCAGCTATTGCGTCTTGATGTCCGCATACGCGAGCTGTTCTTGTTCCTTAAGTTGTGGGCCAAGAAGCTGAAGATAATTGACAGCGGCAGCATGAGTAGCTATTGCCTGGCTGTCCTCATAATCTACGGAATGCAGCAGCAAGAACAGTTACCTTCCATTAGACAGCTGCAGGCATGCTGCCCAGTGCAGCAAGTTATGGGCATTAACTATGGCTTCAGTTTGCAGCACGTCCAACAGCTTCCGGACAGCTTATCCACCTTGGATCTCATCACCAGTTTCTTTCAGCTTTATAGTAATATGGACTTTGAGAAGAAGGTGCTGTCTCCGTATTTGGGCTGTGCCTTGGACTTGACAGCACCGTCCGCTTTGTCTCAGAATTTTCCAGAATATGTACAGCAACTTGAAACAATAGAGAAAGTGACTGGAGTGCAGCCAGAGGCGTTTCAAAGTGAACGTTGCGTTTGCGTACAGGATCCCTTTGAGTTGCAACACAATGTGGGCCAGTCCATATCGCCAACCAATCTATCCTATCTGCGTCAGTGTGTAGCATTTGGCTACAAGGCGTGCACCAATGAAAAGCTTCTTTCATCGCCTGCTCATCTTTTCGACTATTTGCTTTTTGGCCTGGCCGATGAACTGTTGCAGGCCCAGCGTGCGAATGCTATGAACCCAGCCAAGATGCGCAGACAAATGCCGAAGGAGTCGGCAACAGCAGCAAAAACCCCATCGACAACAACAAATTCCGCAGTTGCAGAATCTGACACTGAAATAGTTACAAGTTCAACAGACGGATTAACATCCAGCACCTCGGGTAACAGTGGATCGCCACTGATGCATTCCTGCATACTGACGCCCTCAAATAATGACGTGAAGGGCTTGCGTGATTATAATAGCAAGAAACCAGATATAAAGCAGTCAATCTTTTACTACTGGGCTAAATGTTATGTGGCTGCCATAAAGGATTTTTTGGAAAATATTTATAATTTAAATATGACGCTAATTGATCCAGAGCAACCCGTTGAGTCATGTGAACTGCCACATCTATTAACCTGGCTAATTGCAACCGAACTGGATACGTGGAGTGGTCGCAATTTTCAACGTTCCACAAGGACTTCATTCTTTCCCCAACAATCGCAGCAGACTCATGAATTTTTGTCAACACGTGCCAAGGACAGCAAATATGCAGTTAATCTGAAAGGTCGCTTCTCAATAATCATTGCCTCGGACTACAAGACGCTGCGCTTGGAGCTGCAGCCACTGCCTGGTGACGATCTGGGTCTACAGCGGCAGAGTCCGCTGACCAAAATGTTTAAATCGTTGAAGAATTTGCTCTGCAATTACAACTTTAAAGATAAGTTTATGAATTTGGAGTATCAGCGATGAGTTTCAAGCGCAAAATAAAACGAAACATTTTTTAAGCGACTTTCCAAATTACAACAAATTATTGTAAAATCGTTGTGTATATAGTGAAATGATTTCAATAGAATTGCAATAGCTCAAAATCCAAACTTCTAATTATTGCTTAACATTTATAAGCATATCAATTTAATATTTAAAATTTTAGTTTATTCACATATTATTTGGTTTAGTTAAAAAATATAACATTTATGTTAATTTTTTTTTAAATAGTTTATTTATGAGTTCAGAAATTTCTACAAATCAACTCGTTTTGATAACAATCCAAATTTGATATAATATTGTAATATATTTGAAGTAATACTTTCGTATTTCATACGAAAAACTTAATTGTGAATATATAGTAAATTGAAATCTTGGCAATCGTTTAATTGGGACATAAGTATATGAATTGGAATTAAATACAGGGATATGTATATATATATATATATATAGTATGTACTTAAATAGAGTCTACGGATTGAGCTTATGTACATTTTATGTATATGTAAATATTATCACGTTGCTTGGAATTGTTTCCGCGTCTGGTGTTATCGCCCACACGGCACTATATTTACTAAAATTCTATTTATACTAATAGCCCTACACAACTACAAATAACGGCACTTTGGGGCAGAAACATAAGAGATTACAATAATGTTCAATTAAATCTATCCTTTGTGACGGCAATAGCAATATTTCTTAATGGCAAAATCATTCATGCAATCAGCCTCTCCACTGTAAGTATTCAGGCGACTCACAGAGCCGGTAACCAGAAGATTATCCTCATCGGGCAGGTTTTTGTTGTAACGCACTGTTGCCTCATACTGCGCCTTATTGGGGGACGTGTAGAAGATCAGTCGATAGATCTCTATGTAGCTGGGATCATCATCATTTGGATGAGCTTTATAGGCAGTACTAACGCTCTGCAGCGCAAGTGGCATGCAAAGATGCGCCAAGCTGCCATTACGGAAGCTGGTCACATAATCATTCAGATAATTCACCACACGCTTTGCCAGCTGACGCACCACCTTGGAGTTTTTGTAGACGCTGCCATAGGCCCAGCAAGTGCACCAGTGATCCGCAATGGCGACATCCTCGCAACTGCGATTCAATGTCACCGGCTGCAGCAGACTGTGGCACTTGGGGCAATCTTTGGCGTCACCCAATGACTCCAGGCTGCCGACCCGACCCGAGAGTCTGAGAATGTGCTTAAGAGTCATGTGTAGATCATAGGGAGTAGTCAGACGATTGCGATTCTGTCGTAGAGCTTCAACAAACTCAGGATGTGCTTTGCGCACAAATGGAGGCAGCCAGATGAAGAGAAAGGGCAGACGCTCCTCGAGGTGACCTGACCAGGTGGCTCGGGTGGGGCCAAACCGAAGGCCATGATCGCTGAAAAAGACCACAATGCTGTGCTCCATGGTGCCCTGGGACACCAGACGCAGCAGATACACTCTCAGATAGTCGTCCATGGAGCTGGTCTGTGAAATGTCGCTGTGGCTGTGTGTGTTCGTCCAGAAGAAGCCAAAGAAGCTATCGTTGCGATAACGTTTGGCAAACTCTAAAGCATAGTTATAGACGTGCTCCGCTTCCGTCTCAAAACCGACGCAGTGGGGCAGTCCGAGCACTATGTTGCCCCCAAGTAACTTCTCTGCTGCAGTCAGATATGGTCGCAAATAGTAATCGACGGGTGGTTGCTGAAAGCCCTTCTTCAGGTAGTTGAAGGTGTTAATCTTTATTGCATCCTCTCCATAAGCAGTCACATAGCCATGCTCCTTAAATAGTTTCCAAATGAAGTCACATTTATCGAGGCCATTCACCTTGTAGGGACTACAGTGCTTCATGGCATTACTCAGATTATAGCCCACCATTAGAGCCATTATGTTGGGAAATGTGTTGTCATCGATCTGTGGAAATTGGAAGTGGAGAATGAAAAGCCATTTTGACCTTTTGGTAACTCATCTTACTCACCTTGTTGTAGCCCGCCAGTTCAAACCAATCGTTGTCGTAGAGATACTGCGCTGTCTTGGGCATTGCACGTATGAGATTCACCCGAGAGATGCTATCGATGCCAATCATCAGCACGCTTGGCACTCGCCTTCGTCGATCCTTCTTAGCCCATTGGTCAAGTCTCTGTCGAATTGCTCTTCGCTCTGGTATGGTAGGATGTCCATTGATGTAGATTTGGTCATCTTTCGTTTTACACTTGACAATGATGCTATCCGTGGTATTTGCAAGCTTTGCTTTGTTCTTGAATGCATGGCATGAAGTATAGTTGACATCGATTTCACTTGCCCGCTCCACACCCTGGTAGCAGCAACTGAGATCGTTGCCCACCTTGTAGGATTTTATGGATGCCTTGTTGATGCTCAACACATAGCGCTGAATGGTGGCATTATAGTGCACATGGGTGAGTGGTGGACGTGAGCGGCAGGGTTTGTAGGCGACGCGCTTGAAATGACGCATTACGTCACGCTTGTAGGGATCGAGATCGACAATCCGACACTGGTTGCTGTAAACGAGATAACCTGGCGGCAGAAAGGTGGTTTCCTGGTTAATCATCTGATTATCTGTTTGGTGGTTTTGTTGGTGGTTTGGTTGGTGTTGTCTTATCGACAACAGAACACACGAAGGAAGGAAGGTGCACAAAAACACACCAGAAAAACAGAAGATAAAAAAGGAACGGTACACACAAAAACAGAATTAAAAGAAGACAACACAAAACAGCGATGAATAAAATAAAAACTGTACATAACAAATGGACAAGTACAAATATGGTATTCAAGTAATACTCTCTATAAGCCTGTGTACCTTCCATGTTCAATGCATACGACTGATGATGAACCTGCACATTTTCCAGATCGAGCACATCCGCCGGTCCGATAAGGAAGTAGGAGAACACAAAGATCACCAGCAGGCCGGCGAGTAGTTTACGCCGTAAAGCTAACTGACGGAAGTACCAGATGAGAGTGGGTGAAGCACCGGGTTTGTAGCTCACTCCTGTCACAGTTGACTCCGTGGCGCAATCCTTTGCCTCATCATCAGAGTGTTCAAGCAGCGGCCGTTTATCAGCCATCTCTAGTCTTAATTGTGGATGGCTTGCGGAATCATTTTAGGTTTTTTCTACCATCCAAAACAAGTAAAGAGGAAACAAAAATTAAATGAAATTAGTTAGAAATTAATTAACTGCGTCACGCGAATAGCTCTTCAAAATTGACTTAAAAACTATCATCGCGTGTTTCACAATGAAGTTTGGCAATATTAAATATATTATTTAATTAATACATGTGCGTATTAACATCTTAATTGGGATAGTAATGAATTATTCATAATAGTAATTACTAACATAACTATAAAAAACAAAATTTGAATTTCTCGAGCTATAATTTCTTATGAAATAAAACAGATACCCTTTAATCTGCTCTGAAGTACTCCGCAGACTAATAATAAACAAAAAAAACTTTGTGGCTTATAAAGCAGATTTTATCATTGTACAAATTATGGTTAATGTGCCGTAACAATAAGAATAGCCTTGCTTAAGCAAGCCAAAATAAGACCTTCAACTTTAAAAATTTGTTTTGTACTCTAATCCATTTTGTTTAGTCTATTTGTATTTTGGTGTGTAACACAATATAATACAATTGCTAACATAGCCAAATAAAATAAGCAAACATGTTAATGAAGATGTTGGAATTATGTATCCGATATTCGCAGAAATTAATGTTTGTATTTTGAACAACTTCGCGACTTATTCGAAGGTCTAAAACTATGATGAACTTGGTATTAGGGCTAATACGAATAAAGCAACAAAACAAAACTTAAGATAATGATGAACATCTGCAACTGAATAACGGAAACTGCAAAATCAACAGATTGAATACACATATACATAGATTTCTTAGTTAATTTGTGAGCTGTCTGTCTGTGTGTTGGAACAGTTATTTGCTCTATGTTTGAATTACCCTCGCAATTATTGCGTTTATTTTTGCTTGGCTATGTTTAGATTTTAGACTGCGCTGCACATTCACTGCCAAGACCGCATCAGACTTATGAATTTCGCCCATCCATTTTGTGTTTGTTTGTCTGCATAAACACAACTTTTTTCACTCATCGATTCAATTATAAATAATAATAATATTCATATATGTGTACTCGCAGAATGAGTTTAGTAATTCAGCTTGCTCGCGAGTACATTTAAATTACCTAATTAATCTGCACAGCGACACATTTAGCATATTTTGCAATTTATATCGACATTAATTGAAATATGCTCAAAGCAGCGAACGAACGGTAAATAGAGCTACGAGCCGAAACGGATCTGCGAGACAAATGCGACGAACGATCCGTGAGTGTTTAAGAGAAAAAAGCTACTAAAATCTTTGAAGCATTTGCTGACGAACCCACACTACCTACCCCCCACCCCTTACCGATGCTGGGTGCCCATCGTGATTGTAATCGTTATTGCTCGCGCCAACTTTGATCAATGACGATGCCATTCGGTTGACGACGACTATTTTTTGAATTATTATTGTTTAGTTTTACCCAAGGCTGCAGTTCGGAGTGTAAATGAATTGACAATTGATTTGCATAAGACTATCGCAATGGCATCAGTGTAAATATGGTCTCAGTGCCTTTTATGTTGTATATAATGTATATATAATGTATATCTCGTATGAATGTATAGTCAACTTAATATACATTTATTTATTTTGATAATTATTTCATTATTTCATAAATAACAGCGAATTCGTTGCTCATAAGCTTGAAGGCTTTGTGTTCCTTATGTATAATTATGTTTTTTTTTTGTATTCATTGGCTAAGCCTCATTGCATTATTACAATAAATATACAATGCTCAATGGGGGGTTTTGAACATCACGATTTCCGACTCTGATGCAACAGTTTGTTGTTAGAGCATCGAGAGATACAAAAAATAATTTCCACTAATGATAAAACCAGTATTTCTATGTTAATGAATGTTAATAAATAATAAGTTAAAAATAGTAGGACATCGACATCGTTTGTGGTTGTAAACCCGCCTTTTTAGTTATTATATATTAGAAAATTAAATGGGTTTTGCTTAATTAGAAGCATACATTACCCATTTTAGCCCTTACGAGAAATGGACTTAAGTTTATTGTTTGCGTGTTGTGTGAAAACATTTTTATGTGTCCCATGTCGATTATATCTTGCTAAATACTGCATACATGCACTTTTTGACATAAAAAGAGTTTTATTGTAGTGCATGACTCATTATCAGCATTGTTAATCTCTTTCGAACACTATATATATATACCATATGTTGGGTGCATATAATTATAAATAACACGTAAGCAGAATACGCGTGGCTCAATTTACATTCTTATTCATATTTCTTCTTTATACTGCTTCTTCCAAAGTACAGCTTTTTAGTTGTAAGAACCAAACAGCAAATGAATCAGTTGAAGGCTTCCCTTGCAAGTATGCAGTAGAGCTCAATACGTACGTATTTACACATATTCACTTGAATACATATGTATAGGTATGTCGAGGACGTAGTGACGTAGTAAAATAACAAACACACACACACACAAATACATACAGACAAGTACCCACAGAGATTTGTGAAGTAGTCGTATTGAAGCATTTTCAGTTGCAGCGTCAGCGTAAAAATTGCAAACACAATAGATACTAACAAGCTGCGCGTACTCAGATACACACCAATACATACACAAACACGCACACACAAGCACACATATATACACAAACATAAGTATACAGAACTTTTTCGCAATCCTTTTTGTACGCAAATATTAGTAATATTTCCACTCACTTGTATTCATTTTGCAATTGTTTCGCAGCACTTTATTGATTGCAACCAAATGTAGCACTATGACAAATGGTGCAATTCATATTTTATTTTGCAAACACAAACACACACACACACAAATGCACATGCACACGCATAAATGGGCAACGACTGAAAGCGGCTACCGCGTGTCCTGCTGCAATGGCTGACAAACAGATAATAACAACACAAAATGCGCTGTACGCTGGCGCCAGCGAGGCTGAGGCGTCTGATTGTGCCAGTGTGGGAACTTTCACACATTTAAACTTGATACGTACGAAGTACGCAAAGAGAGAGACCGAATGGAGAGAGCGCGACAATCGAAACACAAACAGAAACAGTGGCTGCATATTGTGAGTTCCGCCTAAGAGTATGCAATGTTTATTTGTTTAGCGCTTTCACAGCGACTGCGCAGTCAGCGCTTGCTCTCAGCCAGCGCACACAACTGTTGCATGTCCCAGAAATACATATACAAAATTCGTCTCCCCACTGCCTCCGTTGCCCTGGTGCTGTAGGTGTTTGCGTGAAATTTTTGGCACGTGCTTGCCCAAAATAAAAACAAAAACAAACCACTCCAATTCTGGAGTGGGAGACTTTGCAAGTTGCACACATTCATAAAAAGATAGCATGCACAATGGGGCAAACTGAAAGTAAAATACACATAAGTTGCAAGTCTATATTAAAAGTATTTTTCACACAATAAATGATATGCCTTAGCGACGACAATAACAATATTTCTCCATAGAAAACTCCTTTATGCATTTGGCCTCACCATAATATTCATCTAAACGACTCGGAGAACGGCTAATCTCCAATCTATCCTTCTCTGGGAGGCTCCGATTGTAGCGCACAGTTGCCTCGTAGTGAGCAGAATTGGGTGACGTTTTAAAGACCAGCCAATACATCTCCATATCGCTGCGATCAATTTCATTGGGCAGGGCCTTACAAGTTAACTGAATTTGCTTCAGCGAAAGTGGCTCGCAGAGATTAGCCAAACTGCCATTGTCAAAGTTGCTTACAAAATCGTTTATATAGTTTACCACACGCTCGGCCAAGTAAGTTATTTGTTTGGAGCGCACATTATATTTTTGAAAGTCCCAGCAAGTGCACCAGTGATCCGCGATGGCGACATCCTCGCAACTGCGATTCAATGTCACCGGCTGCAGCAGACTGTGGCACTTGGGGCAATCTTTGGCGTCACCCAATGACTCCAGGCTGCCGACCCGACCCGAGAGTCTGAGAATGTGCTTAAGAGTCATGTGTAGATCATAGGGAGTAGTCAGACGATTGCGATTCTGTCGTAGAGCTTCAACAAACTCAGGATGTGCTTTGCGCACAAATGGAGGCAGCCAGATGAAGAGAAAGGGCAGACGGTCCTCGAGGTGACCCGACCAGGTGGCTCGGGTGGGGCCAAACCGAAGGCCATGATCGCTGAAAAAGACCACAATGCTGTGCTCCATGGTGCCCTGGGACACCAGACGCAGCAGATACCCTCTCAGATAGTCGTCCATGGAGCTGGTCTGTGAAATGTCGCTGTGGCTGTGTGTGTTCGTCCAGAAGAAGCCAAAGAAGCTATCGTTGCGATAACGTTTGGCAAACTCTAAAGCATAGTTATAGACGTGCTCCGCTTCCGTCTCAAAACCGACGCAGTGGGGCAGTCCGAGCACTATGTTGCCCCCAAGTAACTTCTCTGCTGCAGTCAGATATGGTCGCAAATAGTAATCGACGGGTGGTTGCTGAAAGCCCTTCTTCAGGTAGTTGAAGGTGTTAATCTTTATTGCATCCTCTCCATAAGCAGTCACATAGCCATGCTCCTTAAATAGTTTCCAAATGAAGTCACATTTATCGAGGCCATTCACCTTGTAGGGACTACAGTGCTTCATGGCATTACTCAGATTATAGCCCACCATTAGAGCCATTATGTTGGGAAATGTGTTGTCATCGATCTGTGGAAGTTGGAAGTGGGGAATGAATAGCCATTTTGACCTTGTGACTCATCATACTCACCTTGTTATATCCCGCCAGTTCAAACCAATCGTTGTCGTAGAGATACTGCGCTGTCTTGGGCATTGCACGTATGAGATTCACCCGAGAGATGCTATCGATGCCAATCATCAGCACGCTGGGCACTCGCCTACCTTGATCCTTCTTAGCCCACTGATCAAGTCTTGTTCTTACTGCGTGCCGTTCTGGAACAGTTGGATGTCCATTAATGTAAATTTGCCCCTTTTTCGAATAACAACTGACAATGATGCTATCAGTTGTATTGGATAACTGAGCTGTGGTGGTGAATGCTTCACATGGTGTAAGCCAGACATTTGTGTCATTGATGCGCTCCACACCCTGGTAGCAGCAACTCAGAATGCTGCTCACGTTGTAGCTTGGAAACGCTGTGGGATCAATGCTTAACACGTAGCGTTGGATGGAGGGATCGTAGCGCACTTGGGTAAGGGGTAGGCGTGTCTGGCAAGGATTGTAGGCGACTGGTTTGAAATGCCGCATTACTTCTCTCTTGTAGGGATTCAGATTGACAATCCGGCAGTGACTGTTGTACACCAGATAGTCAGGCGGCATAAGGTGTGTCTGATTAAATGGCAGAGTTGTTGTTGGGCGTAGAGCGACATCGCCAGCTGGACAGGAGAGATTGTAGAGGGAAACAAGAACCAAAGGTGAACAAACCAAAACTTTGTCATATCTGAATCTATAATAACATACCTTCCGTTAATAAACTATTAGATTGAGAATTGTCTTGTGCCATTCCAATTATGGAATAGCATATTAAATAGGACAACACAATTAGCAATAGAATTATCGAATATAGTAAAAAGTCCAGAATTTGTCTTCGGCTGCGACATCTTTGAAGACATATGTCTTTTAATTTTAATTTAATATAATTTATCCAAGAGGATTCCTCAAAATTATGATCCCTGTCCTCCGATTCGTCATCAATGAACTCAAGTAACGGCGCTTCATCTGCCATCGAAATCCTTTTAAGGGTTTTATGGTAAATCTTTTTTTTTTAAATATTTTACTTGTTTTATAAAAATCAAAAAATATTTTTGTTCTATTTCTCATGAACATAGAATTCGATTTGACAAAGATATCAATTGCTAGTTTTAAAGTCCCAAAGAAACAAATACGTGTTTTATTATTTTTAGAAACTTTTTTTTATTTTAAAAATAAGTTGCTTTCTTTTTTTTTATTATAATTATTGTTATTATCATTTTATTCATGCATTACGTTTTTTTCTTAATGGTGTTTTTTACGTTTTCGTGTTTTTTTTGATGCGTTTTGACTTGAAGAAATTGTATGCAACAAAATATATAGATGCAAATTTATAAAGATATATATATATATATTAGAGGGTTTGAAATTGGTACATTATGCCCTACAAAATACATTCAATCATTTTTAGTCATTTATCATCATGTACATCAAGCATTTTGTTAACTTATTTACAAACAAATTAATTGATAATAAAAAATGCATCATTTGATTTGTCGCTGATCGATTTGCCTGGCGATAATTTAAATAAATTAGATAATTTCATAAAACTAACCTAAGTGAATGAAGTGTGTTTTTTGTTGTTTCTTTTTTTTGTTGTTGTTGTTGTTTTGTTTTCGTTGTTTAAAGTAGTGAAAAGTGAGAATAAATAAATAGTTCAATGGGCACATGAGTAGAATAAATATTATGTGTGGATGAATAAAATAAGTAAAGATACTTTTTCTTTTTTTGGTGATGGGTAAAAGAGGGTAAGCGGGTAAGGGGGTAAGGGGGAAGAGAACACGCAGAGGGCGCACAATTGTCAGCATCGCTGGGTCAAAGGATCTTTGGGCATCCTTTGCTCGCAAGGGGGCAATTGGGCGTGGCAGGCGCAGATCCCAAAATAATAAATATAAATAAATAAATAGATTTTACATCGACTTAAATGCTAAACAAAATTTCAAATATGTTTTGTGGTTGATCAGGGAAATAGTAGGGTTGCTCGAAAATAGGGTTGCGAAACATTCCAATGTTGGTTCGACATAGTTTACCACATCGGCATGGGTTTTTTTCTGTTCAAATAGGCGGTCAGTCTGGGATTGGAGGCGGGACAGCCTGCAAGAAGAAGCAAAGAAAATTACAAGATTATTTAATGAAATAAATTAATTTATTTTAATAATTAATTTAATTATTTTATTAATTCAGTCAGCATTAAACTTACGGCAAACGGCGCAGGTCTGTTCATCGGTGCCATCGCCGCAGCCATCGCGTCCGGAGCACACAATTGCCGTGGATCGGCACAGTCCATTGCTGCAGCGATGCGGACAGTAAGCATCGGGTTCATTGCGGCTGGCCAGTAAGCCACCCGCCTCGATTAGCCGCATAAAGAGATTGGGCATGGAACGGGAGCCGCACAAATGCGGTGGCTCATCGCTGCCATCCTTGCAGGAGACAATCGCATTGCAGTATTCGTATTCGGGCAAACATTCGCCGCTCTTGCAGCGGAACGTGTGCGGCGGACAACTATTGCCGCCACGCAGATGACCATCGCAGCCGAGCTCATCCTCGCCATGTGGACACTGCTTGCGTCCGTCGCAGAGTGCCGCACGTGAGATGCAGCGACCGCTGCGCTCGCAACGGAACGACTCCGCCGGACAGGTCTGGTTCAAGCGGGCATTATGGGTGCACTCCTCGTCCGAGGCATCATTGCAATCGGCGCGACCGTCGCACACAAAGAACCATGAGATGCAAACGCCGCTCGAGCGGCACTGTAAGAAAAAACAGCACAGATTAGCAAATTGATTTAACAGGATTAACTTATCCTTAGTGGTTATAAGCTCACCTGGAAAGTGCCGGGACTGCATCCTGTGCGTTCGGCGCCGCATCGTTGTTGTTGCTGGGCTGACTCACAATCGCAGATCCCGCGCTGATTGCAGACCGTATTTGGATCGGCCAGTTGACACTGACGATCGCTAGCACAGGGCAGACCCAGTGAGATGGCCTCCAGGCCAAGATCAACGCGCTTGCGCAACTCTGAGCCAGGCTTGCCGCTCAGCAGTGGCAGCGTGGAGACTGCAGCCGGAACGGGAATCTCGGATGAAAAGCTGGCGGCTGGCTGTGGTGTGGCCTCCTCGGTGGGCATTAGCGGTTTTAGGGTCGTCACCACCGGTGCCGCGGGCTCCATGAGCGTTACACGACTGGCCAATCCCAGCATTGTCTGTGTGGTGATCTCCACAATGCCAGCGGGATTGGGTGTGGCCTCCTCGTGCTTCTGACTGACAGCAGAAGTTTCCTGCTCAATGTCATTGTTTTGATCGAGCAGCGTGTTTAGTGTGGTCGACTCCAGGATCAGACTGTCCGATTCCAATTGTTGCAGCCTAATTGGACCTGAGCTCTCGCTCAAATCAAAGGGTAGATCCTCCGGAGAGAGTGTGTGATCGAGCTCAACTTCCGTTGCGTCAACAGTGCTTGACTCCGTCTCAGTAACATCGTCTTGGTCTGCGGATACTTCGGGATAGAAGGTGATTAAGTGGTCGTCCAACTCATTCTCTGATGTTTCGGTAGATGCTTCGGTTTCTGATTGATGCTCCTGTTCCTGCTCCTGCTCCTGTGGTTCTTCCTGCTGCTCATGTAGCTCATCTGCCTCCGCTAGAAGATCAGGTATGGCAGGCACTTCAGCCTGATCACGTTCCTGTTCTTGTTCCTGGTGCTTTTGATGCACTAACTCGGATTCAGCACCGGCCGGAATTGGATGAGTTTGAGATGGTTGCTCACCAAATGGTACAGGTGGAACGGTGCTATCAGCCTCCATGATCAGATCACTGAGTATGCCCGCAATGCTTTCGCTCTCCTTAAAGTCATCCGTTTTGTCTTCCTCACTCACAATGGGCACCTCGGCTTCAATCTCTGGTAGCTCCGTATCTGTGGGATCAGTACTGTCTTCGGTATCGGATTCGAGCATAGATAATGTGGTTTCAGTTTCAGTTTCCACTGTGGTTTCATCCAGTTGCTGTTGGTCAGGTAGCTCCGTCTCTTCAGGCTTTATCTGGTTGTCGGTCTCCACGGCAACTTGCTCTTGCTCTGCATCGTTGGCCTGGATTGGCTGCTGTTGCTGCTGCTCCACATTTGGCTCCGCTCCTTGTATGATATTATCATTTTCATTTTTGTCCATTTCCGTTTCAATACGCTGCTCGCCACTTTCGCTGCTGACTTCGGCGACAGTTTCCGCTAGATGCTGCTGCACTTGCTCCTCTTGCTGCTCCGTTGCTGTTTCGGTCTCCTTTAGAGCTTCGGTTGTTTCCTGCTCATCGTGGTTAATTGGCACTGTTTCAGTTGCCGCCGCACCTTCATCATGATTTGTCGCCGCCCCAAAGGCATCCACATGCGACACCTCATCATTAGCAATGTTGCTTGACTGCTCTGGCTCCGACTCAGCCACCTCCTCCTCCTCTGCCACCAGCTCGGTCTGTGGCACATCTGCATTTGTTTCCGACATTTCGGGCGTCTTAATTGCATTTGCATTTAGCTCGGCCTCCTCGGTCTCCTCTGTCGCCGAATGCTGTTGTGTCTCGCCTAAGATTTCTGGTTCAGCTGCTGTCAGTTGAGTCGTTGCCTCCTCCCCATACTCCTCATCCTCCTCGTGCTCGCCTTCTTCGGACAGCTGCTCTGTAGTCTGCTCTTCGCTGTGCTGCTGTGGCGCCAATTCATCATCATTTGTTGGGTAAGTCAATTGTTCGTGTTGTGCTTCGCTGATTGCCTCCACAACAGCTTCACTCTGCTCTGGCTCTAGCTCTGGCTCTTCCTCTGTCTCAGTCTCAGTCTCGGTGTCGATCTCTGTCTGTGGCTCTTCTAGTTTCTCGCCTTTCTCATTGATTGGATGTTGTTGTTCTGCTGCTGCTGCTCCTGTTTCTTCTTCAGCTGCTGGTTGCACTTGATTTAATTGATTGGCTGCATTTAAATCATCTGGTGGACTTATCGGCTTAATGTCGGCACTTTGTTCTACCTGTTCCAAATCAGTATCCAACTCGGCATTCTCTGTGTCTTTTTGCGTCTCGATTTCAGCTGTATTCTGGGATGCTGTTGCGCTCTCAACTTCTGCGGCTTCAGGTTCTGCTGCTGTTTCAATTTCTGCTTTGGGTTTCTGAGCCTGCTCCTCCTCGACCTGCTGCTCCTCCACGTCCTCCTCCTCCACCGCCTGATTTTCATTGTGCACCACTGGCTCTTTTTCACTGGCTTGGCTTTGGCTATCCTCCAATTTGGCTGGCTCCTCAATTTCGGTTGCTTCTGTTTCAGATTCCGTTTCGCTGTCTGCTTCTGCTTGTTCAGCTGGCCTCTCAACTGGCAGCTCTTCCTCAACGTCATCATTGACTGTTGCCTGAGGCGTTAGCTCCGTCTCAGTCTCGATCTCATGATCACCCGACTGTTCCGCCTCCTGTCCATTCAGCTGCTCAACGATCTCTGGCTGCTTCTCTGGTTCAGTTTTCTCACTTTCAATTTCCGCCACCTCATGGCCATGAACGGGTATCAAATCATCATTAGCAGCAGCTACAGCAGCTGGCTCCTTCTCCTCTTCATACTCCTCCTCCTCCCCCTCCTCTTCTAGGTGATGCGAATTCTGAGTGACTGTCTCCACATCAGTCTCGCTGTTTTCCTCCTCTTCATTTTTCTCAATGGGCACTCCACCAGTTTCAGGCTCCAGCTCATCATGTTGTGGCTGTTGTTGTTGTTGTTGCTGTTGTTGTTGCTGTTGTTGTTGCTGTTGCTCCTCTGCCTTTGTCACGCTTGGTGTTTCATAATCGAATTTGATGGTATCATCGGTAGTTGCTGCGGCAATTTCTTGTGCACCTGATGCTTCTAGCTCCTCCTCAGGCTCAAGGTGTGTTGCGTGTTCCGATTCCACCTCTGGCTTCGCCGCCTCCACTGGAACTGGCTCTACGACTGGCTCTAAATCAGCGCCAGTTTCTTGTTGATCCACTTCGGGTTTGATCTCATGCTCCTCCACGTATTCATCATCAATTTTGTACGGATAGTCGTAGGCGGGTACTGTCTCAGTTTCCTGCTCCACACCTTCCATAGCTTCGGTGGCAACATCAGCGGGTGTTAATAGCTGTTGTGCTGCAGTGGTCGACTGCTGCTCCTCTGAGGGTTGTGATACCTGTTGTGGCGCCACTCCTTCAACTTGTTGAGGCAGCTCTTTCTCAAAGATTGCGGGTCCTGTTTCTTTTTCCTGCTCAACTGCTGATTGCTCTTGCTCCGCTTCATGCTTCTCTTGCTCCTCTTGCTCTTGGGTTAGTTCCGTTTCCTCATGGGCCAGATCCACAGGCTCCAGCTTCTCGCCGTTATCCACTTCGATGACTTGTGGTGTCAGTCTCGTCGCATCGGCGTCGTCTTCCTCTAGAATTTGCTCCTCCACGCTGGCTGCCTCCTCATCCTCTAACAACACTGGTGCAGATGTTGTTGTCGTTGTTGTGGGTGCAGAAGTTGTTGTCCTTGTTGTTGTCGTTGTGCGCCTTGTTGTAGGAGCTGCTGTTGTTGTTGTCGTCGTGCGCCTTGTTGTGGGAGCTGCTGTTGTTGTGGTCGTCGTTGTCGTCGTCGTTGAGGGGGCTTTCTCAATAGGTGCTTCTTCTGGTGTTGCAGTCTCATCTGCCTCTGGTGCCACACAGAGTCCGCCCACCATGCGTGTGGGTGCCGTGCACTGGCAACGTCCAAAAAGATTGGGTATCAGAAAATCGCAATGAGTGCGCGTATCAAACATCTGACAGTGGGCGTGGCTGTAACAAACGGCGCCAGGATGAGCCGCTATATTTAAAACATAAAGAGAGAAGAAAGCGCGGAGAGATTAGTCGGATGTCGGAAGTCGGATGTCTTCAGCAAAACAATTAAAATTTGCCTCCAATTTGAGACAATAAATGAGTATTTTAATTTAGGAATATATTCCATATCCATTTAGATATAAGATATATTCCAAAACAAGTTACCACCGATTGCATGAGAGTAGGAGGGGGTGAGGGTGTGCGGGGCGTGTTTGCGAATTGCTGCACATTCTGTTATTAAGTTAACCGTAAAGCGTGCAACAGTCACCAAATGCATATTAAAAACCCATCATCATCATCAACCAGAACAACAGCAACAGCAAACGTGAACAACAGACATCAACAACAACAACAAGAGACAACAACAACAACAACAAGCAGAGGAGACAGCAACAATTTGTTGCTTGCAACGAGCTGTGGTATTATGCCAACAATGTGGTAGGCATTAGACCGCCTTCGAGATGCCTAATAACCGTCAATAGAGTCAACCTGCATCAAGCTTCAACAAAATAGACGCACAGCAAATCAGTAAAACGTCGCTGATGACGTCGTCTCCCCTCCCCTGCACTCCACTCCACAATCCACTCCACTTCCCTTTAGTTGCCAATTGTGGAGTTCCCGTTTCCCACCTCATCAGCATTCCAAAGCCTAAGCGCCCGTCCCGAATATGGTGCGGTGCAGCTACTGCACATAACTGGCCTGCCAGCCACCTGAATCTCAGCTAGAGCTGCTTAGCGAAGACTCCTCTGCCCCCTCAACCACCGCTCTCTGAATCGCTGACTCGCTGACTCTCTGACTCTGACCCACTTTCGGGGCATGCCGCCTGTTGTTGCTGCTGCTGCAGGCGCTCAACTTGTTTTCACTTGTTTCGTTTTGGCGTGGCAGGCAAAGCAACTGCAACTGCAACATGCGACATGCCACAGCCACAGCTGCACCTGCACCACTCGTTGCAGCACCACCACTTGCCCACTTCCCACTTGCTTAACTCGGCGTCAACATTGCCCTTAGGGCTGCGTCTGGCTGCCCACCAAGTCAGCCAAGTCAGCCAGCCTGACAACGGCAATGAGCCAAGTTAAGGTGAGCTGAACTAAACTGAACTGAGCTGAGAATGCAGTTAGCTGACTTCCCGAGTCAGCTAGGCGCCCCAATTTTCATAGCAGCTGAGAGAGATGGCTGTGATTTTGAATATAAACTGCGACTATTACTTCTTAAGAGAGGTGCTTAAAAAAGTCACCGTTTTTTATGCTTAGACATGGAAAAGTTGATGCGAAGAAATGAGAAAATAATTCTGTGTGAAAAAGAGCAGTTTTTGAACAATCTAAAACTTGAAATATAAATTCGTAAATATATTTCTAAATTAAATGCATTTCACTTTTATTTCTTAAAGAGTTTGCAACTCGGAATTTCTATTACTAAACTCAGCTGAAATTTGCTTTTCATTCCAAGTGCCTCTTAGCCATATCACAGAATATATCGCTGTCTTTTGAGCTGGTATTTGCACTTGACACTTTGCCGACTCTGGAAAGACCAAAAATACTTCAATGATTGAGAGGGAATTTCAAGTATGAGTGACTTTCATAAATAAATAAATGCGTCTTTCGGATTGAAGTGCATGATGATGATAATGAAGCTATCAAAAAGCGTGACTGCCTCACAGTCACAGTTATGGCCAAGCACGTGACGAAATGCTCCAGAGCAGATGGCTGCTCATCTCCTCCAGGCAGAGTCAAAGAGGAGCTTGTCGGCTTTTGCACAAAGGTATTTTCAGCAGTTTTAGGAACCCGTTTGGCCTCTGCACTTAAAAGGCACAAGCATCCACATGGCGTATACTTAACGAATGCGCCACTGACACTGACTGCTGGCCCCTGCCTGGTTCCGACTTTGACTCCGTCTACCATCAGCAACGACTTAAACTTGGGCAGACAATGCACCATTCCAAATGCGAGTAGCTCGAACGTATATCGCTGCAGTTTGACACCAATATTGGAGCCGAGAGAGCAGCCAAAGATCGAGAGCCGGTATGGAGCTAACCAGAGGCATAGACAAAATCCAAATAGTAAAATGCGGCGTCTTTCACTTTTTATCAATAATGGGTGGGCCACCCGGGCAACAACTGTGTTGACGACGCCTCTGTGCAGCGGCAATAATCGATAAGCTGGTGTAATTCCATAGCCACTTAGCAGAGAGGCAACACTACCTTTCCTCACTCACTCCACTCCACTAATTTCCTCTCGAGAAGAGAGAGAGAGACTGGCGCACCGGTGTGACAGGTTGCATGCGAATGCGGCACGACTGCATCTGGTAACCCACTTCGATTACGGCTGCGCGTGTGAAAATGTTTTTGCTCAAATCGCAGCTGATGCCGTTTTTTTTTTTTTTTTTTTTTTTTGTTAGTAGCAGCTCCCGCTACTCATCTCATAAAAAAGCGCCAGAGCAACAACAACGGCGATAACGATCAAAAATCAGCATAAATCTTAGACATAAAACAGAGAACTGTGTCAACGTTTTATTGGCCAATTGAGAGCCACATTCCTGTGGCTTTAATAACTCAATTTATGTTAATTTGCTAGCCAACTTTCATTGGGAAAAAAACATAGAAAAAAAAACACACACACACAAACTGAACAACATTTCTAATTAATTGCAGATATTTTGCATTTTGGGATTCGGTTTCATTTTGTGGGTCTGCTGTTAACTGTTTGTCAAGTGCGTTTAAGCCAAAATCTTTGAGCGTCGCCTCTTTCTCCGTTTTGGCTTATCATTTCTATGTTGGTTCTTTTTATTATTATGGCATTTCTTTTGGTTATTGTTTGCGGAAGCTCAGTGGAACTCAAACTGGTCGTCGCCTCAACTCGTTGTCCATGGTCTAAGCTCTAGCTCTGGGAGTGTTCCACATAATTTGCATGCAATTTGGCTTCTGGCGCAATTTAACCAAATGGCCACACAAAACACATTTTCCCCCCCCATAGCTCAAATTAACACAGTTGTTCTATTGTCGGTTATTTTATATTTTTTTATTTTTCATTTCATATAGTTATTAATTTTTTTTTTATTTTTTATTTTGTTGGTTTTGGAGTTTCTAAAGCGGTCAAACGAAATGAAATGGAATTTTTTTTTTCTGTTCTGTCGTCTTTGTTAAAGTGGCATGGAAAGTGTTTTTAGCGTTGACCAACTTAAAATTTGCGAATTTTGAAATCGAAGATAAAGACCTGAATCTATGTCGAGAAAAGTGAGAGGCAAGCAGCGCTTTTGTTTTGGCCAACAGAATTTGCATAACGCTTTATAATAAAATGCCGTCTTTAGCAAAATCGATTGATCATCTTTGAGTTTTTTCTTAGGTAGCACTAAGTAGCTGCTGGGAATATTTTAATTACTACTAATGAGCAATAACGAAATAATTAATGATGTTCTCTTTTTTTTTTTTTTTTTAAATATAGAAAATTAGTCTGCAATTTGGAAATGATAAATGCTCTAATTGAGAATTGTGGAACTTGATCAGTAAGTGGTTTATTTAAGTGGTTCTCTTTCTCTTATTCGTTTTCTAGTAATGTATATATAATTGAAGCAATAGCCAATGCAGCTGAGCCATTGGCCAATGATTCATTCACTCATCCTGCCACATTGTATGCAACTCCACACGCATTGAGATCTCAAACTTTGAAGTTTCTCGAGTCGCTTTGCAGTTTTATTTGTTTTTTTTGTTGCATGTACTCGGGTCTGTTGTCTGGCTATATATATATATATGTGTGTGTGTCGGTTCATTATCTGTTTTGGCTGCATGCAGATATGTTTTGTGTGTTTGGCATACTTTTGCGCACATTCTCGGCTTGGAGCATGGCAAATACGTTGTCATATGTGCATAACTCATAAAGATCGCTTCGTTGAAAGACAGCGGCACAGAAATGTATCTCCGAAAATGGGCTTGGGCTACAGCTTTGGGTTAAGGTGCATGGGAAACTGGAACAAGTGGCAGCAGCAACAACAGCGAAAGCCTGCACAAAAAAAAACTGGCACAGCTTTTGCTCAACTTGACCCGACGATGGAGCGAGCGGGGAGAGGACGCAGTGAGAGAGAGAGGCCACTTTTGTCAACTGTGTCTAAACGGGAGTCGCAGTTGCAGTTGCAGTTGCAGTTGAAATTCTTGGCCAGCTGGAGTCGGAGATTCTGGGAGCTACTTGGCTTGGCAACGCTAATTGGACTTTCTTTGTCCACTGACTTTCTTTCCACATAATCAGTGCAATTTAATTACAATACCAGCTCCAGTTCGGGCAATTAGGCATGTAAAGCAGTCGCAGCAGTTCTGCGCATTCAGATAAAAATCAACAAAAGAAGCTGCCAAACTCTGTCACAGGACCAGGAGCAGCCACAGCACCAGCCACAGCAGCAGCAGCTCCAACTGTGGCTGTGACTGCTGGTGAAAGGTTCTGTTGCTCCTCTCTTTGCTGCCTGGCTTAACTGTTTCGTTTGCTTATTTTTGGTGAAAGTATCTCATAAATGCATTGCAAACTTGGAGCTGCAACAGCAGCAGCAGCAACAGTTGCATGCAGCTCGCAGCTATCAGCTTTGTCGACCCGACCACATATCATTAAAATTATTTTAATTAAATATTATAGTCAGTTGTGCCAGCTGTTGTGCCACGCCCACTGGGCGGCCTTTTTGCATTCAGTGTGCATTTAAATGCGCTATAATTATGTCGCCAGCAGCAGCAGCAGTAGAATGCAACAGGTGAACGGCAAAGACACGAACTGTAACAGTTGTCCAAGTCCAAGTGGAAGTCACAGTCTCAGTCCCAGTCTCAGTCCCAGTCTCAGTCCCAGACCAAGTCAAAGTCGTGTCTGCTAAGCAGCAGGGCAAACAAATGTACCGCAAGTCGGTTCAAGTTGACAATCCGCTCGAATTCGAAACATTCTAATCAGATTAACGCCATTAGGAGGCGCCAATGTGCCAACACGGAGGAGGGAATGCGACGAATGAACCAAGTCATTGATCCAAATCGGAACAGTTCAAGTAGACATATCTCTCTCTCTCTCTCCCTCTCTCTCTCTCTATCCATCTCACTCTGAAAAACTTGTATCTGTTGAAAACTGTCATTTGCCTAATGGCCAAATCACACTTGAAGATCTTTTCCAAAGAGTTCTTTTGATCTTGAGTGCTGCTGAAGTCTTTTATTAAAGGAACTAACTGGGCTTAAGGTTTTTTTTTTTTATGGTAAGTGCTTTTATTGACTGCAGTTATTGCCATGGTTAGACTAAAGTTAAAAGTGGCAAGTTTTATGCTAAAGCTGAGTTAATTTAATTTAGGAAATTTAAGTTCACAATTTAAAAGTCACTTTTCAAATATTCTTAGTCTCTTCATATTTTAAGCAAATTATTTCTATTTATCTGATAATGGATAACTTATTTATTTCGTCTTATCAAATTTATTTTAGATATATAAATGTTATTTTAAATAATCAACACTTTTGACATTAAACAAGCTTTTAATGTCTTTGTTAGTGCTAATTTTTTAAATAACCCATAAATATTTCACACATTCCAATCTGTTAATTTGCCAAACACTTGGCTGAATAATGCTTTCTGTAAACAAGCCATAAATAATTCAAAATGCATTTGCATTTCTCATTTCTCATTTTTCATTTTATGTTTCACGGCTGGATTTGTTTGAGTTTGTAGATTTCTACGTTAACTGATTCTTAGAAAATTAACCAATTATGCGTATAATTAGTGACACGATTGTCTTGTTAGCCAAAGAATAGCAATTGTTATTGTTGTTGTTGTTATGGCCATGTTAATTGTTTGTGTCAATTGTCGGCAAAAGAAAAGGAAAATTGTTATAGAAGTGTTAACGAACGGCCAACAATCCGCGGAAATGGAATGAAAGAGTTGGTTAAACAAATTGAAAAAAGAGAAGAAAAAAAAAACAGATTGCAGATTGAAAATGTATCTGTGGCAGCTGGAATCGGTTTGCGTGTAATTCCTATGATAAGCAATCAAAGTTCCATTCTTGTGTTGTTTTATTGTTTATTGCAATTTGCCAAACACCAAAAGAGTTGAACGAACGTTCAGAAAATGAACTTATTACTATAAAATATAAATATATAAGTGTGTGTGTGTGTGTGTGTGTGTGTGTGTGTATACGTGTGTAGTTATTATGGAATTCCATGCAATTAGGGCCACAATTGGTCAACAGTTGTCTGATACTTACGTCCCAGACATGTGTGCTTGCGGAATTGCAAGAATCCCTCGACGCACCTACATGCACCATCCAAGCAGCTGCTGTTTGCCACCTTCATGGAGCACTGCTCGCTCAGCTGGCAATCGCCGCCCAATAGTTGAGCTGCACAGAGTGACACAAAAATATAGAAAGAGAGAGAGAGAGGGTATATATGAATAACGGTTCTTTTATATAAGCAAACATCTTAGGCACTTCAAACAAGAAGAAGAAAAGACAACAACAATAACAACAACAGCAACACTCTTCCCAATAAAAGAAATGCATTAAATGCTTGTTGTTGTTGTTGTTCTTGTTGTTGTTGTTGTTCTTGTTGTGTTTACCTCCAAATGGGGGTTAGTCAAAGATTGACTTTGCCCAGTTAGTGGCATATTTTTAGAGTTACTCACATGACAAACAGCGCTTGGCATCCAATTGGACAAAGTAGGGCGCACACTCGCAGTAGCCCAGCGCGGAGCAGCTGCTGCCCTTGATGAAATCTGTACAGTCCATGTCATGCTGACACTTGTCACCCAACTCCAATCCCTGTGTGCGCTGCAGTAGTGTGAACAACACAAACACCTAAAAGATTTAATTTAAAAAAATTCATAAATTATTATTTTTTTCTGTGACGAGAAAATTTAATAAACAAAATATTGACTGAATGAATCTTATTAATTATTGAATTAAAAATATAAAATATTAATTTTATTTATTTTAAATATTTAAGTATTTTAAATAATAAAATCATTGACCTAAGCAAATAGAGAATTTAATGTTCTGCAAGTTAAATAATATTTATATGTGCCTAGTAAAATATATTAATAAATAATACTTATTATAAAAAACTAACTATTTAAATGAGAAATTGTGCTTAAATCTGCCAAACAAAATTTAAATATTATTTCGAAATATAAAGTGCCTAAATTTGTAATATAAATGATTATATCAGACAACTATTAAGTCTGATTTTAGCCACATTAAAACTTCGTTCTTACATCATAAATCTAATAATCTCTAATTATTATGTGTGCCCCATGTAAATGTGTAAATGATGACTAAGCACATTTAAATAGCAATATCAGTTACAATATTTAATTCGCAGATCTTACATAATTGCACAGAAAATTCAGATATTATATAAGAAATCAGATTAATATACAAATTACAAATTAAATAGTCAGCCAAGCACAAAATTTGAGCGGCTCATGCAGGGCGTGAAGAATTTACCAAGACTGCTCGAAAGTTGAGAGAGGGGAGAAGAGAAGAGGAGGCAGTTGAGAGGCTTGAGATTTGTGAGTCTGCCAACTAATTGTTTAAGCACACGAAACTGCCGTTAGCCAAAAGTCTTGGCCATAAACAACAACAACAACAAGTTGCTGCTCATATAATTAATTTGTGTAGTCGAAAAATCGCACAACATACGCGATACAAGAAACAATACGAGGCAGATACTTTGTTTTTATGAATGAACACACACATTTCTCACACACACACACACACACACATAGTCAGGTGTGTAAGGTTTGTAACTGACAGTTAGATAGATAAGTAGACGAACACATTATAGATGCTACAAAGATACAAAGTAAGGTTGTAAAACAAAATTAACAGTTGCCTGAACACAACACACGCCCAAAACAACAAGCTGGCAAAGAGGCAAGCACACACACACACACATTTCATGCCACACTGGGGCCAACAAGCAGACGTACCCTGAAACCGAGCCCATTGGGTCTCTATAATTAAACAAGGGTACTACAACAATAACAAGATACAGTTTTACACCAAGCGTTTTGTATCTTTTGGGTGCTTTTCAGTTAGAACCGAGTATCTGCTTATAAATAAATAGAAAGAAGAAGAATAAGTAGAAAAAACACGTCGAGAGTACAATGCACTCGCTTTGGAGGCAGAGTGTTAAGCGCCACACGCCATTAATTATGCCAACTGTTGGATATATACTATATATACCAACTTTAGATTAGGTAACAAAATCTATTTGCATACGTTGGAGTACAATATATATATATATATATATATATATAGATATATATATCTATGTCTACTCCTTCAAGTACTTTGAAACGGTACTGCGAAATGTGATGTGTGTAATTTTGTATTTAATTTCTAACTGAAATTTGCTGAAGCATTAAATGCAATGACAACATTAAATTGTAATAGATACTCTTCTCGCTCCACAGAACAGAAAAGAACTCAAATTCAAACTCAAAGTCAATCGCAATTCGAAATAGGAATTCCAGCTTTTTCTGCAAGCCAAGTTGTTGTTTGTTAACAAATTTCAACCACTTGAGACATAAAATTACAGTTAGTTGTTTTTGTTGTTGTTGTTGCTGGCTGTAACAGGCGAAAAGAAGTCGAACCTGAATGCCACGCTCTGTGGCAAATGACGCAAGTTTGCCCACATTTTTGTTTATGTCAATAGATTGTTTGATAGAATCAGCTATAAAAGATATTTGCAGCTAATTTTTATTAAGACTCAATTAATGCCAAAAGATATTTGAAGTTTTTCTCTTATTTCGATTATTGAGGAAGCGCTATAAAAAAAATAGATATATATCTATAAGCGAAAGGATTTTTATTATATTGCAGATTTGATTATGCAATTTGATATTAAGTTGGTTTTTCATTGGAAATTGCCAGACATACAGTTAGAAGTGGATGCACATTTCTTACAATCACTTAACAACCACAATTTCTACTTATTTCCAATTGGATTTTTGTATCTGTTGTTGTTGTTGTTGCTGCTGATAACTGACACAAGCCGCAAAACTAAATGGGGGCTCATAACAAAACACTCAACGGCAGCAATCATATTCAACAATTCAAGCTTGGCAAAGAATGGAAATGGAAACCCGGCAGCAGGCCAACATTGAATTGAAAGACACAGAATCCCAGAGATCCATTCTCAGTGCTCAATCGGTGGCGGCATCAATGTAAAAAAAAAAAAAGTAGAAAAAAGTCAATAAAAATTGTTTAATTATGCTTTCGAGTGGCTGTTAAGCGCGAGCAGAGAATGTGTTGCATTGTTGCTGGCCCATTAGATTGTCTATATCTTTCCAACTGTCTCTATCTCTATCATTCTTAACATGTGTGTGTGTGTGAGTGAGTGTGTGTGTTTTTGTGTGGCAGGTTGACCCATTAAGAAACCAAAGCTACTTTCATTGGCAGACGTTATGCTGCTATTGTTGTTGTTGTTGTTGTTGCTGTTGCTGGAGCAACTTTCAAGAAAGTCGTCCGAAAATATAAAATATTTGCAACTTGACTGCTTGGGCAAATAATTACCACCCAATTGATTTGCAAAGTGCCGACCTGTAATTCATCTTGCCACACATACAACAACAACAACAACAACAACACCAACAGCGAACATCATTCATCATCGAAGCGTTGCTGCTGCATTCTTGGCTGATTTATGTTTTGTTTATGGCCACTTTGCAATTTTACAATTCCGTTGCGCTAATGAAGAAGTGCCCCAAACTTTCATGTCCAACGCGGTACTCGTAATTCACTCGTACAAATCGTTAAATAACAGGACCAAGCAGCAGCAGAGCAAAAAATAAAAAAAAATAAAAAATTAAACACACACAAGAAGAACAGGGGAAAAAAAAGCAAATCATTTTTCGTGTTTTACAAATTACTTTTGTACATTTTTTCTCAGCTTTTTTTTTTTAATGATGTTCGGCGCCAGCCTGTCTGCTGACCTTTAACCGGCAATTGCTGCGGCTAAGGGGCAAGCGGCATAGAGCAAAAGATTCTTTAGACCAATACATTTGTGGCAACTAGAAACTGACCAAAACCACAAGCAGAGATGAAGACAAAAATAAATGATAAACAAATAAAGCAAAAACGATAAATAATTAGCAGTAAAGTTTTGGCAAAGGCGGAAAATGCGTAAAAAAATGATTAATGGAAATAATTATTTTTTAATTGAACTATGACAAAAGACTTAAAATGTTAATTAATTTTGTTTGCTTGATAAAAAATGGTTTCATCAAATGTTGCCGTTATATTTTATTTATTCACTTCTTTCGAAACTAACTACTACTACTTTTTCAGCACATATTTATCTGAAATCTCGAAAGTTCCATTAACATTTTATGAAGGTAATAACTTAAAGCTTGCATGCCAAACGCCGCACTGAGGCATAACTCTAGTTCCCAAGACTTAAATTATTAAAAAATCAACTAACTCCCACCTTTTTTATTAGATTAATTTGCCCACATTACTCTCAGCGCTCGAGTGAAGACTCCCTGCGGAGCAATAACGAGAACAATAACAACATCAAACAGTCAAGTCAAGCAGAAGTAGAAGAAGAAGAAGAAGAAGGAACATCATCATCGACGCCTATCTATCTATCAGGCACAGTTTGACCCAATGGCCGACTTCACAGCTCTTTCACACACACACACACATACACACACACATACACTCACTCTTGTACAGAGAGCAAGCCGAATGAGAAAAACTTGGCAGACGGCCCACGATCAAAGTTAAAGTCAGGTTAAAGTAAGTGCCACATTGTATAAAGCCCAGCCCACGCCAAAAATGTAAAAGCATGAGCACAAATATGTGGATAAGTACCCCATATATATGTATATATAAATATATATATATATAAGCTTATAAATCTATGTTGCATAGCAGAACAATGGACAACAGTTGACAATTTTTTTTGGAGCAATTCTCATTGGCAACGCCCCAAAAACAATTCAAAAGGCATTTGCAAATTGAGCTATGATGTCTTTTATAAATATATATCTATCTTCGACTTATATGTATTTATATATATATATATATATTTGTTGTATTTGGAGCTTTGTTCATGCACACTTACCGCTAAAAGCCGCTTAACCGTAAAAGCTTTGCAGAGCATCGCGTTATTTGCAGGTTGCTTTCTCGACGCAGTCGACGTCGCTGTCGGCGTCGCTGTCGCTGGCATTGTTGCTGATGTGGTTGTTGTTGTTGTTTTTTTTATTGTTGTTGTTCTCGCTTCCAAGAAGTTCGGTTCAGCTATATTGTTGTTGTCAAATGCAACTGCTTTTTTGTTGGTACTTTTTTTTTTGTTGTGTTTTTATTTGGTTTTTGTATTTTTCTTGTTGTTTGTGTTTGCTTTTTGTGTTATTCTGCTGTAGGCACCACCTTTGAACTTGACGGGGGTCAAAACGGAAATGAAACGAAAAACGAAACGAAAACCAAACGAAACGTTTAATGTGTGTAAGAAGAAGACAACAAAAATGAAATGAAAAAAAAAACCAAACCGAATAATTAAAAATAATAATTCTAATAATAACATATATGTGAATGTTGTTGTCTTATTTTTTATTAGTGAGTTTTATTGTTTTGCCGGCCGGCTCGCACGCCCCTCATTCGCATTCAGCGGGGCGCTGCGCGTGCGCTCCACTTTAAAAAACGAAAGACTTAGGCAACGAACTTGAAATTAACACCCGGCTGCCTATAATTGTTTTTGTTTCCTACGCTCGCTTTTTTTTTTTTTTTGTTTAAAGTTTTTTATTGCTGCTGTTGCTATTTTCACTTGCTGCGCGACGACCTTTGTCATTGCCTCTCTTTTGGTTGTTGTTGTTGGAATTGGGGCTTTTCGTTCTCTTAGTTATAATATCCCATTTTATTGCAATGGGAATGTGAACGTCAGGTTCTACCTAAACCGTTATGCGGTTGTGTGTCGCTTTTCGTTTGGGCATTCAATTTTTTTTTTTTTTAGTTTTTGGGCTGCTTCCCAGCTGTCTTGCTGTTGTTGTTATACATTTTTTTTTTATAACTTAATAATAAAAAGTTGAGAGGCGTTGCCGTGCTTCGAGTTCCGTTTAAAGTGGGCTGGCGCGCTGCGCACCAAAAAAAAAATATATATAAAATCGCCGCAAGCTGTGCACATAAAAATTAGTGAGCATCGGACATTTAATATTGCCTGTGTGTCCCATTAAATGCTTTCAAGCTGGGCACAGCAGAGATACACACACACTCTCTCACTCTGGGAAACGGTATATACTGCGCCCAGCCATAACCTATTGACCAATAATGCTCTTAAAAATAACAGCTCTGCACACTGAGCGAAAATGTGTGTATGAAACTAAATGTTTTGGCTTTTTTCTTGTGATAGTTAATATATAAATAAACTGCTACACAGCATTAAAACTTAATTCAATCATTTTTATATTTTAGAGATTATAAAAATTACTTTATTTTTGGAAACATATTTCTGACAAAATACCGTAAATAAATTTGTGGTCACAAATATACTTTATAGAGAATTTACTCAATTATGAACTTTAAATTTCTATTCTAGGTGTAAGCACTTCTTTGGCTCAGTGTAGTCACGTTGCAAGTGCCGCTAGCGGTTTATATAATTTTTTTTTTTGGTGAGCAAGTCCTGCAAAATGATGATTATTTGCATTGCGGTCAAAGTGCAACAGCAGTTGGGGAGGGGTGGGCGTTTAATGCCGGGGAGCGTGAGAAGTGCTGGCATATTGAATCGGCTTGCAGCAGCTGACTGGGGCAAAGGAGCTGGAGTGATAGCAGCAGCAGGATTAGGGATGCAAATTGACGGCTGACTGAATTTATGTGTCCGGCAATCGATCTGTGTTGGCTGCAGCAGGACAGGCAGTTGTGTTTGTGGCAGCAACCGCAAAACTGCAAATGAAGTTTGCAGATCAATGCAGTTCTCCCTCGATATATGTATATAAATATATATATATATATATATATATATATATATATATTTTGCGGTTTTTGCTTGATCGCACTTTGATCGGTCGGTCTATCGGTCGCTGGGTCGTCATCAATGCAACAGCAGCGGCAGCAGTGGCAGCAGCAGCCGTAAACATAAACTTGGCGAATAAAAAACTGGGCACACATAAACACACAAACACACACACAGCCACACACACACACAGACAGAGAGTGTGCACAAAAGCTGTGCTAAGTAAAAAGCAGCGCGATTTTTGCACCGTTATGCCCCAATATGGCATTGCAGCGTGCGAGAGCGAGATGGAGAGCTAACACATGTGGCTGCTGTTGTTGCTGCTGCTGCTGCAGTTGCAGTTGTTGCAGTTGCATCTGCATCTCCTCCCAAACTAGCCATGGCAGGAGTGTCTTCATCCCAGCAGTTCACCTTTCGTCTCCCCTCTGCTGTTGCCTGCAACTTTGCGCTGTCTTCACTTGACTGCGTTCCATGTTTGTTTGTTTGCTTTTTCGAGTGTGTGTTTCTAGGTGTGTGTGTGTGTGTGTGGTGTGTGTGTTTTGTGTTTAGAATGCGCAAGACAGAAATTACAGTCGCCGCTGGCCGCGCCTTGGACATGGAACAACTGCAACTGCAACAAACACACTCAGACACACACACACACGCACACACATAGAGACTACCACTGATGCTGGACATGGACAAAGTCAATGCCGCCACAGCCCCAAACAGCAAACAAACACACACAAAAACCCATTGAGGAGATGTTGTTGAGATCGTAAAGAAAATGCAAAACACACACAAGCAATTTGGAGAAATTCTTTGGCCAGGCAAAAAGAAAAATGCTAAGGATCAGCAATTAATAAATACAACACATTATCCCTAATTATTATTATGATTATTATTTTTGTTTATTTTTCGATTTTGTTTTTTGTGTAATTTTTTTTTTGTCAATGTGAATTTTGCACACGCGTCGCGCACTGATTTGCTTTAAATTTTTTTTCGTTTTTTAATTACCATTAACTGTTAAATATATATGTATATTTGGCTAGTCTATTTTATTTTCTGGTAGCTGTCGATGTTGTTGTAGCCAAAGCAACAACTGCAACACTGAAACACGCAGTCGTTATTTATTTCGTATATTTGTGTATTATTGTGTTGGCGAGCTTGGCACGTCCGCACGTTACGTTGGTCAGCAACGAACTGAAGAGGAGCACGCCAACGACGGACTTAAGAACTAAGACAGCAGCCGTTTTGCAGACACGAAGAAGTTACCACAAACAGCGACTGAGGCAGCGACGCTGGCGCAGTGCTCAGCGCGCAGCTTAAAAGCTCTTCGACTCGCCACGAACAAGAGGCCAAGGCAAAAGCAAAGTCAGCAGCAGCAGCAGCAGCAGCAGCTGAAGCAGCGGTAGCTGTAAGCTTTGCCAAGTCGTGGACGTCAACGCTGCGCAGACGCAGACACGACAAGTGCCGTCGACGACGTCTTCGTCTCTGCTGCTGCTGCGACTGTGGCTGTTGTTGTTGTTATTACTTTGTTGCACTATGTAAATGTGTACGCTGCGACTGCGACTGCGCTGCTGTCGTCTGTTATGCTGTTGTGCTTTATTTGTTTCTTTAATTATGAGTGTCAGGTTGGCGACAGTTGTAAGCGCAGATTAAAGCAGATAAACGTAACCTACACAGACACACGCACACACACAAACACACTAACTCTGCATTTCAGTTTTTCTCTGAGCCGTTTTTTGTTATTTTGTTTGTCGGGCTTCCGCCTGCCACAGTTGGGCAATCGCTACAAATTTCAACTGCCAAACTGCCTGCTAAGTTGTCTGGTGAAGAGAAAATAATAAATAAAAAAAAAAGAACATGGAACAATTCTACTCCGAAAATAAACAAAGCCTCCGTGTCCGCTAATTGAATAATGCGTTTGGGTGTCTTCTGTTTGGCGCTGTCCGCTCAGAGCTTAACTCTCGGCTCTCTGTGGGCTCTTTAAAATTTAAAATTATAATTTAATGGCTTTAAATTGGTCGCTTGGGGTGTAATTTTCGCATTTGCGTTCGTTTCCAGCACTCCACGCCACAAATCTGACCCAAGAAATTTGCCGCAGCTTGATTTGTGAATTGGGTGGTAATAGGGGTTTTTACTTGTCTGAGATCTCAACTAGATATGCCAGACGAAAATCACGATATAAATACTTACATAATTAGATAGTATTATAGCCAATTAATAAATTTAAATCTTCTATAATATTATTACTATTATTATTACAATTTAAAGTTTTCATTTTAAGCAATTCAACTTCTAAATTTCTTTTACGATTGATTTCGTTCAACCCACGCACCATAAACTTCTTATACAGCCCATGCAGCCGCACACACACCAACACACTCGCACACACTCTGAGAGCAATCGCCTTTGCAAAAATAAACGAAAAAAAATCCGTAAAAATCTTCTTTTTTATATTGTGCCAAGTGGGCACTTGAAAGCGTTGATCTTTTCTGATTTCATTTTCTTTCTCTGATCTTGCCACAAAAAAAAAATTGCTTCGATTTTCGTAAATTTTTTTCAATAACGCATCAAGACAGAACTTAATTTGAAGATTTATTTTCGAGCACCGGAAGGCGTAAAAATGTTAATTCCATTGTCCCACAGTGGAGAACACCAAAATATGCATATGTCCGTCTTCGAATCGATAATTGACGCTGATTGTGCTCGAAATGGGGAAATGAACTTCAGTTTTATTATATGCCGGGTTGAGGGAACTGTAAATACACATGCTAAAAAATTGATATATATATAAACTAGGCGTGTTATCGTTATTAATTATTTCATTAATTAAGTCATCAACATTTTAGAGAAGAAAAGGCGCAATTTTGGTTGTAGTCATTTATTTAAATTTTTTTTTTAATGCTAACAGTTATCAGAAAATTTCTAAGGCCAAAACTATAATTTTTTATGGGTTATAATAAGCTTCTCATTTGAATTTGCTTATAGGATTTGATTGCATTTTATTGTTACGCAAATAACTCTAAGAAATATGCTAATAATAATTTATGTTTAATAACTTTTATGCATTTAATAAAAAACTGAAATGATTTTAAAAACGATATCATTTATATATAAAATATATCGTGTGCAGCTTCTGTTCAGATCTCTCCGCCCATAGAAACGCAGCAGTTAATGGACTGCTCCGAAGCGAATTTCGCGTTAAAAAGCATAAAATTGTTATTAAAGCCTTAAAAGACACAATTAACGCCAAAATGGGTAGACAATGATGTTGCTACTTCTACTCCACCCTCTTCTTTACTGCTGCGGCTAATCATCATCACATTGGCGGCACTATTAACAATGAAAAGCAAAAGTAAATCGAAATCAAAGTTGCCTGCAATGGAGAAATGGGCTTCAATAAAAGCAGCAGCAGAAGAAGCAGCAGCAACAGCAGCAGAAGCAGCAGCAACATCAGCAACAGCAACAGTTAAACAATTGAAAATTGTTTTGTTGTAGTTTTTTTTGTTCATTGGCGGCCGACACGTGCCGGGTCTGCTGTGTGGCGTGTGTTAGAGGGGTTGAGAGATGGAGAGCTGGAGAGCTGGAGGGGGTGGCATGGTCAAGTGCCGGCGCTGTACAACCTGTCGCTGTGGCACAGGCGCAATTGTGCCGGCCACCGTTAGCTCATATCAGAGGGGGGCGCTCTTTCACACACGTCTGCCCTGGCCCACAAACACATAACACACAGATAGACCAGACAGGCAGACGGCAGAGGGGCCGACGTAGATGGAGAGCAGTCCATGGAGATCTTAAACTTTCATTTATACAATTGTCTTCAAACTGTGCAGCGATTGCCGCTTGCCTCCAACAGTGGCTCACTTTTTAGTCTCTCTGTGTGTGTGTGTGTGTGTGTTGTGCTGCTCCAAAATGAAAGTCGGAACAAAATGGATTTGCTTTTGGAATTTTTGTTGAACAAAAATACATTTGTGTAGTTGCTGCTGCTGCTGCGACTGCGACTATTGCTGCTGTTGCTGTTGCTGCTGTTCATTCGATATGGGCCACAAGCGTCAAGCATTTGCTTTATTGCAGTTTTCATATGCTTCTGTGCCAAAGGAAAGGCCACGCCGAACGCGACTTGACTTGGGCCCAATATCTCATTAAATCTAAATGGACGTTTTTTTCATTTTTTTTTTTCTCTTAGTTTCTTTGACTGTTTTTTTTTTTTTATTTTGCCCCCGAAAAACGTTACCAAAAACTTTCGCCGGCTTACCGATGCCACTGTCGAAGAACAACCACCACTCACTAAGCCAGCACCAACCCCGCCCAGCACTCTTCCACCCCCTCTCAGCTCCTGCTGACCTTGCGTTGTCTCCTCACGTTTTTAATACTGCGTAATCCCCTCCACCCGCTTGCCTGTTGCTTTACCTTTTTTTTTTGGGCCCTTTTAAAGTGCTGGGTCATTGGCCGGGCTGCCAAAAAACGCAGACACACACATAAAAGCAGCTAAAATAATATATATATATATATATATAAAAGAATCCCAAGTTTAAACTGGTTATTATAATTTTCGGTTTCGCAGAATCCACGCAGGCAAAAAAAAAAACAGACAAAAAAGGCAGAAGGCAAAAAGGCAACCGAGCAGCGAGCAGCGAGCAGCAGCTGCCCATTAGTTGGCCTCATTCTTGGCCAGGAAATCTTCGCATCCATTGGCAAACCATACAGCAAGAGGCAAGCAGCAAGAGGCAAGCAGCAAGCGGCAAGCAGCAAGCAGCGTGCAGCATTCACGGCATTTCGGCTTCGTGACAAATATGAATATTTCGAGCTTATGAAAACGAGCCAAAAACTACGATCTGCTTAGAGAAGCATCGCCTTTAACTCTTCCTGCTCCTCTTCAGCACTTGCCAGCTTTACACTTTACACAAAAAAATAATAAAATAAAAATGCGAATTTTTGTACTCCAATCGAGTAAAAAAACTCCTGGCAAGTTTAAAAATTATATATAATGAAATTCCTTTCGTAAGAGATTTGTTTTTAAAAGGAACAACATTTTAAAATTAATTTCGTTGCTTTTTATTAAAGTAGAAAAAAATGTCTTTAATCTAGCATTTGATTCTTAAAGTTCTCTAAAATGAGAAAATTTTAATAAGAGTTAATTTTTTCCACTTTTATATCAAATAAAATTGTATTGCTTGGGTTATCATTTTTGTTCCTATTCAAGAATACTTTTAATTTAGATAGTTCTCAGTTCTAAGTTAGAATTTTTAGCTATGCTGCGCCTGTATTTGGTGCAACATGTTTGTTTTTTTTTCTAGTGTAGAATGCAACAAACGCGACTGCAACGCGGAAGTATTTAACGTGTTTGTTTGTCCATGCCAATTCTATGCCTGCTGCTGCTGCTGCTGCTGCGACCACAGTTGCAGCCTCAGTTGCAGCCGCAGTTGCAGCCACAGCTTCTGCTATGTGGCAAGCGGTCGTCGCTTGGTTGTTGTGTTTCGTTTGGTGAAAAGTGTTTTGTATGCAAATCATTGAAATTACATATTATGGCCAGTTGGCAGTCGTAAGTAGCAGTTGGCCTGAAAGTCGCCTGACATGCACCAGAACCAACTGGACGACTGCACAGCCGAACCCGAATCCCAAGCACAAACCCAAACCCAAACCAAAACCAAAAGCAAAACCAAACCGAACCGCACAACAAAGAGGCATTGAAACGTTTTGCAGCTGGAAGACTCCAAATGCAAGCAGCCGATGCGGAGGCACAGGCACAGGCACTGGCACATGCACATGCTCAAACCGCAAGCCAGCCACATGCCACTGGGTGGGTCCTCACATCTGCAACATGTGGATGCCTCCAGGCGGCAAGCAGCAGCTCAAAGCAGTCATGTCACAGTTGCTTGCCATGCATACATGCCTGGACACAGCGAAAGCTCATAAATTCATTAGCGTTTGCTGCTTGCAACCAAATGTAGCAGCTGCCAAAATGCCCACGCATTACACAAGAACGATGCCAAATTGTGAGAGAGATCGAAATCAATGATTAGCCCTAAGTTCTTGGAATGCTTTGATGTCAACTTTTTCCTCTCAACATTTTTGCACAGCAAACATAAAATATGTAAGCAAATTAATTTTGGATTTAGACTAAATCTAGAATTTTAGCCATTAATCAAAATAAATTGAATTTCAAAGATTAATTGGAATAATTTGGCATAGTTAGACAAGTTTAAATTCAAGCAAAAGTATTTCCAGAAACCTGTCCAAGATTTCATCCAGAAAAAATTAGTGCATAAATTTTAGATGCAGAATTAATGTATATGCAAAATATCAGCAGATTTGGCCAATTTGTCTTTGCCTGAAAGGTATAATTTTGATGTATTTTTGTAGAAATTCGGAGCATTTTATATTTTAATCTGAGGAAGTCAAGTTTCAATTCTTTGAGCAACAATTTCGCCAACTTTGGTGCAAATATCAAAGGTGATTTCGTCTGGTCAAAAAAAAAAAAAACAATATAAAATTTCATTTGTGCAGAAAAACAAAAGTTAGCTAAAAAATAATAATAAACTGAAAGAAATACATATTTGGCGGGCCGTGACAGGCGTGAAATTTTGGTAAACCCTTCATGGCATGGATGGAGGATGACTTTTAACTTGCAGGGTGAAAATCAAAAGAAAAGAAATTTAATTATAGTTTAATGACAGCACGCAAATAGTCGACAAATGTGAGCATTAGTTTGGTTTTGGTTCAGTCGCAGTCGCCTCATGGAATCGTCCGCATCTCAAGCAATTATTATTTTTCTGATATACCCTGTAATTAGCGAAATGTGTGAAAGGAAGTATATAACTGCTGTTGGAAGGCATCTTTCATAAACATATGCTTAAGCTGCAGAAAGACTGTAGGAAAAAAAACACGATTGGTTTACAGGGCAACTTTCCGACAGGTTCTCTTGTCAAAGGGCATTCTGATTTTTGCTTTTTATTCGCCGTCGAAAGTAAAATTTCCAATTGATTTTTGTTGTGCTTTGTGTTTTACACGCTTTTCGTTTTTATTATGCGCACTACGGACACATTTGGCAAACATCAAAAAAAAAAAAAAAAAAAAAGAATAAATAAATGGTAAAAAGACAAAGTAAATGGCAACATCATTTGACTGCTACCATGGAGCCAAGTAGAAATGATGGCAACACAGCCAACCGGAGTGCATTGAGGCAGTGCCTGTGGCAACCAACCAGGCAGTGAGGCAAGTAATGTGGCAGCCAGGCAGGCACTTTCATCGGCGCTTACGCAGCATGAGATTCAGATCTGTTTTGGTTACCGTTCGACTTGCCGGCTAAGCCATCTCCAAATCCCAGCGGCCTGGTTGTAGTTCCTTTGGCTCGCACTCTCTTATTTGGCAAGCCTCGCTTCTAGAGGCAACTACTACCTTGCCCCATTGTGGGCTCTCGCATTTCGTTTTTCATTTATGAAAGCTCATCGTGCAGGAGGTCAAAGAAGAGCAGCTGCAGCATTGCTGTGTGGCAGCTTCTCAGAATTCCCATATTTTTTTTCTGTTTGCAGTTCCTCACTAGCAGATGCCCTGTAATCAAGGCTGGCAAACCTGAGAATTAAACTGCATCAATTAAAAGTTATTTATTTTATTTAAATCTAAAAAAAAAACTGGTCAATCTTATAATTTTTACTGCATTTATTTGTATGTATTTTATTTGCAATTGATAGCATTTAATAATTTTCACTGGAATGCTAATGTGAAATATAATTTATTAAATATTTATATAATTAGTCTAATTTTCATTTCTGTTACCTCATTTCAGGTCATTTTGATAATTTAAATTGCTTACTGCTAATAAACCGCTAACTGATCGCTCCGGAAGATGGTCTCAGCAAAGTGGTCGGATTTGGGTTGTACTTCCCCTGGTAATGATGTGCTAACGATCACTGACAGCGAGTGCTGCCTGTACAGGCAATTAATCTTCTAAACTTGCTTCGTCTCGCTTAGTTATTCAATCAATTTTTCGTAGGTGTATGTGTGTGTATCTGGTGTATCTGTGTGAGCGCGTGCATTGTTAATTGATAGCAAAATTAGACTAAATTGAATGCTTTTTTTTTTTTAGACACTTTCACTAGTTTGTCTTGAAGGTGTTACCACAAAAGCAGCTACTTTGAAAGACACGTTTAAAATTTACAAAACATATTTCACATCTAACAAGAGTTTTTATATTTTGTTTTATTTTTTTGGCAACTGCTGAAAGTGTTTGCAGAAATGATAAATGGTGTTTCTTGGAGTTCGCAATAAATTAGCAATGGGAGTAGCTTAAGCACAAATTTTGTTGCCGAAAAGTAAAATAAAAAAAGGCATATTAAATCTTTTAAGTGAGATGCTTAGTAACTGAAATGGAGAGCAATCTAGTAACACTTTGGCAAAAAGAAGCCTTTCTACTTTCATTAAAATAAATCTCAATTTAACTCAACTTTACAGTGAGATGAGTGATGAGATATGGGTGCTAAATACCTACAAATTTAGCTTATAAAAGGTTTGGGTTAAATAAGATCAAAGCTGGCTCAAATCGGCTTTGAAAAAATCTGCATAACTTTCTTTCTTTTACTCATCTTTTTTTTCATTTATTTAGTTGTCTTTCAACTCAACAAAAGCGGAAACATCATAAAAATTCCCTTGTCATAATCCTTCTAAATGATGAACTGAAATTTGCATAATCCAACTAAAGAGCATCTCAATTATACATATTTATGCAAATGTGGCAAAATAACAATAAGCAAATCGCTTGGGCGGTCAATTAAAATTACGTATACGTAATTTGTATTCCATATTTGTAGCTTAGCTTTTAGCTATTAGCTTCATCTAAATGTGATGACTTTTTACATGTTTTCACTTTTAATGCACACACACACATGCACATACTTACAAATGATAGTGAAACCAAATGAAATGAAACAGTCAACACAACATTACAGTTAGTAGTTTTGCCTTTTGCCATAATTTGGCTCTGACTTTTGCTTGGACTCTCTAACTGTTGGCATTTTTTGGCATTTAATGATCAATGTTGTACATTCACCGTATGAGTGCGACTCCACTCACCTGCCCCCTCTCTCTCTCCATCAGCATGTGCTGAGACGCCCTCCCATTCACACACACACACACACACACACACACACAGTTGCTACTCATCGTCGTCGTATATATAAATAAAAAAGCCTTTCATAGCCTGACGCGGTTCTGCTTCATTTTGTTTAATGACAATGAAAGATACAAAACACACACACACACACAAAATTCCATAAAGCACATTTTGCTGCTGCTGCTGCTACTGCTGTGTGTGTGTGTATGTGTGTGTTGTGTGTCTTTTACATTTTTGCTTTCGTTTATGAACTTTCACGTGTGTTCAGTCTGTAAAAATTGTAGAAAATTACATTGAAAGTGCCCAAAGCGATGATGCCGCGTCTTCATCTTCATCTTCATCTTCATCGTTGTCGCCGTCGGAAGTCGCTAAGAGAAGAAGATTTAAGCGCTTAAATGCTTTATGGAATTACCTAATTTCGGTTACGAAACAAATCAATTAATGCGTGTCAAAGAGACTCTCTCTCTCTCTCTCTCTCGACACACACAAAAAAAGTAACTCCAACTGGGTAAATTGGAACAGTTCTGACCACATACATAGCCCAGTTACCAACGTTGAATGTGCGCAAGTTTCACTTGACTGAGGAAACTATCAAATTTGATTGTTGCATTTTAATGTTCAGTTATCGTTTTTTTTTTTTTAGCAGAGGATATTGAATGGCGGCGCATGAGTGGCATTTAAATTTCCAATTCTGCCAAATATAGTCATTAAAAAACAATGGTGTCGTTTTAATATCAAAGCAATAATTCGCATTTCATTTGTGCGAACTGATGATGATTGCATGGGAAACATGAACACATGGAATTTTGACATTTGATTGCCAGTTTCCCATTTTATTTACGATTTGTCTTTTGGCTTCTCGCTGTTGCTGGGATAATCAAAAATATTGCCTTAAGCTGACAATTTATGCTGAGTTTGTTTTTTTAAGTTTCGAATTTCCAATAAATATATTAATTTTTTGAATACCTTTAAAACTGATTCAAGCTAGAATACTATTAGCTTTTTTTAGTAAATGCTTTTAAAATATTTTAGCCACCGATAAACAGACACGTTAAAGGGAATACCCCTATCGAAATGTGAACCTTATTTGAATGTGCAACGCTGACGCTCAGAGTTCAACTGGTTGGCTGTAATCAACTGGTCACTTGTAGTGTGTCACTCAACATCCTCGTGTCCAGCTCCAGGCAAATGAAAAGTATTCAATTCTGGAAACAATTTGCATTTGACTTTCAACATTTCCGCGCCAAAGCTGCACTAGAATTACATTTCAGATAGGATGTCAAGCATAAATAAATTTGCATATAAACAGATGGTGGCAGGAATTAATATTTGGCTATTGGCCATATTTAGCAGACAAAACAATAGAGGCCAGCCTGGTAGCCAAGCTGGTGGTTGGCCAGCTTGTAGAGTTGTTGGCTGCTTGGCTGGGCTACCTGTTGTACAAAGGTTCGCAGCATGTGAAAGCCGCCAACAAACATGGCCAAGCAATTTGGTGAACTACGAGCGCATTAATGATTTTCACATGAGGCTGTAAACTTGGCTTGGATGCGTGCATTGAAAGGGGCTTGGACTACAGCTGGGTCTGGCACTGCGACTGGGATCGGAGCTGCGGCTGAGGCTGGGGATAGGGCTGGGGCTGGGGCTGGGGTTTGGGCCAACAACGATACATTGACCCAGTAGACATTTGGTATGCAACAAAGTCAGTTGGCAACAATTATGGAGACTGCGGCTGCTGTTGTTGTTGCTGTTGCTGCTGCTGCTGCTGCACTTCATTAGTAAAAAACGAACGCAAATGTTTTCTGTTGTTGTTGTTGTTGCTGCTGTGACTCTTGGCTTGGCTTTCGTTTTTGCATGTGCGGCTGTTAGCTGAGTTATTTTTTTTTTTTTTGGAAAGCCATTGGCAGCTAGTTATTGGCAAGGTTTCCTTATGCGACGCATAAATATATAATATATATATATATATATATAAATATATATATATATATAAATATATATTGGCAACGCCTTTCACTGATTTAAGCCTAGACTCAACATTTAAAAGCTAAACACAATGTGAACAAGTCAACAAATAAAAGACCAATCAAATGGATGAATCAGTAGCCCCTAACCAATATCCACATCCATATCCACAATAAAAAAAAAGGCAGCAGACTCAAATCTGTCGTTGAGCTTTACATAAATTTGCATAGACATAAACTATACAGACGAAATAACTGTAAACATAATCAAATCGAATTTTGTCTTATTTGTTTGTCGAATATTTATAAATAGCTTAAGGCCCACACAAAAGTAGGTGTTAGTGGTCTAGGCGACTATTAGATACTCTATATGCAACATTAATATTTATTGAAAAAATAGAATATTCTAAATTAGACAGTAATAAATATTAATTATATAAAATTGAATATAAATGCAAAAAAGAATAATAAATTAAATTGCAAGTTTTTTATAGACTTTAACTGTATAATCTGGGATTTTTAAAACTAAAAAATATTTTAAAAAACTTAGTGACTGGATGAGTTCAATAGTCTTAATTACTTATATTGAGACTTATTTTCTACAGGGTATACGCTTTGATCTGACGCCCTTCATTTGCATGCTGACGGACTTGGTGAAATGAGAAAAATGAGAAAATAAATATGTGCCGCACATGCCACATGATCAGCAATATGATTAAAATATCAAGTGTAACCGGAGAGTGCTCTGCGGCTGGCAGCGATCTCAAAAAGTCGCCTCGAAAAGAATGCGACGACGACGCTCCACAAAGATAAGCTGCATTGAAAGCAGTTGAAATGGAAACTGGCTGGCTAACTGACTCACTGACTAACTGACTCACTGAATGACGAGCTGACTGACAGACTGACTGACTGACTGCGTCTTTAGAAATGGCGCACAAAAGCCACTGACGCCAAGCACTTTGACGAAATTGACTTTCTCCATTCAATATAATTAATAGTAATATTTTTGATGCTTAGCCGCTGCACGTCTTCGAGAATTGTAGTGTCGGCTGCTGCTGCTGCTGCTGCGGAATGTGGCCCAGGAAGTAATTTATTATTGCAGGCGTGCAGCTCCACACTCCAAAAAAAAAAGGTGAAGAAGTACTAAGAAACCCATTTCTATGCACTTCAAAAATACGTTAAAAATAAGTCATTATGTTGAATTCGCAGCGCTCCACGGGGCGTATGTGTAACAAGTGAAAAGTCAAAGTCAAAGTCGCCTCTGAGTGTGCAGACAAAGCATAAAACACAAAATGTATAAATAAAATAAACATAAACGATGCTCAACATTTTACGAGCATTTTTGTTTTTGTTTTTTCATCTCGTTTTTTTTTGGTTATTTATGCAAATTGTTTTCCATACTGTAGCTTCTTCACTTTCAAAAGGCACCGAAAAAAAACTAAAAGCCAAAACTATTTTTAGCCAATCGTAGTATATTTTAGCATAGCTGTTGCGGCTTTTACTTTTCTTTCACGTGTTGCTGAGCTGAAATTGAAATTAGTTTAGTTTTGGCCCACAGTCGCTTCTGTGTGTCTCTTTTTTTATTTTTACATAACAATCAAATTAACAAACAGCATTAAAGAAATGCTTGTAGAAACATGGCACGCATTTTTTTACATTTTTTTTATGGCTTTTTAGATGCATGTGTACAACTGCTGCCAAGCACTCGTTTCACGTTCATTGGCATGGCTAATCGAGGCAACTTGTTCAAGCTGCTCCACGCTTGTCAAATTGTCACTCTTGGTCAAAATAAAAAAAAAAACACACACACAAAAAAAAGAGTTTCGCCGGCACGCGCGTAAAGTACTAAAAACTTGAATTTCTTATTTTAAATTGTTATTTAATGCATTTGTTTGTGGCTTGATTAAAGCTTGTTATAATTAGATTATATAACAACTTGCTTTTTTGTTTAACAATTATCTAATTTTTCAAAAGAAAGCGTCACATAATAGGCTTCCAATTAGACATGTTTATTTTGTTATATTTGTTTTTTGTTTATTTTCTTTGTCGTCAGTAAATAATCGATGGCTTGCCCTAATTAGTATATGTGAGTTTATTTATAAAAAGAATATTCCCTAATGCAGTAATTATTTGATATTGATAGCACAAATAGCTAATAATATTTAATGGTATTTGTCTTATGTTTATGATTGTTTTTATGTTCCTTATCTACTGATATGAATCTTCACTTTCGCACATTAAAAATGCAATAAAAAAACTCTTTCGACTTTTAGTAACGTATTCGTTTTTATTTTCGAATTAAATTTTGGTTCATTTTTATTTCGCATTTCACTTTTACGAGTAACTTTTGACAAATCAATATAAAAAGATCGTTAAAAGACAAATTACTTCAGAAAGTGTTTCTGCAGGAGACTCTTAAGCTGCACTATCTAAATCTTTTTTCTTATATGATAAATCTATTTTGACTCATAAACCTTAACTGTAATTTTGTAACTTACATTTCAAAGGTCAAAGTCTCTGCGAACCTAATTAACAGTCAAAAATTTAAATTTAAAAAAACAAAGGTTTTGGCAATTTTTTTGGACCGCACACAAAAAGCTGACTGCTGCAAGACTAAACGACATAGCTCCACACCAAAAGCTTATGGCGCGCAGAGCTGGCATGGCGTTAAAGCTCTCAGACAGCACCAAACAGCTGCTCGCCGAACTTGTATTTATCTAGCGGCTTATCTTTATACACGCGCACACAGTCAGACCATTTCTTCCCTCCTTTTTTTTCGTTTCAAATCAGTTCTACGCTGTGTCAGATTGGGAGTGGTTCGCCATCTTGCCGTCTACAGAAAATCGTAAAAGAAATTAAGAGTTCGCTTTAACAACCGGCAATTGAATTTAAAATTCTATAAAGGTGAGCGCATTGTATTATTATATAAAAGCTTTATATTTAATGCCAATTAGGATGTCAATCATAGATAATAGCGTTGTAATAACAATATCTCAACACACTTTTAATGCTGAATTGCAATAATTGCAAATTGAAATTGTAAAATATATGTACAAATGTATATATGTATGTATTTCTGTATAAATGGGAGGAGTGTTTAAATGAATAATTCGCGCTTACTTAAGCTTTGAATAACCTCCAGAATTCCATTTGGCTTTTGTTGCACATACATTTATATGTTCGGTTTTAAGTTGAACTTTCCCCAGCATACAAAAACACATACACCTGCACAGTATTGTGTTTGTATGTAGTGTGTGTATGTTTTACTACTTAGTATATGTCTACGGTAACACACATATACATATTCATACATTGCAATTTATCTCGTTGTTTATTTTGTTATTTCTTTTAAGCACAGCCGGTTTGTCTGTGGCCGGTAAACCAGAGATGACGAGAGAAAGAAAGAGAGAGAGAGCGAAAGAAGGTGTAGATAAATAAGGAGAGAATAATTTACACTTCCCAATTGGAATAGGTTTAGCAGACTGTGACTCAAAATTTTCATTCGTTGCATTCAAAATTTAAACTAGAATTTAAAATATGCATTGTCACTATTTAATTACGCAATAGATTGTTCGAGATATTCTCAAGGGGCGGTAATATTGACACGTACAAGTGGCATATCTTATCAGTTAACGTGTATACATATTTTTCTTGCTGATAGTATAAAATATGTTCATAAACAAAACTTAAGCTATTGTCAGAAAAAAATAAATTCGGTGAAAGCGCAGAAAAATTTTTTGAGCATTGATTTTTCAATAACCAAAATCACGCCACTTTGCATGCGAATGGACTGACTTGCAAATACTAAATTGAGGTAACAGGCTTATTAGAGTATAGCGAATATTCATGTTAACAAATGATTAATGAAACTATTTTGCAAGTCAACAAATATAGAAAGCTATAAATTGGCACATTTCTTTAAAAACAACATTTTACTGTTAAAAGTTGTGCAATATTTAAATAAGCTGATAAGTATTCATTTCTTAAATGTCCAGACTCTTTGGCGCCATATTCAAAGTTCAACACATTGGAGCACCGCTCTAAATGCCAGTGTCAGCTATCGTTATCGATACTGATCGCTCGAGCTATCAACTTTGCCTTAAATAAGTGTGGCCATGAACTTGTCATAAAAAAACTCACTCTCTGTCGTAAAATAGTTTTAACATAAGCGAAAAATAAAAATTAAAAAGTCCAAAGAGTAAAAAAGTGAGAGTAAGATAGAGATGGAGCGCATTAAAAAAGTTGATAGACATTCGCTTTGGTGTGTGGCCGGCAAATGCGATTACGATTACAATCTTGGGGCATACTTGTTTTTTCCTGTTCTCTGTGTTATGCCATACAACAAGTGTTTAGTGTTATTGCTCGATGAAAACAAAATTAACAAAGAGACGGAAAAATAAAGCACATACGTTAAACCTTATCTGATAACTCAAAAATATTGTATTTTATAAAAAATGTGATAAGAGCGATTGCGCAACAAATTTGTAACCAGTGCACTTGAGATTAATAGCTGCTCGCAATTAAATGTTATCAGTTTCGCCCAGACAAGCGCATTGTGCACAACACGTTTGATTTTCTACGGATTCTTCAGATTGTCGGTTCCGTGCTGGGCAGCGAATTTATCTCACATCCATTTTTCATCATTGAAGTGACAATTGCGAAATGTTTGCCCTACGCCGCACCATCAAAATGGCCAGCCAGCCACAGACTTTGTTTCTGCGCGACGCGTTCAAAGCAAATTTCGGCGTTTCTGCAGCGGTATGTTGTTTTTTTTAATACTCTGCTTGCAAATAAACAAAGGAGTATATTAGCTTGTACTATGTTAAAATTTACAAAGATAAGGAGTGATTTGTAAAAGTTCAAACAGAGTAGCTTAGTTTGTTATTCATCGGATCAAAGTTCACTTTTGCTTTGCTGCTATAGGTTTAGCTTCAGTCATTTGAAATTTATTGTACTGCGAACAATTTAGTAAATAATATTAATAAAATGAAGTCAACTTGCGAGGTGAAGCCTTTTTTTATGCCACCAATATATATATATAAATAATACTGTTTTAACACCCAGTGTTCAAATGTGATTTGCTCTCCCGCACAGATGGCCCAAAAGATACGCGCTGGACCCGTTGTCGATGTGCTCGGAGATGAGATGACTCGCATCATCTGGCAATCGATTAAGGATAAGTTGATCTTGCCCTTCCTGGACATCGAGCTGCACACATACGATCTGGGCATTGAGCATCGCGACAAGACCGAGGACCAGGTCACCATCGACTGCTCCGAGGCCATTAAGAAGTACAGTGTGGGCATCAAGTGTGCCACGATTACGCCCGATGAGAAGCGTGTGGAGGAGTTCAAGCTGAAGAAGATGTGGAAGTCACCGAACGGCACCATTCGCAACATACTCGGCGGCACCGTCTTCCGTGAGGCAATCATTTGCAAGAATGTGCCCCGCCTTGTGACCGGCTGGGCGAAACCAATCGTCATTGGACGTCACGCCAATGCCGATCAGTACAAGGCTGTTGATTATGTGGTGCCCGGTCCCGGCAAGCTGACGCTCACCTGGAAGGGCAACAATGGCGAAGTCATTGAGGAGGTGATCAATGACTTCAAGGGACCAGGTATTGCGCTTGGCATGTACAACACTGATGATTCCATTGTGGACTTTGCCCACGCATCCTTCAAGTATGCACTGGATCGTAAGATGCCCCTGTACATGAGCACCAAGAATACGATCCTCAAGCGTTACGATGGTCGCTTCAAGGACATCTTTGAGGAAATCTACGAAAAGGATTACAAGAAGCAGTATGAGGCCGTTGGCATCTGGTATGAGCATCGTCTGATCGATGATATGGTCGCCTATTGCATGAAATCCGAAGGTGGATTCGTCTGGGCCTGCAAGAACTACGATGGCGATGTGCAATCCGACTCAGTTGCCCAGGGATACGGCTCACTGGGTCTGATGACCTCCGTGCTCCTCTGCCCCGATGGCAAGACCGTTGAGGCTGAGGCTGCTCACGGCACTGTGACCCGTCATTATCGTCAATATCAACAGGGCAAGGAGACGTCGACCAATCCGATTGCCTCAATCTTTGCCTGGACTCGCGGTCTGCTGCATCGCGCCAAGCTGGACGACAATGAGCCGCTGAAGAAGTTCGCCGAGACACTCGAACAGGTGTGCATCGATACCATCGAGGGTGGCGCCATGACCAAGGATCTGGCCATTTGCATCAAGGGCAGCATGGCTGCCGTCGAGCGCAAGGACTATCAGGAGACCTTCGAGTTCATGGACACACTGGCCAAGAACCTAAAAACCGCTCTCGCCAGGTCCTCGCATATTTAAGTGCTCGTTTTGTCTCTTGTCCTCTGTGTGTGTGTGACATGTGTGCACCTGAAAGAAGCTCATCCCCTTTTGGTTCGTTTTTTATTCGTTTCCATGTTCATTGTCTCTGCGAGACCCCATTCATCACAGCAGTTGGAAATGTGTTTTGCCCCAAATCCCTTATCAACTTTTAAACAAAGCATTTTTGAAATAAACATATTTTTGTACCGCCAAAAATTTCAACTGAATTTCATTTAATTTTTGCGACTTGTTAATATGATTGTCTCATTTGGAAAATGGGAATTCAAATTAATTGAGAATTTAAATTTTTTATTTTGGGAATTCTAATTTCCGTTGGAGTAGTTGATAGGTCTAAGTGAGGTCTTTAACCCGACGCCCACGCAGCAAATGTTGCTAGTCGGTTTTTTTTCTTTTTTTTTTAATATAGTATGTAAATGAAAATGGGTCACTTGTGCGGCTTCTGCAACGAGCTCTTGAGCTGCACAGCTTATTGGATTTGTGGCAGTCTTGAGTCAACACTCGTGGTCAACGCATCCGTCGCACAATTGAGACGGAAAGTCGGCAGCAACTTGCAATGCTGGCCAAAGCGGTGGGCTATGGCTACTTTGTGGCCTATGTGCTGGCGCTAATCAGTTGGCCTGGCGAGGCATATCCAGCGAATAGCTATCGGGATCTGGACATTTGCAATCACTGGAATGGCAGGCGGCACTTTCTCGAGCTGGGTGAACGTGGCGAGCTGCATGCTCGGAATGTCAGCACCACAGCATATCGAGTAAGTGCATCCACAAGCATTTCATATTATCCTTTGCTTTATCATTGCAAATCCCGTGCAGAGTTCTCCACTGGTGCTCAAGAACGAACTGGCTGCGGGGGATGCGTGGTATCAGTGCAATCTGGAGTTGGTCACCTGTGCCGAGTGCGTCATACGCGTGACCTTCACGCAAGCCAACTTCTCCAAGAGTTGCAGCAACACGGGCGGCAAGTCCAACATGTGTCCCTGCGAGCACATCCAGTTCTCGGAGCCACCATACGACACGACCATATCGGGCCAGGAGTTCTGTGGCGATGGCAAAGTCTTTCGCAGCAAGACAAGAACCCTGCAGCTCAAATTCTTCTACAGGGCCACCAACGCACATGTCTTCTCGCTGCAATACTTCTCCGAGCGTAAGATGAAATCCGAAATTAAAGAATTGAAAATTTATCTTCTTTTTTATATTTCTTCTTCTTTCCACAGGCAATGTCAAAATTGTTAGCGGTTCACCGAAGCATTCCATTGTGGGCAGTGGCACTGGCACTGGTACCGTAAAGAAACTGCCACAGATTATATCGACGCCCTATTTTCCCATGGCCTATCCAAGGGATTATGCCATCGAGCACATACTCACCTGCGAGGCGGACAATTGCCAGGTGCGGCTGGACTTCACAGACTTCCAGCTGGGTCTGGCCTCAACGCTGGAGATCTACGACTCCAATGGCCAAATGCTAGACTCCTACACGGGGGAGCACTTTCGCCCGCCGATAACTGTAAGCAGTGGCAAATCGCTGTTGCTGCAGTTCCGAGGCAATTCCGTTTCGGGTGTCGGTTTCCGCGCCGAGGTTAGCTTTGTCTCCTCCAAGCAGCTAAAGGACGAACGCGTGCCCTACACGGGTGAGTGAATGGGGTGGGCCACTTGAGGGTCTGCAATTGTCATATTGATTGACGGGCTCAAGCTGTGGGCGGGGCTAGTGTGTGGAGGGGGTGGTTGTTGTATAAATTTCAATGTCACCAAAGTAAAAACATAAGTGAGAAACCAGGCGACTCTCTGGTTTGGTAACACAATCGATATTGTTGGCCCAGGCGATAAGTGGGGCTTACATGGTGCTAGGTGCCATAAGAGCGGCTAATAATCTGGATATATAACACCAGGAACTGAGATTTTTTTGAATAGATATTAATAATATTAAATGGGGAAAAGCTTTTTCTTTGACGAGGCATGGGAAATTTTAAGGGTAGTTTCAACTAAGGAACTATTTGGTGGTATTTGGAATAGATTTATATAGTATTCGAAATTACTAGAAAAAATAATACTCTAAAAATAAAATAAGAATACTCAAAAAAATTAAATATATGAAAATTCAGAATTATAGATCATAGTTAAGGAAACACTCCACTCATAAAAGATTGCAATATAATTTCACAGTGTGTAACCCATTCACTTTGCAGACTGCGGCGGCATGGTAACTGGACCTGGTGGTGCCATCACCATGATGAACATGATTGAGAATGCCACAGATGTGCGACTTTTTGACTGCATCTGGATTATTAAGCCCGGGAATAACTATATGATGATGAAGACGCACATCTCGTTGCGTGTGGATGACTTTTATGGAATGGCAGCCCGCTCGGAGCTGACAATTAGACAGGGCACCACCTCGGAGGCAACCGAGATTGAGAATGTGATGTGGCCGCACAATGGTCTCAGCAAGGAGAATCATATTGCGCCCATCCTAACTGGTTACTATATACGACTGCGTGGAGTATTCGGCATGTCCTCCAAACTGGCCATTGTGTATAGCGTCTTCAACTATTTGAGTGAGTAATCTGACTTTGGCCTAATCCCCTGGAGATGCTATTGCTGAGTGGTGTACTCTTTTTCAGATTGCTATATCGGTTCGGAGTTTCTGTGTGGGAACAATCATTGCATCTCCATCAGATTGCATTGTGATGGCTTCGATCATTGTGGCGACGGCAGCGATGAGCCCGATTCGTGCGAGGAGGATTGGGCGCATTTGCATCACGATCGTCGCTGGTATTCCCACAAGCCCAACTATTACTTTCCCAAGATCGATCAGTATCCGGATCTGAAGACAGCCACTGGCATCTTTATCATCAGCACCCTGGGCATCTTTGGCGTCCTCTCCGGCTGGATGGTAATCCTCTATCGGATGGGCGTCCGGGCGCGCCATCAGCGGGAACTCCAGAGTCACTTGCAGACGATCAGTGAGCTGCTGGACCGGCAGGATGAGGAGCGCACACCGGACGAGCCGCCCAGCTATGAGGCACCGCCCGACTACGAGGAGGTCATCAAAGTGGGCATGCAGCAGGAGCTGCGCGAACCGCGTCGCCAGCGTCGACAGCGTCAGCGGCAAAGGGAACGGGATCGCGATCGCACTTGCACTCGTGCGTCGAGCAACTGCACCATGCAGTCGATGGTGCCGCTACATCGCAGCTGCAGCCTAGATCAGGAACAGCCCAGCACCTCGGCGGCGGCAATGACGCGAGCTGTCGCCTCCACGGATACCTCAAAGGATGCGGCGCAACGAATGCTGCTGGCCACGGCCATATGTGGTAAGGTTGCCTTTGCCAATCTCCTCCACTCCTGCCCTCCCCCTGCACTTGCTAATTTACCCACAGAATCTCATTTGCAGGCGCTGCAAGCGCGTCTGGGAAGGCAACAGCGCTCTCAGGCGATGGCAGCTCCGGCAGCACCGTGGGGCTTTCAGCGTGCCCGGCAACGTTTTCCGCTGGGCGTGAACTATCCTCTGCCGCTGGACCGGCACAGCCGCAGACGCCCGGCAGCACGGCGGACGACTGCACCGACGCCTTTCGCGACAATTCACTCAATATATCACTCACTCTAGGACTGCCCAAGAGCAGCAGCAGCACATCCGGCAGCCTGGTCAGCAGCACGCCGGCGCCAGTGCATAACCAGAGCCTGATCAGCAACTGCACCGAGCATACCTATCTGAAGCGTTCCTGGATGCTGGTCCAACAGCACTCGCCGCATGGACAACGTTGTCGGGTGCAGCGATTGCGTCACACTTTCTCCTCGCCGGAGGCATTCACTGCCCATGAGCTGCATTTGCCATATCCGGATTTCCTCAGTTACGGCACCAATTTGCCGCACGAGCGCAGCAGCAGCAACTTTGGTTCCGAACTCTCCAGGGATCCCTCCAGCTACAGCGTGGGGAAGCGTGCTCGACTCGCCGCAGCTGAGCCAAGTGATTGCCAAACACCAACAAATGATCTGGAGTGCTCCGACAGCACGTTGCAGTCGGAGATGACTCTGTCGCAGCAGGAATTGATTGCGTCGCACAGCGACAGCGAAGCGGAGCAGCAGGTGTCCTGCTTTGGCACCGTTTCGCAGCGTCCCAAGCGACGTCGCGTTAGGAGTCGCTCCTTTAGCAGCTCTCGCGTGGGCAGCGGGGGCAGAAGACGCCTCAGGCAACGCAGCTCGTCGGCGGATCTGCTCATCTATGCAGGCATGCAGAGAGATTCGGATGTGGAGCCGAGAACAATTCAGCGACTGTTTTTCATATAAGGTGCAGCGTAGATGAGGGGAGTGGGATTGTATTGGAACGATAGTATTATGCCAGGTGTGATGCTGTTCAGGAGCTGATCTTAATTCATATTTCTATAGATTATTTTTTTAATTTGCGAAACATCTTTAAATTATATTTGAATATAGAATTTTCCAAAAAATCCAGAACAAAAAGTAGTCTGTTGTAATTATTAAATTTAAAATAATCATTAAATTTTATAATTATTAAATTAATAATTGCAATAGAAAATATTTTTAATTTAGTAATTACTATTGACAATTGTTTTTTAAGCTTTTCTGATATTCACTATTCCAAGCGATTTAGCAGAAAAATAGTAATAAAAACAAGGTATCATAACAAAATAATTTAAGGCGCCTCAAGGATCGAAAATTTATAATTTCCCAGTGATCTGAAATTTCCTAATACTGTAATTATATATATATATATATATGTTATATACGTTAACCAAGCTAAATAAAAGTTTACACAGTTTGTTGCAATTCTTTGATATTTTATATATATATAATATGTATATTTTTATTGTATTAGTTTTTAGCGTTATTTATTTTCATTTGGGCTTATGCAGTGTATGCCAAACTGTATGCGCAGGCAACTTACAGTTGGACAGGCCTGGGTGCGCTTAGGTGCAAAAGTAAACAAAAAATGTTCATAATAAAAACCGAGGAATGCACATTATTTAAGTACATATACATATGTATATGTATGTGTGTGTGTGTGTGTGTGTAGACTATATTTGTATATATTGTATATAAATATAGACGAATACGATACATAATACCAAAGGCGTAGGGCTGCCTGCTAGCCAGGATCTTCCTACGTATATAGATAGATATCGATATCTATATCTGTATCTATAATCAAATATCTATGGCTGCGATTGCAGCTGCTGTTTGAGATTCTCGGCGAGCAGCGATTTGCCCGTCTCCAGCGGAACAACAATATTGCGCAAGCTGTCGATGCTGTTCCTCAGCTTGGTGGCCTGAAATTTAGTCGGCAATTTTGGGGAGCCGCCAACAGATGCAAACGCAAATGTTTTGTACTCCTAAAAGGCAGAGAGACAGACGGGGGAAACGGGGGAAAGTAATTCATTTATGTATAATATTTTATTTGCAGCGGCAATAAATGGTCATAAGTCAATTATTCAATCAATAAAGAAACAAAAATAATTAAATGAATCAGCAGTTTAGGTCCATATATGTAGATAATATATAAATCAACTGAATACATATGCAAATGTATGAAATTATGTATAATTAATAATTGTTTATAATTAACTTTTGTGTGTATGTGTGGTGCAAATAAATAGGCATGATTAAACAGTGCATGGAAAATGAAAAATGATAAATGATAAATGAAAATAATGGCAATGCAGGATGATAAATTGTTGTATTTGATACAAAATTCGTTTAAAGCCCTTCCAAACTTAAAAGAAACAAACGAAAACTTAATAAAATAGTATTAACCATAATGTAATAGAGATAATAATATGCTGGGAGTAACTTTGACGCTTCTACGCTTGTCATGTCATATTTCGAGTTGCTTCGAGTTTGGATTAAGATCAGGTTACCTGATTGGCGCTGGGCGAACTCGCCTCGCTGACTGTGGCTGGTGCCTGGCTCATGTACGACTGGAATGTGGGAACGGGTTGATCACCGCGATGTGTGCCACCACCGCCACGTGTAGTCACCTTCTCCTGCAGCGAATTGAAGGTCTTGGAGAGCCACGGCTGCCAGCTGTTGCGATTCGATTGCAGCTCACTGAGCGTATTGTTCAGCTGATGATTCAAGTCCTGATTCTTGCACTCGGCCTCGACTTGTGCCAACTTGGCCTGTGCCAGCTCCAGCTCCAGTTCGCGTATACGCTGCGAGGCCACATTTAGTGGATCCAATGAACCCATTGAGGCCTTATTCGAATTTTGCAGTGGAAGCGTGTACCTTTTGGCTCTGTCCAGCTGCTCCTGCTTGGCATTGTCATTGCCCACTTCGATCTGCTGCAAGCATTGCGAGCACTTCGAAACCGTTTGCTGCAAGTGTAAGAAAGATTAGGAAAAATTCACAAACACCATTTATAAGACTAACTTACCATTACTTTGCCCAGTGTTTCATGGAGCGTGTTCATGCCCTGCTCATGTCGCTGAATGATCTGTTTGTATTCCTGTGTGATGCCTGTGTGCTTCTTTTCCTTGTCCACCGCCCGCTCATTGGCAATGGTCAGCTGCTGCATGAGCGAGTCAATCTCCGATTGCAGTTTGCGTCGCTCCTCGCCAAAGCGATTCTCATAGATTTTCGCCTCCTTATCCAGTCGATCCTTGTGCTGTTTCTTGAGTAGAAACTCCTCCTCGTACTGCTTCAGCTTTTTGATTTTGCGCTCACACGCCAGTTTCATGATCTTAAGCGCCTGGTTGGGGCTGCGACACTTCTTGGGCAGCGTCACACGAAAATATTTGAGTATGCCCTCGAAATCCAGTTGACGCAAATCTGACTCACAGTTTGACAGCAATGTCAACGCCACCTGAAAGAGCACTGGCAAACCGTCTAGCAGGAATACGTCGAGCACATGGAATACAAAGCAGAGCGGAAAACGTGCCGTGTACAGTGTGAGGAACCATTGCGAAGCATACATGTGCGTCTCAATGTCACATGCTGTGAAATGTTCATGCAGACGAGGCAACTGATCCTTGATGAGACGCTCCAGCTGATAGAGGCGCAAGTAGAGCACCTCAAAGCCACTTTTGTAGAGATCACGCAGTCCATAGTCGTACATGAGAGAAACAAGCACACAGAAGGCATCCTCCTCGGGCATCTATTAAAAAAAAATATATTTGACAGAATTTTATAAAACCGCTCTTTAAAAATCCAAATATTTTACTCACATGCAAAAGCAGGCTGGCTGCTATGAAACTGAGGCCCTGGCAATAGCCGACTTCGCTATCGTGGACCGCATATGCTTTGGATACTTTGAAGAGGGCATCCTGACCAGAGCCGCCTGTCTCCTTGAAGCATTGGTGCGCAGGAAACGTGCGATGTATATCCCGCTGGATGACTGTCTCGCATTTGGTTTCCTGGAGCATAAGCATAATTATAGGCGATGCAAAATACAGCAAACACACGACTGTTCACTCACCTTGGTGATAAGAACCTTGTACATGTCATTCATTTCCACCTTGCGCTCCACATTGGCCAACTTCTGCCAGATAGTTCCGCGCAGCGCCTCTGGCACACCTAGACGCACTAGGGCGGCTAGGTTTTTGGGACGCTTGTCACTATCCCATTCGCGCACAATGGGATCCCATTCATTGAGTGTGTCTTGCGAGCAATCCCTGGAAACTTCACCGGTGCCGCTGAGCAACGGCTCATCGCCATCGCTGCTATAGTCTGAAGGGTTATCATCCTCAATGGAGGCTATGGACGAGCTGCGCACCATCCGCGATAGATTATTAATGCCGAGTTTAATTAAGGAGGAGCCCTGCTGTCCACCTTGCTGCTCGTTAATCTCCTCGGAGGGATCAATGCTGTTCACCTTCCAATTGAGTTCATCGGTGCGCTTCAAATGCAAATAGAAGCGCAATTTCATCGGCTTGGGCTTGGGCTTAAAATGATCTCTGAATGATCCATCCGACTGAATGGTCACCGGCGTCTCAATGACGAAGCGCACTGGTTCCTGTATGCCACGAATTACAATGTCGACGGCAACAGTAAGATTGGTTTTGGACGTTTCTTGATTCAATTGCTCGAAGGCCTTCTCCTGCGACTCCCACTGGGCGCTTATGGCATATGCGCTTAGACAGGCGCTGTTCGAATCCGGATCAATGGTAGAAGTGCCCTGAGTGGCGGACATATATCCCATAGTGATCAGATCTATGAGATGCATATCTTTCTGTACAACTAGCTTGCCGGGTGCAACAAGTACGCCAAAGCAGCGTTCAATAAATAGTGGCTGGAGCACATTTGATGGCGTCTGCTTTACGGTAATGTACACCTGCTTGTCCGTTTTTGCGCGCAACTTGAAGCAGCCACGTTCGCGTGGCACAGGCGCATAGGAATTGTTTGCCAGCTTTTCGCGTATCTCCAGCGATACAATGAACTCATAGCCAGCAGTATTCAGCGGATTGCCGCTCACGTCGGATGTCACCGAATTGGCCATATCAACGGCTGAAGTGAGACTGCAGCTCATGCTGGTCGCATACGTTTGGAATGCTTTCTGGAAGCACGCTGCAGAACGAGAGATGTAATTAAATCTGATTCAGTTATCGGTTGGCAATCGAAGCACACACTTACCGCTCACTTGGGTCACAGCCTCGGGTATATGGCAACGGAATACATGGCATTGGAACAGCGCGTCTCCGTGCAGCCACGTGAATGCAAAGCATCCATTCTCACTGGTATCAACTGGGCCCCTATAGTACAATATAATGCTCGATATTTCATATGAGGCTATTATCGTATTGCTCTCCGCATCGTGTAGACTGTAAAATAAACAAAAACAATAATTAATATGAATTTGATTTCAGGGTAAATCTAAATTTTAGTTTACCCATTTTTTTCATGAATTGAAATGATAATTTCTCATTGACTTGGAATGTTTTATGTTGCCAAATGCTTAAGTACATTAAATAATATAGTGGTTATTATAAAGTAATATATCTAAGCAATATCTGAACTATTAGTCATGTAGTGTGATATACGCACAGCTTCCCGTGCGTCACACCAAGTTTGCTCATTGCACAGCACAAGTTTGCTCATTGATGTTTATATGGAATATTTTGTCAATCGATACTTACACGACTAGGCCATCGGAACAATTGGGAATGCTGACGGTAATCTTGAGGCCCACCGATTTGGAGCCGCTGTTGAGTTCGTTCATGATGCTATACACATCCGCCTCGGATTTGGGTACATTGATATTTGCAGCGCCCAAATAGGTCACACCAGCAAAGATGGTGCAGCCCTGATCGATCTCTGAAACTGGGAATGATAATGCTTAGAGATTTGCACAAGAATTTTAATTGATTCATGAACATCTTACCCTCCTCATCGGTGGTATCGCATTTATCCGGTTTCATGGCATCCTGTTTCTCCTCAATGCATGCCGGACTGGCATCGATGCAATCATAGAATACAGATTGACCCACACGATTGTGCTCCGAAATGGAGGCCTCCTCCGAATCATCGCCGACTTTGTTTGGTGAGCATAAGTTCAATTTGAAAATCATCTCTGTATCGTCAGCGGTTTTCGTTTGTGTTTTGCGACTCGCTAATGGCAAAGTCAATGATTTCTGCTGTGGATGTTGGGATCGCGTCTGTTGTTGTTGGTGACGCGTCTTATCAGCTACAGCTGCAAAATGTTAATTGACATTTATGAGAAAGTGCACAATAGATGGATATATCGATATACGATATTTATTTCTTTTATTGCTAGCTTAAATTGTACGTTTTGTTTATTTGCACTTGTTGCCATGACAGCATAAATTGATATTCAATTGAATTCTATATTTGTGCAGCTGCTGCCCCGATAAGATTGCGCACTCGTCTTACTTAAAGGGGCTTACAATAGAAGGCAATCCAATTTTGGGAGCTACGCAACGTTGGTGTATGCATAGCTGGTGCCTGGTAAATAACAACTGACTGCGGCGCACACTTTAAAGTTTTATTGCTCACATTCAGTTATTCAATTGTTATTTTAGTGTATCGTACTCACCAACATGGGCGGCGGCCAGGGCACTGCGCTCGAGTTCCAAGTCGCGCAAGGCATCGGTCATCTCGTGCTTAATGTCGCTCAGATTGCGATTGTGCGACATGTCCAGAGTGGGCGAACGATCCCCGCCAATAGCATCGGGGGACAGAGTAAGTGCACTCAATGATTCCGAGACTTTTGCGACAACTGTGGCGGTGGCAGGCGGTGGTAGCGCCACCTGTTCCAAAGGTGTTGCCACATTGCTATCGGTGACAATCTCGTATTCGCCACTGGTTGTAATCGAAGACTCCGAGGATTTTGTGCTCAGATTATCATCCATTATGTAGTGGGCGTATGCGTGTGTGAGTGTAGGAGTGTGTGTGCGTATATCTTCAAGGTTGTTTTTTTTTAATATTATTTAAACAGTCACGGATATTTGTAATTACTGATAAATTTCGCGTTGCTTAAGAAATGCGCATATTCAAACGGTTAAGCAAGATTAATTTAGATTTATATTATATATTTTTTGCAAGAGTTATGTTTAATTTTCATTGCACATCCACTCCATTGTTTGGCTTTTGCCTCCAATCGATGACGAATCGGAACGTTTCAGTTGGGGTCGGTTTGGGGGGCGTCAATTGCGCTGCATATGTAATAGTACGTGTGTGTGTGTGTGTGGATTGTTTGCTTGACACAAAAACCACAGTTTGTAGGGTGGCGTTAATGTCGTCGTCGCCGTCGTATTTGGGGTCAATAGTTTGACTCTTTTTCTTTACGGTACTATGTATAGATTTTTGTTTACATATTTTTCCCGTGCTGGTAAGCGTACGCTAGAATAGTGTTGGTAGATAACACACTGTGCTTAATGCACATAGTGCAACTTAACTTAGAATCCACAATATGTGCAGGATAAGAAGTGGAAAATTTCAATACAGAAAGAATATTGTCTATATTTTACAATAAACAATGATTAAATGATTTTAAGATTTAAATTCAAGTTGCATACTAGAGAGAATTCATTGAGCGAAATTTTTATATTATGTGATTAACAGGAATGCATAGCACATCGCATTATCAAGCCCAACATACTTGCCAAAAATGTATACAGCACTGTACAGCACGGTTGTGAGACCTACACAACACTGATAACTATCGATATTGGCGATAGTTTTACCGCGCTGTCTGACTAAAAAAACGTGCGCGTGCTGCATTTCATTTGTAATATATATATTTAATTTTCACCAAATTGCTGTCTTGTCAGACTAAATTGTAAACTGAAGCGAGATGTGGCCGCGATTTGGCATTAAAATTGGTAACAGCACGTTGTGCATCGCTTATGTAAGGGCCGATGGCAAGGCCGAAGTCATAGCCAACAAGCAGGGCGATCGCGTCTCGCAAGCGTGTTTGCTGTGGAACGGCGACTCCGAAACGGAATGCGGCCTTACGGCGAAACAAAAGATGGCCACACGACCCAAACAAGCGGTGGCTCACAGCTTTCAGCTACTCCAACCTGAGTCCGAAATTACAGAGGACAAACTGACGAATGCCCTGAAGGAGGTGCCTTGCGAATATGACAAGGAGGCGTACGTATTCCGCATGGAGCACACGAGGCCAGCCGATCGTGATGATCAGGATGATATAGTTGTAACGAAAGAGATGAGCGCATTTCAAGTAACCGTTGAGCTGCTGCGCGCTGAACTGGAACTGGCGCGGCAATATCACACGGATAGCGATCATGCGCCGATGGCGGTGATCTCCATACCCAGCTATTATCCACCGCAATCGGTAAAGTTGCTTTCAGACGCTGCCAAGAACGCTGGCTTTCAGGTGGCACAGATCGTTGTCGAGCCCACAGCCGCAGTTCTTTGCTATAAAATCCCCGAGGATCAGGTAGAACAGTCGCTGGATCGTCAGCATGTGCTGACCATCAAATGTGGCGGTCTGTACAGCGATTTTGTTCTGTACGCCGTTGAGAATGGCTACCTGATTGAGCTGGCCAAATATGGTCCGTTCCCCATTGGTGGGAAGCAGTTCACCGAGGCTCTGGTACAGTTCATCTGCGAGGAGTTTAAGCGCAAGTACAAACTGGATCCGCACGAGTCACGTCGTTCGCTGGCCAAAATCCGCACTGCCGCCGCTAATTGCAAGCATATCCTGACGACAATGCCCTCCACGCAGCTCTACATTGATTCCCTAATGGATGGCGTCGATTTCAATGCCCAAATGTCGCGTGCCCGCTTCGAGAGCCTCATACAGCCGGTGATCAACGGGCTGATACAGCAGCTCAGCGAATGTTTGGAACGTGCACGGCAGGCGCATCCGGAGCTGAAAAGCATCGATCATATTGTACTGCTAGGCGCCACCATGCAAATACCAAAGCTGCAATCGGCGCTGGCATCTCGCTATCCGGATGCCAAGCTGCATAACAGCCACTCTGCAGATGAAGTAGTTGCCATTGGCTGTGCACGTCAAGCGGTCTTTGTGCTGGATCCGTTGCATTCGCAGCTGCAGAAGGACGACGATTGTGTGCTTGTCAAGGATGATTTATACATTTGGCATGGCAACGATGACTCCAACGCCAAACTGGTGCTCAGCAAGGGCAGCATATTGCCGGCCAAGATCAAAGTATCGCTGCCTCAGTCCGTCCAGGCTGATGCCAGTGATGCCGCCTTAGCCTCATTCAAACTGCGCACTGGACAGAGCGAGATATTGGCCCATCTGCCAGAGACGACGCCCACCATTGAGGATGGCCTGTTCCAACTGGAGGTGGAGGTCGACTGGGATGACAAGGATGGTAGCATAGTGCCTCTGGTGCGACTACGTTGCATGTGAACTCAAACATTTAGTCTATTTATTGTTGGTAGCCTAATACTTATCATAAACGAGTATCTAATAAATTCGGAATTGCATCAATCAATTCTAACGGGACTTTTATTGAAATGCAAATAAATTCGAATTGAAATTTGTGTTTTAATTCCTTAAGCTAAAAGTAGAATGTAAAAGAGTATTGTAAATCCGGCTCAAAAGTCCATTGGTTTACTCTTAAAATTACGCTCGAGTTTGCGCAGAAACTCTTCGAATACCACAACGCCCTTGAACATGCTGGTCTTCTTGTAATCCTTGATGCGACTCTTATCTTCGGGCGCATCCATATAGCTTTTGGTCTTGTCATCGTAGGCGTTAATCTCTTGCAGCAACTTTGATATGGTGGGCACCGTTGTCGGATCAAATTTGGCCACAGCGCTAGCGCTGAAGGGTATACAAATCTTGCCCGTGGCCGGATGTATGCAGAAGGGCGCCTTGAGCAAGTGATTAAAGCCCTTGGTCACATTGATGTCAAGGCGGGGATAGAGCAGGCACAGCTGCACCTCCTGCACAATGTTCTTCAGCTTGCGACTCCACACATTGGCGGCACTTGTGCGCATCGAGTTGGCAAAGCGTACAAAACTCTCCCAGATAAGTTTCGAGTGGGTGCCATCTTCGTGCGTCTTCTGCAGATAGGCTTCCAGCTCATTGCGTGCACCCTCATCGCTAACCATTTGCAGCAGCTTGTTAACGCCCTTGGGAGTGCCAAACAAATTCTGATCTTCTAGCACAATCTCCTCAAACATGGGCTCCACAATCTTCAGCGCCCGCCGCAGACTATGATGCGTCCGATCGCCAATTTGAACACGTGCCGCATTATTCGTATAGGTGAGTATGTTGAGGTACTCGGTGACAGCTGCGCGTGCGCGTGCATCCAAATGGCGTGCCGTGTGATCGCAGACCCAGCAATGAATGCCACGACGACCGGAGAATATCCACAGCATGTGCTCAAAGTCAAAGTCCTCGCGCAATGCGGCATCGAGCACGCGTGCTGCTAGCACCATGAATTTCCAGCACTTGAGGCACATTTCGGCACCGGAACAACAGGTGCGTATATCATCGTAATCCGTTGCATCGATATCAAAGACCAATTCGCGTTGCACGGGCGTCAAACCGCCGGCGACGGTTCGAAAGTTCTTTGGCCTTGTGGACAAAACAGCGCCAATATCAATCTTGTACGGATTACTCGAACAGATCTCCTTCTCCAGCTCGGCTTGTGTCTCAAAGCACAAGTAGCGTATGTAGATATCGTCGTGCAAAGTAAAGGAAATCTCCCGATTCACAAATATGTTGTCTTCCGCTGCAAAATACAGATTATTATTGTGTGCGTCAGTTGTTGGGAATGTTTACGAACTTACAGTGTCCATAGTTCAGCCAGCGATAGAAGGGCTCATGCGGAAAGAGACGTCTGTAGTAGACGGGCAGCATATCGGGCAGTATGTTAGCATCATAGACAGGCACTTTGGTTTGTTGTGATGCCTGCGGCTGAGATTCCTGGTCCAAGCTTTGTTCCGGCATCGTCAACTAATCTATAAGCCAAGAGAATTAATTATCATTCATGTCTATGTTTGGAATATTATCGCATGCACACAAAAGATTAAGCTTGGACAGCCTCCAAGCACGACGCCTTCATAGGGAAAGATTAATGGTGCTATATAATCACAGGTCAATGTGCTTGTTAAGAATTTATGTTTGTTATCTGCTGCTACCAAAATACTTTTTTACATTGTGCTTTGTCGGTTGTAAATATTTATTACCACAGCGTAAACTTATTGACAATAATAAAAAATAACTCAATTTTTTGTCGAAACCTTATTATATATATTTTTTTTATGGTTTTTTTGTTTGTTTCTTTTTCAAAGAGAAATACACGTTTTGAGCTTAAAATATTTAGATATTTTAACGACATGCAATTAAAAGTAGGTTTGCTAATTAATTGTCTGTAATGAATCGAGTCGAATTGAGGGCGAATCCACACAATGGAATAATATAGTTAAACAGCGGAACAAATATGGTCAGTGAGTCGTCTGAAAAAATTTGCTTAGCAGCTATATAGAAATTCTATAAATATAATTACTATAGATACTCGTAAGTAACTACTAATCATTAAAATCTAGGTTAGATCATTTTTTGTTGTAGCTTATAATTAGAATCTTGTAGCTTCACAGAGTCCACAGAACCACGCTCTCACACACACATACACCCAGGATAAGACAGGAAAACAAGCCTCCACAATCTTAGGCGACAGTCAGGCGAATGTCCTGCATTTTGTGCTGCTGCCAGGTGTGCGCTGGCTGTCGCGGTGGTGCCGTATTATAAAGCGTCACGGAAGCAATGTGATCATTTGGCATCACCTCAAATATTAGATCCTGATAGCCATAGCAAAAGGTTGAACCAAAGGGATTCGCAGTGTTTGTAGAGCTGGCACGATGCAGCACAACTGGTCGCTCCGAGGTGGCCAGCGAGCCGCTAATCTCATCCCATTTGGTGTACGCAGATATATTAACATGATCATGTTTATTCTCACTCTCGCCAGTCACATGATGATCGCTTTCCAGCTGAAACTGGAACTCGCAGCGATGATACATGTTGAAATTAAAGTGGCCCGGATAATTAGTGTGCAGTATGAACTTTTTGCAAGTTTGAGTCCGGGCATCGAACAACACATCGATGCCCAGTGTGAAATAGTTGAAAAATATGTCGCTGCGTTTGCTCTGCACCTGCCTATTGACACACGAGCTGTGTATCTTCATTTTGTCCTCGCTCTTGAAGAAGATGCGATTGGGAGCACCCAGATTGGTGGCCACATCCTCACAACTATCACCGAAAAGCAGCTCACGCGTGAAGCACTGACGACGTGGCTCCAAAGCGCGTCCCGATCCCTCCGTGTAGAGCTTGAGCTTTAGACCCTTGGTATGGCCATAAATGGTGCGCAGCACCGTTGCCGATTCCATATACATTTGACGATGATAGCAGGATAGGGGCAAGGCTGGTGGACGATTTTCGGCCACATTGCTGCCCGCATAGAGAGACATTTTGGACACCACCGGAGATGCGCCATTGAGAAAGACCAGCGATCCCAACCCATGAGCATAGCCGGAATGCAGTTTACTGTCCACCGGGAAATAGAAGCTCAATCCACGAAAGTGGAGCGCAAATAGCTGTTTGGCAGCATCGTAGACACCCGGATGAGTGGCGCCAAATGAATGCTCGATCTGTTCAATACTGGGCAGCACTTCGGGTGAATTGAAGTAGGAGCTGCAATATTTCAGCTTCACTAGTTTCATGTTGAACACTTCAATGGTTTTCAGGCGTTGCACAATCGGATCAAAGATCAAACGCAGTCCATCCTGAGGAAGATTTATAATGATGTCCACGCCCAGAGGATCCGTGTCCGAATAAAGAACCTGTACGCCCTTTATGATGCCCACCTGGGATTGTATGATCGCAATTGCTTGGGAGAAATGCATTCCCAACACAAACTCCCAGGCATCGCAGCCCAGAGAGATTTCAGGCACAATTTCCAGGTCGAGCATTATTCTGTGTGGCAGACAATACCAAATAAAAAAATGTAATCGCTTTTTCTTTTTTTTTTTGTATTTTGTTCAATTTTTGCCACCTTACTGACCTTGATATGTGAAATCAGCTGCGACCCACGAAAATATGCGCAATTCGTGTTGGTTTTGTTATTGTTTTGCCTGTAATTTGTTCAAGTCCGATTTGTTTTTTTGCTTCTCCTTTATTTGCTGTCTGTTTGTGTTGTCGCTAGTTCTTCTATTATTCTTGACTATTTTGCACGTTCGATTGTTTGATTGCGTAAACGTGTAATTTTGGACTTTTTACAATTAATTGTGCTGTTTGGCGTCTTTTCTTAAGTATATTGTCGTTTTCTAATACACACTCCGAACAAAGGCAAAAAAAATAGGCAAATGCGCAGCAGAAATACAAATGTAATGTAATAACAAAGATGGAATGTTGCCAGATCGGGCTAACAGCTGATTTTTCTAAACTTATGAAATTCTCTTAAAAACACATTGTGACTTAAGCTAAGCTTATAAATAATATCAATACTGTATTATTTATGTACATATAAATTTAAAAATGTGAACAAACACTTTTACACCTTTTTTTGGTTTTACTGCGCACAGGTGGCAGCGCTTGGTTAGAACGCAACAGCTGAGCATTGAGCAGCTGTAAGTTTATTTTGGCGCGCTTTTTTTTTTACAGTTTTCGCTTACCTTATGTGTTTATTTGAAATGCTTTTGTTACGCAAATTATTGACAGGCAATTCTTGCACTTTTAACTACTAACTGATGCACTTTATAGAAATTAAATTAATCAAAAACTAAGTGCTTAAAATACAACGACTGCGAGTCCACGCACCGCACACAATAATACTCAATGTGACCAGATCACGATGATACCATATAACCAAAATATTGCTCAACGCGCCAATAGAACAAACAAAATGTTCATCGATTCCGCCTTTTATGAATAACAATATTTTAAATCTAGAGTACTATAATCAGGACACAACAATCAGACAATCTGTATGCCCTGCTCTGGACAGCCAGCACCACACTTAACACAACAAAAGTTGGAGTCCGTAAGGAAATTAGCGCTTAAGCAGTAATAACAGTAAATGTGCCCACAACCCATGTGATGTGGCAGCGTTGGACGTTCTCCACAGTAAGTGCATGTTGTATTTGTTGTCATTTTGGCGGAAACAAGCTCCCGTTGAATACTTTCGCGTCGCAGCGAATTTAAGCCCTCCATGCCAAAGAAGGAAGCTTTCAGCAGCCGGTTGATTTTGCGAAAATTTATAATCGGCAGCAGAAGACCAAGAAATTCCTGCGAGATTCACCAATTTTAGTAAGGGGTTTTGTTTCAAATTTTAGCAAAAGCTAGCAGCCTTACCATAAATCCACCCCAGAGCAACTCACGTGTGAGATACTTGTAGCCAATGTCGCGTCTTTGATTGTTGCGCAAACTAATGTAGTCCAGACCCAGTACATAGTCAATTAATGTGGGCTTTCTTCCTGTCTTCAAGAACCTAAAATAGTTGAGCACATTTAAAACCAGAGCGCTATTCTCCGCCCACGTTATTGCCTGGCTAAACCATTCGACTCGGCGGGACAAGCGGCGCTCCTCCCAGCTCTTCACATAGCCCGGCAGAACAGTGAGGGCAAAGTGTAGAACCAATCGGGAAACCGTTAGTTTCTCCGCATCGTAGGCCAAAACCAACAATTGTTGTCCAAATGTCGAGCAACGTTTGCCAACGGAGCCAAACCAAATCGCCGATTGTATGAGCAGATCGAGTTCCGGTTGGACTTTGATAAAAAGAACGGGCTACAGTTAAGATTAGTTAGTAGGTTAAATATTTTTATCTAAATGAGCGGTTTATCTACCGATATAGCCTGTAAGTTTTCCAGCAGATTATTGCGTACCAAGCGTGCAATGTCCTTGTTGAGGCAAATGGCATCTATCTGAATTGGCATTTGTTATTAAATCCTATTTTAATTCAAGTTAGCTATTTACCTGATTTACACGCGGCACATATTTATTTTTCTCCAACATTTTTGTTTACTTCTCATTTGCGTTTTTGTACTCTGCCCTTTTGTTATCATTCTGTTTATTTGATTTTACTAGTGAGTACACACTGGCAGCTGGCGGTGAACAATGTTGTTTAACATATGCTTAACATAATTACTCCACACTGTTGTTACGCTGTTGCACATTCAGAGGTATTTCAGCTATTCACGTTGATGCACAGTATTTTGAACTCATGTGTAGCCTCTTTTCAACTATTCCAGCTTTAAGCTAATTAACTAAAAATGCTGTCAACAATTTATTGGTGTTTTTTTGACCATTTAGGAAGCAGTCTGCCATTTATGTAATTTTCAATCAAAACAAATACACAACTCGTTTTAAGGCGGAAAATGTCTTTGACTGTTTCTTGTAATCAGTTTTTATTGCTTTGATGCCGCATAAACCAGTTGAACATGTTGCAGATTTAGACATTAATCAATAAAATTTGCCATAAGTGCAAGTTCAATGATTGGTCAAGGAAATACTAAAATAATATTAAACGAGGAATTGTTTTTCTTGGTTTTATAAAAAGTACATAATTCACATTTTTATTTAATTACACAATTTACAATTCATTTGTAATTAGTTGTTCTCTGTAAACAAATTTTTAAACATATTATTGATATGCAATTATATAGTTTGTAGATTGATAAATTCGTCTGAGCGGAATGAGCTAGCCTTCAAAGAATGAATAGTGAAATAGTGACTAAGAAATAGTTAAGAAAAAATTAGATTAGAATAGTTTAAGTGGAAATTATTTGCTATCACAGAAATAAAATATACGATATAAAAACGTTATGAGTATTATGAAAACGCATGCATGGAGTGCATGAATGTTTGTCAGTGTCCTAATTACGAGATATGAAGCTGATTACATTTACATGGATTGATTATGGTGTACGTATATATGTGTGAGTGTGTGTGTTTGATGATGAAGCTGCTTTAGCAAAAAATTTGGCTAATTCTAGTACACAGTTTTAAACAATAGTTATGGTCTCTCTCTGTTTTTTTTTTTTTGATTTTATGAATCGTCGTTTACCGCTTAGTAGTGATGTTCATGATGATCGTGATGCTCATGGATCTCCTCATGATGATGCACAGGCGCTGTCTTGTGGACGACAGCATTGAAGCCGTTGTGCTTGTCGGCAGTGTAGTCAACGGTGCGAATAGAACCATCGGGCTCCACCAGAGAGTATTGGCCCTTAACAGAATCGCCATCGCGTGTTTCGTGCTGGGACTTCACATCGCCAGTGTGGAAATCGTTGACGCCATACTTGAAGGCATATTTGGGAGGAGCCTTAAACAGAAGCAGAAATTATCAGGAAATTTACATAGGTTGACTCGCATCGCTTAACTCACATAGTAATCGACATGTTCGTCCTCGGTATGGTGTTGCTCCACCTCATAGTGCGGTGAGTGCTCGTGACCATGCTCCTCGCCCAGAGAGATGCGCTCAACCTGATGCTCATGTCCATAATCGTGTATGGGCTCGTGCTCATGGTGAGCCAAATGCTCATAGCCGCCATGGCTACTATGGTCGTAGTAGTGATGGTCCAGCGGATATGCCAGACTCAGGCACAAAGCCGACGCAAAAATCAGATACTGCAATTGCATAATTGAGCGGCGGCTTTAGCTAATTGTTTGTTAACATGACTTGTTGAGGTCTCGCAATTAGCGTAAGTTCAAGCCACAACCACTGCTGTGGAAAACCAGCCAACAACATGCGTCAACACTATTTTTTTTTTTACCCGAGCAATTTTAATGGAGTGTTGTTCGCGGTTGTTTAGTGGTTTTTACTTTCTTGCTGTTTGATTTAATGATTTGTGGCTTAAATTGTAACATTTACTGAATTTGTGGTTAGTTGTGCTCGCCTTTGCAGCTTGTATTTTTTGTGGTAAAAATATTATAAATTTATTTTAAGCTTTGTGGCTATGATAATCTTAATAATGATTGATTATTTAAATGTAATTAATTATATAAGGTTAGTGGATTAGCTTTTAAATAATTAATATAGGATAGACTTTTAGTTGTCAGCTGTCTTTAAATATTAATTTATCAAATCCATTTACTTGAACCTTGTGTTTTGGATAGGATATCTATTTAATAGAAAAATAATTGAAAATGGGAGATTAAATGTCTGAAACTTCCTCAAGTATTTTAAAATTAATACTTTCACAGCACTTTTAGGCGGATTATATGTATACGTTATAAGTTCTATTAATCAGTTATATCGTTATAACTTTAACACTTCAGCACTTTTGACATAAATAATATCCTTGAAGGGTTAAGCACTTTAGTTAATTGTTCACACTTTTTGGTATCCTTTGAAAGCTATATCCTTTGGCTGTTTGCTCACCTTAAAGGCCATTTTAAATTTGTTGTATTTGAGTTTTACTGGAGTTGGAAATTTAATTGTAATTTGATTTTTGTTTGGTAGGTTTGGCCTTATCGACGTTCCACGAGCTGCACGCAACGGGATTCAACAACTGAATAATATGGTTGCAACGAACCACCGCGGCTTTTATATAGTTAGGAAGAAAGTCCGCCGACGAAGCCAACGTCTAAGCCGCCGTTGCAGTTGACGTCGACGTCGACGTCAACTTCGGTGTCGGTGGCGGCAGCGAGCGACGCAGCGAATCGGAGATCTGAATTAATGTAAAACAGTTCAGTTAGTAACTGTTGTTAATGTGGGGCCAGCAACTGCCATTGTTAGGTGCCTTGGCTTTGCAAATTTTTGGCAACCAGTTAAGTTTACACTGTTTGTTAATATTTGTATAATATATTATTTCTTTATTAGATTGTCCTCGCTCCGCTGCACTTATCTTTCATAATCGCTTGACAGTTTGCGAATCCCATCGTAAAGCGTTTTCGACCTAAATTTTTGGCCAAAGCTTGCCATGATTTTGATATTGTGGTTGCTACTGCTGCTGGGCAATCTTCTATCGCTTACTTTTAATGCGCTAATCGTAAACTGTAAACTGTAAATTGAGCTTTATTTTTGGGCAACAACAATAAACTGAACTATAAACCAACTTTTGTAATATTTAAGTGTTTCTCTTATTGTTACTGATGCTGCGGGCCTTTTTCGTTGGATGGAATTTCATTAGCTGCACGTCGTTTAGATTGTACTTCGAATCAAAGTTAAGTGCAACAATAAAAGTAGCAGCAACAGCAACAGTAACAGCAACTGCAGCAGCAGCAGTATTGAGAAATTGACCAATTATTTTACGTCAATTTACAATTGAACGATTTTTCGGAGCGCCCCCAAGGAGGTATCTCCAAACAGTTCCACACACTCTTGGCTAATTAGGCAACGGAGCGTATACTCCATGCATTTTGAACAATGCCAAGTGGTTGTTGTTGTTGTTGTTGCTCTTGCTTAGAAGTAAATCACATGTGCCTTTGATTTGTTAATGTATTAAATTATACAAAAAGCATTTTGTTTATTTTGCATTACACATTGTTGACTCAACAGTTAACTATTCCTATCAACTGAAGGTCTATAATACTATTTGGTAATTGCATTGCTAATTATATGCTGTAATGAGAGCCTTGAAAGCAATTTAAAATTTTTGAATTAGCTTGTGATAAACGAGGAATTTGGACTTGCAGATGCTGATCAAATTTTAGAGAAGGTTTAAGAAATATATTGAGAATTTAGCATTAAAGTTGAACAATTGCAGTTTGTGGGTAAATAACATACCTTATATACAAAATATTTCATTTTCAAACTTAAATATTGTCTTATTTGCTGGATATATAAAATTCTTTATGCAGCTCAAGTTATGCAATCAACTCTTTGTAGCCATATCCCAAATCTCACGTTTTGGAGCTTTGAATTTGTTTACAAATCACAAAAGTACCTTTGCAACATCATCGTCGTGGTAATCGTTGCCGTCTCCCACTTTTCATAACCCCAATTCTCAAGATCGAACTGAGCTTACCTTAAAGCGTTTATTCGCGGGTTAACGTTCGTTTTTAATACAACTACAATTTTTAATTGCTTAATTTAAAGTCGACAACATTTGACAACATGGTAAAGCATGACAAGCCAAATAAGCGTAAAACCGAAAATGAAAACAAAAATAAAAAAGAAAAAGAAAATACATTTTTTATGATGATTAACAATCCGTAAATCTCGAGTTCAAAATGTATTTGCTCGTACTATAAGAAATATGGCAAATCAAATAAATGCTTAATTATGGTCGACAGTGGCATATCCACATACATGTTACAATTGTGTGTGTGTGTGTGTGCATTGTCGGTGGCGTTGCTGCAGGTGGAAAATATCACGCAAGTCAACATACGACCACAAGTTGAAGTTGCAAGTCGCAAGTTGTAGCTGCAGCTGTAGTTGCAGTCGTCGCTGGAGGAGCATACCAAAAAATCCAAGTCTCTTTTTCGAGATATTTTGCAATTTGGCGAAGCGACGCAAATTAAACACAATGTTGATACAATTTTCCACTGCTCGATCTTATTTTCATTTCGTGGCAAAGGCAATCCACGAAATCACGCATTATAATACCAGATCAATATATACTCTTTAACAGAAATAATAAGTAATAAAATATCTTGTCTGACAATATCTGTTTTTTGTCTTTAAGAAATTTTAATAGTTATTATTATTTAATTATTATAACAAATCTAGAGTCTATTCTCTTATAGTCTGGGAGCTGACTATAACAATGTTTCACCCACAATCTAGTATAATTAATAAAATTAAAGTAGTTTCAAAAGTAATGCATTAGCTGATGTACTCTTTTCGCACTGCGTTTAGTAACAATTTTCTGTTTTCGTTGATATTATTCGAGTGCATTGTTGTTTGGTTAGCTGCCTATATGGAAAAAGTTGTCGTCATCGTTACAATCGGAGCTAAAAAAAAATTGTAATTTTTTTATTTTCATTTTGTTTGATCATTGAAGCATTGCATGTTGCACCTCCTGCTGGCTGGCAGCCAGTCTTCCAGGCAGGTGTTAATTTTTAGTTCGATTTTTGTTTATAGCCAAAGTTTTAGTTTTGCTTAGCCACTCAATCAAATTGCGCTCACGATAAGTGAAAAGTCAAAAAATGGCACAACTCGCAATTTTCAGTTAAATTGTGGGCACATATGAGCAGCAACAGTGGCAGCAACAGCAGCAGTGGCAGCAGCTGTGCCCGGCAATTACCTAGTAACTCATATTTACTGTTGGACATCCAGTAAATGCATTAAGTGCGGCTGTTGTGCATGTGCAACATGCCTGCCGCAGTTTGCAGCCAGCCTGGCCGATTGTCTGGCATTTGACTACCGCAGCAACATGAGGCAAACAACGTTTGTCTCATTGTCTCATATTTATTTAGACTCTGGGCTCCTAACGAGCCCGCCACAGACGCGTGCATCTTTCCAAAGTTGTCGTGGGAATCGTTCGCTGTTGTTGCTGTAATGCTTATCCTTTTATGCAGCACGCTTGCGCAACAGCAACAGCAGCAACAGCAGCAGCAACAGCAGCAACAGCAGCAGCAGCTTGTAGCTGATGCACGTAATTGTAATTACAATCGGGTGCTTTAGCGAAAGCCTTTGGAGCATGGCATCATTTTACTGCCTGCAATTCATATTCATTGTTGTTCAATTGTTTTTATCGTCTATACAAGCAGTCCTAATGAGTCTGCGAGTCGACTCCCCATCTTCCCGAAATGAGCAGCTCTTACAACTCTTAAAATTATTAAATGCCAACCGAGTAAACATAGCTGCCAGCTAATGCGGCGTATGAGTAATATTACATAGATAACAAAGAGGAAGTGAGGGGCGCAAAATGAGTGATTATGGGCAGTGCGAAATCTGTTTATTGAAATATTTATCAAATATGACACAACCAGGTAAATCGATGCCATAATATAACAAAAGCAATTTATAAGGATTACGAGCTAAAAAGTAGTAGTAAAATTATGTTATTTTGTTTTTATATATTGTTATTAAGCTGACAGCAATATTTAAGCCATAATTAAAGTGCGCTGATTTTTGAAAATCGAATAAGTTGTGGCTCTGGTATGTTTGGCCCATTTAAAGTTTGGCCTGCTTGGAACCGGAACGGAAAGTGGATTTTAATATGCAATCGATTCTAATTTGTATTTACAGTCATAGCACAATAGACCCATTGTACATGTGAGCTGCTCTGCAATCTGTGAAATCCAAAAAAAAGCGTTATGTTTGGATATATTTGATGCGGTAGTTGTTCGGATTTCATTGGAATTCGAATTCAGTTGTCTCGGCTGCTCTCACAAGTTGTCATCGCTGTCGTCGTGTCCAACGTTGACATAATAAATAGTTGCAGAAATTAATTAAATGCAAATTGCCAAATCACATAATCATATCATATGGCAGCTATAAGTCTAAGACTCGCACACACACACACACAGTAACATCATGTGTTGCAAGACACGGAAAACTTGCAACCGCCTGCAAGCAGCAGCGATTTTAGCTGCAGATCTTTCACCACTCGCAAGACAATTTCCAAGTGGCAATTTTCAATTGAAATTAAGTCAGAGTGGCAAGTTGTGGCCTAATTATGTGAACACTAATCAAAATACTATTTACGACGCAAAATACGCAAATCATTTAAATTCGAGGCGAAGGCAGATTTCACACATTTCACACGAGGAAACTTGCAACTCGTTGACTCTTCGCTATTGGCCACTTCCTTGGATTAATCTCTCTTCAGTTTGTCTCATTACTAAGACGATTGGGTGTTGGAATGACACATATGGTAAGATCCTGACTTCCTACAACGAAATGCGCTTAAAAGTTGAGCGAAGTAGGTTAAATGCTTTTACCTTATTTTGCCAAAGCTGCAAGTTTGGATAATTGACGTCATTTTTGGCACCAGCTGTGAATGGTTTTTTATTTCACCTTTTTATCTGCTTTTTTTTTTGTATTTCTCTCTCTTTTTGGATTTTTCCTGTTGGCGTTTGACAATTAACAACATTTCAAGCGCGCTGCAACCGGATGTTATGAAATTGACCAGTTTTGCTGGCCCCGTCCTGACCATATCAAGATTATAAATTTGGTAAATTTATGCAACCGGTGTGTCAAGGAGATAAACTGGCTTGGCTACTCCTCCAATCAAGTTGTCAGCATCGCCTCGTCCGACACATATCACACTAATAAATTTTGGCCAAAACAAGCGATTACTATTGAGCAAGCTGACGCGTGCAGGGACAAAATGCGATCAATGTTAAGTTGAAGTGCACCATCAGTTCCACTCCCCAATAATATCTTCATCACATTGCCCACTCTGCGTATACGCAACGCATACGTTAAGCGCTCCACGTTACGTCTGAGCGTCAGAGAGAAGACTTTCACACTCCGCCTATGGCCAAGCAGTGGGTTCATTTTGCAATTAGCTGACTTAATCATAAGAAATGCAAAAAAAAAAAGTGATTACCTCAGCGGTCTGCCAACAATTATTTAATGGCCAAATATGTATGCCAAATAGTGCAGTTGAAATGAGCTGAAAATAATAATAAATAAAAGAAAAAATGCAGCTAAAACGAAATGAACGTAGCAGCAATTTAATTAACAAACAATAAAACACTTGAATGCATATGAAAGTTGGCAGCAATGCAACTCCCAGCCAGCCTACGTACCACATGCCGCGTGCCACCATGCCTCATGCCTCATACCTCAAACAATAAGTGCACGCGCCCCTTGTGGCCATGTAACTGAATAGAGTTATGAACGTGGCTAATTTAATTGGCACACAATCGTCAGTCAAAGAGAGTTGGAGAAAGATAGAAAGAAATGCATATTGTAAAATCCTCAAAATATTATGAAAACTAGATTTTTACATAAAAATAATATTTATATGAAAAATATTTGGATGTTAAGTCAATCGGCCTAAAAAATAAAAAGCTTAATAGAATTGAAATAAGTACAAAAAAATATATATAAAAGTGAAAAATTAAATTGGTTCTCGTTGAACACAATTTGTATGCCAAATCGAATTTAAATATAATTCTCCTGTCATTAATTATATTCCATCTTAACTTTTACTAACTTGAACTTACTTTCTTCTTACCCTTTACTTAAGCACAGCGTTAAATCTTTAAATGAGCAATTTTATTAGTCTTCAAATTAGCTTCAAATTATGAATCTTTTCATCAATCATTTATTTGCAACGAGTGTGTGCATTCATCCACTTTATATGGCATTTCTCCATGGAACAATGAAAGTGAATGCACGAAAGACATCCGATTGATAGGCACCATAAAAAAAAACCCAATCATAAAAATGTTAAATGAAAAAATTTATAAATATCGAATACAAGTTTGGCTATTGTTGTTGCTGGGAGACGTTGCACAATCCGAAGGCAATTCGGATGAGGCGAGGCGAGGTGTGCGTGATTCAAATTAGAGCTGCAATGGAATGGAATAATACAATAAATCAGCTTAAATATGCATGAGGCAGTGCAGCAATGATGTAAAGTGTACAAAAAAAAAAAAAAAGAAACACCAAAAAGTGAGCAAATCAAAATGCAATGCATTTCCTTCCGTTTTTGGCAAACGCATTTCAAATGTTTCCTGATGTCTATATATATTTTTTTTAGTGTAATTTATAAATACATGAATAATGTATAACAATGTTTATATATAGGTATATATAAATAGATGTATATATATTTATTTAGTTTTACTGCCAACCTGTTTGTCGCCCACATTTTTTTTCGTTTTTTTTTTTTTGTAATTTTTTGGGCCCAACGGTTAACCCACAAATTGGACAAAGACTTCAAATGCCGCCTTTGATCGCCGCAGAAGGCCCAAAAAAAAAATGCATAACCATTGCGATTAGCGATAAAAGACTTGCTCCAATTTGTGCCCGGCAAACCCGGAAGATATTCGAAATATGCCACAGATCGCTCCATGACTATGTAGTCGAGTGTAAATTGTAGATTGCAACTTTTGTTTTTGTTTGTTTGGCTTATGCACTTTTATTCAAATTCTTCTTGTTGAACTACTTGTGCAAATACCAGTTAAAAAATGGCTTATGAATCGCGCAAAATGCTTTTTACCTATAGAAAAGTGAAAGATGTTGCCGGCTCACTCTTACCTAATAATTATTAATCGCTGAAAGGGGGGGGGGGGGGCTGGGGGGGCGTGTCGGCATGGCTAATGGGTATAGTGTAGCAGCCACTTTTAACAGATTTTCGTGTGCCACATTTTCAGGCATTTACTTCACTCAAATTTGGTAAATGCTCAAGGAATTGACGACGATTTGCCTGAATGATTCGCTGGTACCAGTTGTTGCCCTCCTTTCCGCTTTCGTTAACTAATGGTTTTGGTTTTGGCATTTCAGTGGCCACCTGTGGCGCCTTCTCATCGTTACTGGACTTGGCTTTGTTGTATTTTTCATAAGTCTCTGTTAGTTCTTTTGCATCCAGCTCAAATGGCACCACCGGCAAATCGTCGGGCAAAAAATCTTGCAATGTCTCAAATGCCAAACTGCCATTGGGCTGCTTTTTTAGCGGCGTTTGGCCATTGATTATGTCAAGTGCAGCTGGCTGCAGCACATCCTGTGTCACATTGATGTTGAACAGGTCCAGACCATGCTGCCGCTTGAGATGCTCTGCCACCTCTTTTTCCACCTCATCCAAGCTGACATTCAAATGACTAATGGCATCCCAGCTAATATTCTGAGCTGGTTCCATATGGTGTCTATAATTGAACAACTCAGGTAGCTGCTGTGGCCAAATGGTCGCCACTGCTTGATCCCCAGGTGAATAGCTTTGGGAATGTGCCAAGAATCCGCCATTCTCATCCGTTTTGTAGCGTGTCACCTGTACAAGTCCGTCTGGTCGCACATAACCATAACTGCCGCCAATGCTGCCATTTTGATAACGGCTCTCATCTCGAAACTGCACGTTGCCAGTTTGTGCATCCTCCACCTCATAGCCAAAGGCATACGTATCGGGACCTGGAAGGGATGAATTTTGAACTTGTGTTTCTCTTTGTGTAAATTATTTGGCCTACCATACGGCTGATGGAGAAAATAGTTGTTCGTTTTGACCGGTTGGTTGCCATTTTCCTTTAATGTCTTTGAGTATGCTGCAATTTCATCTGCAGGCAATGACTTGGCCAACGCGGCGTATACTTTCGTGATCATCAGCAGCTGTAAGAGACAACAATTAATATTGCATACTTTTAGGCAATCAAACTAGAGCTTTGGCTATTTCCAGTAACGAAAGCAAGGCTGCAAAGCTTGGTCCAGTTTAATAACTTAAAGTTGGTTGAGTTTTGTGATTTTTACATTTAAATTCGAATCGTTTAAAATATAGACCAGTTGCCAGATTCATCAAGTGCAAAAACCATGTTCAGAAAGGCATATTACCAAAAAATAAATAATTTGGTTTAGAAAAAAAGGTGATAAGATTAACTACTTTGGAAGCTGTTTTCAAATATCGTTAAGTTCATTTTATTCTATCTGAAAATATTACGCTGAACCCATTTAGCAGATAATAGAGGATTGAGGATTGAACGAGAATGAGGGAGTTTTGTAATATCTGAAGAAAGCGGCGGATTATGTTGTGGCTTGGGAATAAAAATATTCGCTGGTTTCATAAAATATTTTTGTAAATCAAATTAGAATAAATTAACAATCAACTTCACGGTATCTCTTAGTAGAGCTCATTAATTATTTTTATTTGTTAGTTTTTAAATTTTAATAAAAATAAGTAAACAATAATTGCTGACCAAAAAAGTTTAATTCTTTGTTTTTGAGAAAAGTATTTTACTTTGTAGTGAAGAAAATTTATTTTCGAGTTTTGCAGACAATCGAGTAAACACTTTTGTAATATTTGCTCAAAGAAGAAGTGTTTGCTAGATCACAATATGTCAATGTTTTTATTTATAAAACAAAAAACAATATTTTTGTTATATACACTTCATTAATAAAAGCGAGTTTCTATGGACATCTACGTACTTACAACTTGCCATAGTCGAATTATTTTCGACAAACTTGCCATGCTGAATTTTAATGAGACACCAAACAAATTTGATATTTTCCACTTGTTTTGCTTTGAATATTCTTATCTGTGCTTCTGCTTATATATATCCGTATATCCGGCGACTTGTGTACAGCTCCAGTAGCAATATAGAACTGAAGACACCTCAGAGTGCCACTCAAATTATTATTGAGCGTTAAGAACCTCGAGTTCCAATTAGAAACACAATGTTACCATGCTAAAATATTGCTTCAGCAAGTTCATTCAAATTAATTTGAAGCTAAGCGAAAATAATATTTTTTTTTTAAATTTTGTTCTTTACCTTTTTAATGACATTTGTTTGACCCTTGTTGGTGTTCTGAAAACCGCCAAATTAATAATTGTAATTTTGTGCTTCTTTTTTAATTAGATTTTTATTCATTTTTTTGTAGTTTTCTATTAATACATTTTTATAATTCGATAATAAGGTTTTTTCGCATTTCGCTTGCTGTTTGTCGTGTTTTGTTTTTTTTGTAAGAATTTATATAAAATATAACTCAATAAACATTGAGTGTGAGAGACATGTGAGAGTTTTATTTTTTTTCTACAGAGACAACATTGATGCAACAATGATTATTTCTTCTTTTTTTTTGTGATTTTTGTTTTAACTTTTATATACATATATATATATATTGATATTATAATTAAGCGGCATAATTGTTTATAAATATACAATACACACAAATTGTGAAGAATACTAAATGCAAAAATGAAACTAGATACAAAAGTGTCAGACTGAGAGTGAGATATATGTGAGATAATATAGAGAGAGTCAGTTGAACGTTCGAGTGTGATAGATAAATAGAGAGAGAGTGAACGTGGGAGAGAGCGAGAGAGAGAGAGCGAGACAGTTGAGTGAGTGAGACAGTGAGTGGGTGAGAGTTGTTCATAATGATAATAATTATGTTTAAAACGTAACTGAATGTTTTGAATTAAGAACCAAAATTAATTTTCCCACTTCTTGCGTTCCAAGTTATGCCCAGTGGCTGCCAAACTGTAGTCCAACCGAAATGGCACAAAATGCTCCCGTTGCTTAAATATTAAACAATGTTGACAGAGCTTGCACGCCCCTCCCCGTAAATGTTGTGGGCGTGGCAGTTCTTGTCAGTTAGCCACAGTTTGGCGCAAAGGCATCCAATAGTTGAGTTTACAGTTAGAGTTCTGCATAAAAATATATATTACAAAAGTTGAGCAATGGAAATGAAGAGTTAAAGAACTGAGTTTTATCGGAGAGAGAGAGCCTTAGGCTGCACAGTAGATTGCACTTGTGTTGGTGGGTGGAAGTCTGGATTTGGATGCCATTTGCAATGAGCATTTACATCAGCTGCAGAAGTATTTTTTTTCTTCTCGATTTCAACTGGCCTTGGAACGTTTTTGGGGTTAACGGTTAATGCTTGGTAATATGGGCGGAAATGGTTACACATAATATGAAACGTTGATTAAATATACAAAAAATATACATATCTAGAAAAACTTTGCCTCGTTTTCTATTGTGCTTTCTGCTGCTGTTTCAGTGTACGCTGGATATAAAACATCGATTTTATCGTTCACCATCGTCATCATCATCATTATCATCATCTAACTATGATCAAGATCAAGTCGTTGCTTTTGTTTTGCTTTGTTTTGTTTGTTTGTTTGTTGGTTTTTCGTATTTCCTTCGTCCATGCCATGCCAGATCAGCCGGGTGCCGGGCAATCACTAATATTGCCCGTTTTCTACTAAAACTTCTTAGCTACATTTTTACTTACTTACAAGAAAATTGACATTCATTTTTTGCTTAACGATTTTTGTTTCAATGGATCTGTTTTATCTGCCTGTTGTTCCTATATATTGCTGGTGATTGTGGTTTGTGGTGGTGGTGGTTTTTGGGAGAGCACCATTTGTGACTCGGCGTCTCCGCTGCTTTGTTTAATAGTGGTGCAGGAGTGGGGCATGTGCCAGCACGGGGGCGTGCACAACGGGCGCATGATGGACGATCTTGGGCGCGGTCTTGTGGACGACTGCATTGAAACCATGATGATCATCGGCAGTGTAGTCCACGTGGCGCACCGAACCATCGGGCTCGACCAGCGAGTAATGGCCTGCACAATGCGAAGTTGGTAATTAGTTAAAAATTTTATCAAATGGCAACATTTTTTTCATTTTAAAAACATAAACAATAATAAAATAATAATAATATAATAATAGAATAAAAAAATATGAAAAAACTTAATCACTTTGTCCAAAGTATTTAGTTATTTTTGCAAATGTGATTTAAGTCTTCTATATAAAAATAAAATAAAAATAAAAAATAAACCTTTTGATAGATATTTTGCCAATCAAGTTTGTCGCTTAAGTTCTTTGTATTTTTTTCTTCTTAAATTATTTAAGACTGCCAAATTTAGGCCACCTTTTACAGCAGCTCAACTTACCCTTTACAACATCACCATCACGCTCCTCAGCCTGGGACTTGATGTCGCCGGTATGGGGATCCTTGATGCCATAGTTGAAGGAGTATTTGGGATAGGCCACCGGCTCCGCATGCACAGCATGCACGGCATGAACGGGCGCATGATGCACCTGCAGCAACGATGGGGCATAGTGGCCCAGCTCAATGGGCACAGCTTGAACGGCAGCGAACAGCAGAGCGATGGCAACAAAGTACTGTATGTGTGTGAGTGTGTGAGTGTGTATATGCATGTTTGTGTGTGTAAGAAGAGGCAAAATTATGAGTCCTTGCTGTATGTTTATGTGGTGCGCAGCGTTTTTTTTATATTGCTTTCTATGCGATATTGCATACCTTCATGTTTCTATTGAGCACAGACGACGACGACGCACTACGCGAAGGATTCGTTTCAAAAATTGGAACTGGAACTAAAACTGTGGCACAACTGTGAGTTTGGATACGGCAAACTAAGGCGCTTTGGAGTACCGTTTATAGCACGAAATCTTAAGCTGAACTGATGTCTGCAACGATGACCAAAAGTATTTATATACGCGCAGGCGATGCCAGCAGCAAGCAGCGGCAAGCAGCGACGACAACGATTCGACGCGAGTCGAGTTGCAGCTGCATGAGGCATGAGGCATGAGGTGCGGGCGGGTGGGCAGGCAGGAGACGTAGTCATAGGCAAAGAGTTTCATAGAGAGACCACGCATGTGCCGGCTCAGATCGTTGCTGCTGTTGTTGCTGCTGCTGCAGTTGCTGCTGCTGCTGGGTGCGGCATTTGCTGAAGCTGTTAGATTTAAGAAGGCGTTGCTAGCATTTGGTGACTTGGTTTTCGGCAGTTGTGTGCAACTGTTAAGGACAGATAACGCTGCAATTGAAAGTGACACTTTGCATGCGAGTTTTGTAGCTATTTTTTTTTTTTTTTTTTTTGTTGTTAGCTGTTTATTTATTGATTGGTGGCGGTAATTACGTGCCACAGTCAGAGGCAGCTCTTAATAGCCTTAAACATAGACTGCGGTCTCTGCCAATATTATGGCCATATATCTGTGGCAGCCAGCGGGCGGCGGCGTTATAATAATCGCAACTCCAACGACAACAATTCCTTGCACCACATTTTTTTGTTGTCAAAAGAACACTCATGTGTGTGCGTGTGTGTGTGTGGAATTTTGGTGTTGCCAAATTATAATTCTGTTTTTTTTTCTACGCATATTAAACGCCGCTCGTTTTTCAATCAACATTTTGTTGTGTCACCTGGCAATTTAAATACAAATTGGTTCGTTCTTTGGCTTTTTTTTTTTGTTATTTATATGCAATTTTTCAAACTTAAAATAACTGAGAAAAAAACGTAAAAAGTATTAGTTTTATTGGTAAATAAAAAATATATAAAAAATTAATTTATTGAACAAAGCAAAAGAATGTCAAAAGTGCCAAAAAATGACTAAAAATATTTTATTTTATTATTTTTTTTATAGACAAAATATTTTAAGATTGTGGTAAATACTAAAATGCACATTATTAATTACTCAACTGAACAGCTATAAACGTAACTGAAATAAAGTTGCTGTTAGAAGCCTTAAGTTATTGCATCCATCATTTAGACATAAAAGCACAGATAGCCAGACAGACAGACAGACAGACAGACACTTACCAAATAGGCATTGCCCAATGAATGCCCACATGGGGCGTTAAATTTTCTGTTGCCCATGATGTCAAAATTGGACACATGGACTTTAAGTTTACTTGAGAAAACGCCCCCACACAGACAGGCTGCATTGCATGCTGCGTGTAAGAAAAAAAAAACAACAAGCAAACAAACAAAACAAACACAACAAATACAACAAACGACAAAATGTTCTTGCATGACATATCAGAAAATTATTATTATATCTTGTAGCCAAAAGAGCACACAAGTGGCCAAAAACGAGACAAGCAAACGGGCAGACGGACGGACAGACAGACGGACAGACATGTGCAGCGGCAATGATGGGAAAAAAAGCGTTTGCAGTCGCACGAAACAAAAGGTGCAAAAAGACTTGGCTAAAAAAAACTGCACTAAAAGTAACTAAAAGATCATTTGTGGCTCGTAACGAAAACAGAATCGACTTATATAAAATGGCTTTAAAGGCGACACATTTAAGCAGCACACCAAAAACAAAACAACAAAAAAAAAAAAAAAAAAAAAAAACAACAGACAAAGAAAATGCAAACATTTGCCACAGAAAATGACAACAACAACAACAACAGCAACAACGAGGTTGGCAAACAAGTTGGCCACGTCACGATCGCGATCGCACTTTGGCCGATTTGAGAGACGAGCTTGTACAAGGGGGGAAGTGGGGGTCAGATGGGGCCCCCTTTTGCCTTTGCCGTTTAGTTTGGTTAGTTGGTCAGCTTTGTCTTTGCTCAAACGATTGCGCAACAAATGCGCCACAGTTTGAGCGCCATTGCAAATAAAGTCCAACTATTTGTGGGGGCGAACATCGATGAATGCGTTAATTGCGAGCTTGGCTCAAAAGGCACCTGTGTGTGTCGACTGTCGACGCATGTCACAAAAATGCAGCCACGCCATGCATCAAACTGCAAGTTGCACATTTGAGGCAGAAAAAATCATTGCCTCAATTGTCAACGGAATCAGAAAATCTGCTAAGTAGAACAAAGTTTCTAATCTTGATTTATGGTCTGCATGCAAATATTTGGACAATGGTTTTGTGGACAATTCTAATCTGGCGGTTCTCTTGAACATTTAAACGCACTTTGCTTTTAATGACTTGTCAGCTGTGCTTTGGCATTGATTTATGCTGTCCCGCAAAATGGCCACTTTTAGAAAGGCAATCAAAGCCAGCTCCAGTACGCCTGCCCAAATGTAACCTAAGCCACGAAACAATTCCAAATCGTTGCAGTACACTGCGTATGCGTAATATGTCATTTCCTGACTGCTCTTCTGCTGCTGTTCAGCATATTGCTTCCCATTTGCTGCACATACTTCCCATTTCCTCTGGGAAGTTGGTATAGATTTCATTTCCCAAATTGTAATACAAGCCAAAGTAAACAATTTAACCACTCAAAATGGGGTGAAGAGTGGAAGTGATAGAAGCATCTGCCGGCAAAGTTACCCAATCAAAATGGGGTAAAAAGTGGAAGTGATGGAAGCATCTGCCGGCAAAGTTACCCACTCGAAATGGGGTGAAGAGTGGAAGTGAGGGAAGCATCTGCCGGGAAATGCTGCTACTCGTCTAAGATTATTGTAAAATACTTAAAAAAAATATATAACTATTTAATTATAAACCAAATCTTGCATAAGGCTGTTTTGTGACTAATTAAAACGTTTTAGTTGGCATTCTTGCACGTTTGGCCAGACGCATGCTGTCCACTTTTGGAGCCTCGTCTGTCATTCTAAGCGGCACGCCATAAGCTGCTACTCTGGGGATGTTATTAGTGAGAGATTGATCGGCTGGAGGAGATACGAGTAGCTATCTGAGGTATAAGTCGCTTGTCAATTAGGCACATGATGTCCAGCCAAATGTCAAAGCGCTGCCAGCCCAATTGTGCCGTCAACTCAATTGTGAGATTACCAACTGCATTTGGTCACGCTGCTGCCCGCCTGCCCGCCTGCCCCCCCGCCCCACTATTCCCAGTCCTCGCTCCCCTAATTTCGGTCAGTTTCGGTGTTTGGTGCCATTTCGGCATCATTACCGCATCGTCTGAGATCCGAACTTGTTTGATCTCATTTCGATTTGCCGTTTGTTGTGTGCATTGCTGCACCACACCCTCGCCCCCATCGCCCCATCGCCCCCATCTCTCCGTGCTCTCGTTTTGATATTCGCACATTTAATGCAATTTTGCGCATTTGTGCGTATGAATTAAGCGAGTGACGAAATGGACTCGGCTGCCAGCCAGCCTGCTGTCAGTCGACCAGTCCAGTGCCCCAAGTGGAGCACACACACAAAAAAGACCGAAACCGATTTCAGTTTTTCAGTTTTCAGCTGTGTGCCACTTTGCCACAAAGTCGACGCTGCCTGGTTGGTGGAATTGCCAATTGCTGCGCCTGATTGATTCCGATCGAACGCAATGGTAAAACGCACACGCTTCGATAGCGACGACGACGACGACCAGCTCCAGCCAGTTGGATTACGCAAAACAATTCCCAGCAAACAACACCGCAAAATCAATAGAAAAATATTTCAATTAGCTTTTGCTTGATTTGTTTTTTTTTCGTTTTTTTTTGAGTGTATATTTTTAGCTTATATAAACAACATATATTTTTCTATAACACATACCAATATCAAAATTAATTATTATCTTAATTGATCACTTTGATGGAGACATTTAATATTTCTTAACAATTTGTAAAAAAATGCATTACAAATTGTTATTTTTTATGTTTTTGGTATTTGACATAGATTACAAAAAATCTGCTTCGGCTTCGTAGATTATTATAATTTGCCACAATTTATAAATTAAATATTTATATGTAGAAAATTTTAATTTTAGGAAAATTTGCAAAAATTTACATATTAAATATTTCTATGTAAAAAATGTTAATTTTTGGAAAATTATTTAAAAATTTACAAGTTTAATATTTCTTTGTAAAAAATGTTAATTTTTGAAAATTTTCAAAAATTTACAAGTTAAATATTTTCATGTAAAAAATGTTCATTTTTGGAAATTTAATTATTTGGCTTATGAGCAAATTTGATATGCTTTTAAAAGAAGAAATTAAATTAAAAAATTAAATTATTATTTTTTGATAATCCTCATTTATTACTGTAGTATTTTTTGTAGCTGCTAATACTCTTCACTGTCCTCATTATCCTCCTCTTGCTGCTTACTATGCGTCTTGGCATCCTCATAGCCCTCCTCGCTGCTGCCCTCGTATTCCTCATGATCGCCGCCGCCCTCCTGCTCACCTCCGCCATCATCCTCTCCCTCCGCCTCGCCAGCGTCTTCGTCTTGGTCCTCATGCACTTTGTATGAGCCTTTGGACTTTTGTGGTGCAACATTTTCGTCATCATCATAGCCATTCTCCGCCTGCTCATGCTCATGCTCATCCTCATCCTCATCTTCATTAGCCTCGTGACCCACTTGGTTGGGCTGTTTGTGCTGCACCTGCTGTTCCACATGGGCGACACCAGTGCCACCAACATCATCACTGCCATGGCCATGGAGTCTGGCCACACCATTCGTGATGACCTCGGCCTGGAAGCCATTGACATCATCTGCAGTGTATTTGACAACGCGCAAGGTGCCATCAGGATCGACTACGCTGCGTGTTGGCAACGTTAAAGAATGTGTGCATATCTAGCAATGTGGCAGCTGCATCACTCACCTGTAGACGCCGCGCACCTCGTCCCCCTTGCGCGTCTCTTTGCGATTCTGCAGCACGCGCGCTTCTCCATCTTCTATGCCATAGGCGAAGCTGTATTCGGGTTGTGCCACATAATCGGAGTGCGTGCCACCGCCATAAGCATTGGGCACAGTTACCAGTCGCTCTGGCCCCACCACAGGTCCCTCGAACCGTGTATACGAATATCCAACGGCCGAGCAGTGCGCCAATGTGGAGAAGATTGACAGCGTGAGTAGCAAAAGATGCCACTCAACGCGTGCCACTTCAAACGTAACGCGGAAGCACAAACAACATGTGGCAAGTGCTGATGTTGTTGCCATTGTTGCTGTTGTTGTTGTTTGTGTTTTTGTTGTCATTGCTTGGTGTTGATTGAATTGCAAATTGAATTTGTATTTTTTATTTGATTGTATTTTGCGTCTGCCTCAACAGCGCTTTGGCTTTGAGCTATCTTTAATCCTCGCGAGCGTTTCGCATTTGCCGGAATACTAAGCGTGAAATGTGGCACTTCTCACTTATTTATATATGCCCGAGCTACTGGGGGAAAAGGTTTGCGAACACAGCCACAAACAATCATTTTGCATATTTCCGCACAAATTATGCGGCTCAATGGACACCGCAATCCAAGTGGAACTGGCCAAGAGCGATGCCCCAACCCCAATGTCCGCTGTCCGGCGTGAGCCCCATTTGCCAGATTGCACATTTCCTAAATGCCAAAAACATATTTAAAATATTTACTAGTCAAATTTATTGTTATTTTGACATACAATATTAAAATTTGTTAGTAAAATATTTATTAAAATAAATTGTAAAAAATATTAACAGAAAATGTCTTCTTCTATAAAATGCATATAAAAATAACTATAAAAATTAAAAAGATTATTTTATTTCTTAATTTTATTATTCAACATCTTTTAGTGACACTTAAGATGAGGCAATGTGCATTATAATAAATGTGCAACATTTGGCTACTGTGCGATTGTTTGCTCATTATAATTAAAAGCATTTATTGTTGACCAATTTGTGCAGCATCATCTTGGGCACACCTGTGCACACACAAACACACACACACACACACTCGCAAAAAAATAGAAGAAAAATCATGGAAATCGCTTTAAGTGCGTTCAGCTGATTAGCCACCGACCGCAGCTGATGCTTATAAAGCCTGCCTCAAACATTGAACACTTCGAGCCTTGATAAAAATGGCAACAAAAAAAAAAACAACAACCAGTCAAAACGCAGCTGCATATTTTGGCTGTTTGTTGCTGCTTTGACCTTTTTTGTGTGCGGGTTCCGCCAGAGAAAAATATGGCTATTATTTTGACTACTTCTAATTTATAAGCGATGGAGTATTATTATTGTTGTTGTTGTTGTTGTTGCACTGCTGCTGTTGCTGTGGCATGAAAAATGCATATATCATTGGCCTCTCGTACTTGGCAGCAGTTTGTTTGGGCTTTAAGGCGCGCGCAGACAGTAGCCGAAAGACGGGCGGACATGGAGACATGGAGACATTCAGGCAGCCGGGCGGACAACGGCATCGTGGGAAAAACTTGTTGATGCTTGTTCGGACGATTCGCTTAATTACCCATTACACAAAATGCAGCATCAAGAATTGCAATTCTTTTTTTTTGTTTTTGTTTTGTCGTCGATGCTATTAACGTCATTTCGCACTCGTAATTAAGACGCAAGCCGGCAAATCCCCGGCAAAGCAACCAGGCAGAAAGTCATGTCTCAGTTCGTTGCCTAAGTTTTTCGTTTTTCGTTTTGCCCTTTAGCGGCACGCAACCGATTGAGCCAAATGTGCCATTGCATTATGACTTATCTTGTTGTTGTTGTTGTTGTTGTTGCTGTTGCTGCTTGATCCATGTTGCAATGCAAATCGTTGTCATTTCATTTGCTGTTGTCCGTCGACATCGACAGGAATGAGGGACAAACATCGCAGTCAAAGTCTATTAAAAGCAAATCTAAGCCACATGCCAAAAAATCATGTTGCTGACCAAACAAACACACACAGACAGTTAGCCTAAATACTCTCGCCGCACACTTGCGATGGGGGAGGGGGAGGGAAGAGGGTGCAGATCTGCTCACTGATTTCTTTATTGCAATAAATTGCCCGACATGCTGTGCTCTGTTTCTATTTTTCGCGATTATGTAAGCCAAACATCGTCGTTCCACTCAGCCTACTATCTCACATCTTGCCGAGTTGCCCAGTTGTAGTCCAGATTGCAGTTCCCTCATCTCGATGCGGTCTCCACTGCTTTTTTTTCACCATTAACTGCCAGCGGCGCTGCTCTCGTTTGTCTCGCTTTGATTTCGATTTCATTTCGAGTCGTCTGTCTGGTCAGCTCCAGTGATTGCAACAGTTGCAAACGACAACCAGAGACAAGCACACACATATACACACACACACAGATACAACAGACACTTGCATGGTTGTAATGAAATTGAAATGCGAATCCAAGTAAAAGCGGTTCCATTAGCCACTTGTTATGTGCCGCTTCTATATTAAAAATTAATAAAATGCTTAAGTATATAAATAAGGCAATTAAAAATAAAGTGTGAGAAACATTTTTAGCAAAAGTACATAATAAATTTTGTAAAGTGCAAAAGAAAAATAATTTTTAATGTCTTAAAACATTTCTGAAAAACAATGCATTTTTTGTCTTAGTTTGACTACTTAGAAAAAACTTAATAATTAATTGCAAAATATTTTTAAAAATTTACGCAACATTTATGAATGTCAGCTTAAAATTTAAATTGCCAAAATTTGCATTCATATTGCGTTAAAATAAATATAAAACCACAAAAGATAAATTATTTGTGCAACAGAATGTTAAATCATTGTGGCCATGCAACATGTGTAACTCATGTCATATTTTATTGCGTGACCATGCTTCATATCGATATCAATGCTGTCGGCCAAACTGTCAGCTGGCTAGAAGTATTTTGGCCAACCGTGTTACAATGTGCGAAAACAAATGCGCGTTTTTTTTTTTTGGATATTTGACAATGCTTTGTGCATTGCGTGGCATGCGTGGCACATAAATTTCAACGCAATGTGGCACACACTTTCAAGTGCACCTACATATAACACACACACACACTCGCACACACACACAAAGCTGCTGTCGAGGTGCCAATTAAATCAACACGAACTGCTCCGAAAATCGAGGTAAAATCTTTTCATTTGGATTCGTTTCACTTGGCTTCGATTCTTATGCACCTTTGACATGCAAGCCGAACGGGCGGCGACTCCAAATGTTGCACGTTAAGTCGGCACAGTTTACACGTAACAACAAAAGTGGCAACAACTATAACAACAACAACAACAAATGCCTTTTTTCCAAGAAAAAAATTACGAAATTTTTGTCGTCTGACAAAAAGTGCAGCAAACGTTATAAATTAAATTTACAATTTTGGTGCTCATTAAATGTTGAGCAGATCGGCCACATAATGTTTGTTGTCGCAATTGCTTTTGTTTTTGTTTTTGTTGTTTGTGCTTTTGTTGCATGTGCAACTACTTTGACCAAAATTAGAACATCGCTTTGGGAAATCGCCAAAATGCTTTTAATTGTTGTCGATTTCGTGTTGGTTATTTTTTTTTTTTTTTTGCCTTTGGTCGGTAAATTTTCTCGCGATTGTCACAAATTGAATAATGTCTCAATTGTAACAACAAAACAAATAAAAACAACAACGACAAAGTCAACATTGTTTGCAGTTGTTTGATCAATCCGCAGTTAGCCGCTTAAGTCGCTCTGTTAATTACGTGCTAAAAAATAAAAAATTTAAAAAAAAAGATAGATTTATATGTGTTTTTTCTTTCTTTTTTTTATAAGCTATTGTATAATAACATCCTGGCAGCTGGTCGGAGCTTAGTGCTAGAAAGTGAAAGGCAACATGCAAACGCCCACTTGGCACTTGAATGTGCTCAACCTAATATAAATATATATCTAAACATATATAAAACTTGATTTTTATGTAATTGCAAGTGTATATTTTTTATTTTTTGACTAATTTGCCTGGTAGCCAAAACGAATGACTTGCGCAGCGGACGAACTTGCTGCGAGGCACAATTAGAGCAAGTAACAAACTTACTATTAACCAACTAAGCGAACCGGTAGCCATTTGGAGAGTCCGTCTGTCTGTCTGTCTGTCTGTCTGCCTGCCTGCCATCCAGTCAGCCACTGGTTATCTGACAATCGCACCACTGACCAACATTTGCCACAAACAATAACCGGCTGGCAGCTCAATGCTCGATACGAATATGGGTCACAATATGTGCACAAAACATATATTTGTCGTGCGCGTAGACATCGGATAATCTATGCAGCAAATGCAATTTTAATTGCCAATCATCGATGGGCAACAAAAAAAAAAACCCACCAGTTGTATAAGTAAGTGCGACAAATGCCCAACTTGCAGCAATTATGATTGAGTATCTTATTTATCTATTTTATGGGGTAGCCATATTTAGCATAAATTTAGATATAAATAACTATTTGTGGTTAAAACTGTTGTGTCTTTAATTAATCATTAATTTATATTTTAGTTTGCAACAAGCATAAACATATTATTTATATGGAGTAAAGAAAATGACATTTTAAAATTTTGCTTTCGTAGTTTTGTAATTCATAAATATTTATACATATTTTTGAATAAGCAAACAATTGATTTAAACTTTTTCTTTTTAATTTACAAATATTTTTATATCTCACATTTTACTTTCTGTATATGAAAACTCATTACCAAACACTAAAGTTCATATTACCAAAGCTACCAAGATTAGCAGAATGATAAACACTTTATTAATTTTTAGCTACCAAGTAGAAAAACTTTATTGCCAAGTTTGCCCTAGAAATGTCTTCAATTATCTAAGAATCTCAAAGTGCTGCACCTACCAAAAAAATACAACGCGCATGCGTAATAAACGTTTACAGGACACGCCCACAACTGTTTCGCCGCCCACATGATTTGTTAATAGACGCCAATCGTAACAAATGTTCAATAACTTAATTAAGCGCAGTTGGCGTTTGAATTTGCATGTAAATTGTAAAAAGAAAATAATAGTTTTTGCAGTCTTGAATATAAATGAAAAAAATTGCCTTGAAAACAGGCAATTAAATAAATAAACGATAGCCAAATAGATTGCTAATAGACCACCAATTAACAAGTTAACTTTTAAGTATAGTTCGTTAAGGCGATGATCAAATAATTGGCGTTGATTAAACTTCGCCAAAAGCTAATATTAATTGACATTAAAAAAAGAACTAGTAAAAACAAATACAAAGATATTCGAGTTAATTACGTCTGCGGGGGTTTTTGGGAATAGCTGTCTTTAAATACCAAACAACTGAGGACAGCCAAAAGGCATTGCTAATTGCATTAACTGCATGCACCAGTTTGGGGCTGTTTATTTTTTTTGTGGAAATTGCAGTTTTCACATGCTCGAGTTTAGATTTTTTTTTGTAGCCTGTTTGGCCAAAATTTGCATACGTAGCCAGCTTTATTTGTTTGTGTGTCTTTGCGGCGCCACAGTTCTCAGGCTCCATTGGACTGTGGGGCACTTGTTGGTTAGCGGCAATTAATGTTACTTGCGAACGGGCTGCATAAATCAGCCTAATTGCTATTTTTAAATTAAAAGAATTTTTTTTCCTTATTTTTTGTGGCCAAGAGCGACGCTTGTCGTGCAATTCAACTCGCTGACCCGACATTGTGAAATCGGACATCGGCTTATATGTTTAATTTGCATGTAATGTATGCATGCAAATAGTTTTTTGGTGGCAGTCATGTTGTCTAAGTTTTACTCTTATTATATTTCCATTTTATTTATAATGCTGGCATTGGGATTTAGCAATTTACAAAGGTTTGATTTAAGCTGCGCGCCAACTCTATCATGGTTAGTGCATTTTCGCACACTGCCGCCCCAGCTGTTTGTATGTTTATAAGCTATCGATAGGTAAATGATTGTGTGTTTATGAACTATCGATAGGTAAATGTCTTCTTATTTATCGAATTAAATCAGGCTCTTAAACAAAATATTGTAAACAATAACTGAACATGTTGAAGAGGAAAAGGGAAAATATAATGAATGAAATCACACCCAAAAACACAAACAGCAGAGACGATGTAGTTGCAATGGAAACGGATAGGCAAACAACAAAAACGAATGCAAAGCATGATGTGCAATATGATGCCGACAGTGAAATTAATGAATCTGGCTCCGAAGATGTTGCTCTAAAAAAGGAACCAGTGTCGATTTCTGAAGACGACATCTCTACAGTAATTGCACCAATAAACCGCTCGAAAGCCGAACCGAACCACAGGCAAAATTTGAAATGGAATCTGCGTGTAATAATCTCGAATTTGTACATGCAAATCGAGCATCGCTTGCCAGCTGTACTGGTGTCCAGATGCCTGCACAATACGAGTCAGTGCGTCAGCAAACATCGGTGTGGCATGCTTCCAGATGCACCCACAATTAGCGCTGCCCAGGAACTGCGTAACAAACTGTACAATCAAATTTACGATACATTTCTAGATATGCTTGAAATAATGGCCATTCAATCGGTATTTCCCGATGAGGCAGTTTTCGATCGACTTTTCGATATGACTATGGTGAGTGTGTTAAATAAATAATATTTATTTAATACTAATATGCCTGTTTAGGTCCTTACGGCAAAATGCTTGACGATGGACGAATTAGCTGACATATACAAAAATGTGATACGCACCTTTTATCTATTAGTGGACGCATTTCCACCCTGCTGGACAGCATTGCGTCCATACTACATAAATTTTCTGGGCGTGAACAATGTTACCGAAAAGAAGCCTCAAAAGCTGCAGCTACTACTGGATTTGATGGAGGATTGCTTGGCCAAGTGCAGTGACACTGAGCTGCGTGAGCACACTAAGTTCAGCGAAGAGTATTTATTCGATTATGCCGAGGAGGAGAAGATGAACGAGGAGGAAGTGTTTCTGCGTCATGTGGAGGACTACGACTGGCACAGCGGCAAACCGTGGGTGAATGATTTTAAGAAGATGTCACCAGCAGTGCGACTAGCACGTGTTTGCAAGGCGCTGGACATGATTTGCTGGGTGCTGGAGCGTGAATTTATCGCCTGGCTGGATCACAATCGTCTGCAGCAAGCAGAACCCGAGATATTCCAGGAGGAAACGAAGCCCTTTGTGCTCATCGTTTTCGGCATAACGCCCAAAACGCGTCTCACAAACATAACGCGACAGCTGCTGCGTCTTTATAGCCGTGCAGCATCCAAATCAATGTGTCCAACTCGTTTACGCATATTGGAGGTAGAGAATTGAATACCCTGAGTCTATTTATAACTTAATAATATCATTTATTTCAGCGCTTTATATCGCTTATCATGGAGGCTAGCAACACCGCTGAGCTGCAGTACGTGGATGGTTTTGTGATTTATCCCAGTTTAGGTGAGCAAACACGTCGTCTCATTGGAGAGTTCTTTAAGATATTTAAAACGGAAAATCCCACTGACGTTAACACCTACATCAACACCATTCCACAGTTGAGTCAGCCTTATGTGCGGTTCGAGTTTGCCGATCAGTTTCTGCAGCTATTCTACTGCTCTAATTCCCAGTTTAGCCCTGAAAAGGTGTGCGACGAGCAGAAAGCAAAGCGTTGGCTCAAATATAAGCCTCGCAGTGAAATCGATCAGGCTGACAATGAGCAGTTGTCGCGTGAGGATTACCTCAAGATTATGCTCAGGGCCCTACAGGATTATTGCCAGTGGTTGAACCTGCAAGCATGTTGGGCTTACATTAAAACCAAAACGCCCGTTCAGCAGCTACAGACAAGAACAAACAGTCCGCTAGCCACGCCCGTGGGCGTGGTCACTGGCGATGTGGGTAAAATATTTATGCTCGATGAGATGCAAAAGGAGGCGCCCAACTGGAAACATCGTATGAACGTAAAAGTGAGTCTGGCCAGGCCCAAAGTGAATTTGCCCGTGGCCCGCATAAATATCAGCAAAATGGCTGAGTGTTATGGGACCGATCTTCGCCAGCTGCGCTATCTGCGTCGTCTCTTGCTTGCAGTTATGCGTTTCGTAGATGTTCAGGATTGGCTGGACTATCTAAATGAATTCCTGGGCGAAGATGAGCCACCATCTGTAAAGTAAAGAAGAGTAAAAGAAAAACTTGTTTATGTTGTATCTAAAGTCAAACTTATTTTTTATTCTAAAATTGGCATTAAGTTAAGTTAAATTAAATGAAGTAAAAAAGTGAATTTGTTTTGAAGAATGTTTTAGTATATATTATATATTCAAAAAATCATTTTAAATCGAAATGCGAAAATTTGTCAAAATGTTCCGTTAGAAGCTCGATAACTGTAACGCAACGCAAAGTGACGTAAGCGCAATGTGAGCAGCGTAAGCGCAAATGCGAACCACCTCCATCGTTTAACAGTGGGAACTCCACCACTTAACAGCGACAACGTTCACATTACTGCAGGATAAAATCCTGTCTACTTTTAGTTGATTTTAGCAGCACAACCCCGTCGCAAGCAGCAGCAGGAGCAGCCAACTCCTTACGTCGCGACAAAACACGCATTCTCTTCAAGTGTCCATTGATATAAACTACTAACAAGTGCAAAAAAAATAAATATATATATATATATATTTTTACGTGTGAAACAACAACATAGCCACAATAACAACACCACAAACAAAATGTGTCGTGCAATATAGTGTATAGGAAGGAGTAGCAACAACAACAAACAACAACGTTGTGAGCACAGTGGTTAAGAAAACGGAAAATAAGAAATTATTAAGAAAGCAATAAACATAAGCAAGAAAGCCAAAATGTCGACAACTGTGGAACAGGTGAGAGAAATGGCAAGAAAAGGAGCGGCAAACTAAAATTTATATAAGCTTATCAGTAATTAAGGCAATCTTACGGTATTTTTAACGGAACGTAATGCCGACAACTGCGTAACATACAGTATCAGTCTCTGTCTGCCCTTGTATGTGTTTGTGTGTGTGTATGTCTGTGCGTCTCTCTGTCTGGCATTATGTGCGTAGATGTAGCCATCTAGCTCTCTCTCAATGCGTATGTGTGTATATATGTGTGTGTGTGTGTATTGGCATGTGCTGAATGTTTTGCATTGCCATGCCAACGGCGACGCTTGCCACTTCCTTTTCCTCTGCTGCTGCTGCTGCTGCTGCTACTATTGCCTTCGATTTGACAGTAAAATTCGATTAATTTCTAATCTGTACATCAGCATGACAAGTGCCAAACGCAGACCCAGACCCAGACTCAGACAGCGACAAATATAAATAGCTGCCATTTTGTCAGCGAATTGAATTTCACTCACTCACACACACATACATAGGCACACACAAACACATAACGCACACACACACACACACACACTCAGTGCTGACGCGACATTGCATGCAAATTTCATTTGCATATCCCTTAAATTCAAACACTGTCTGTGATTTGACATTTTGTTGCAATAGCAACACCATTCCCACATCTGATGCCACAAACTTGTTAGCAAATTTCAAGTGCTGTGATTTAAGCTGCAAGCGACAAACTGTCCGGGAAATGCATACGCGCAAAACACAAGTTTTCACTTTGTTTCTAATTGTAACTTAATTTTATGCAAATTATGACTACGTAGGATATGCCGGGCATATCTATAGTCTTTCGTATTCTGTCGCTCTGCTCCTTCAGAGTAGTCATCGTCAAAGTCACAAAAACTTTTTGTTGCATATTTCATGGCACGCGTGTAGCGCGAGTCATTACGTTTTATAGACTTTATAAGAAGTTTGTCTGATGCAGTTTGGTCAAAAGTTTTTGCAGCGCTGCGTTCCCAGGTAACTGCTCGCTGTACATATATATATATATTTCCATATATGTATGACTACAAGTGAAAAGAAAAGATAAAATATGCAAAAGAATACAGAGTGAAGCAAGAAAATATGCAACAAACCAACTGATTTTTTTTTGTTTGTCAGATTAAAGTTAAGCGTAAAGAAAACATTTTCAAGCGTTTATGGCAACGCTCTTATGCATTTAATGTCTTTTGCTGAAATCGTTAAAATTAACTGGCTTTTGCTTTTTGTTTTTTTTTAATGAGCTCAAAATTTTGCGTAGGTCATTAAATTGATTTTTGTTGCATATTCTGCATGGGTTTGCAAAATGATAAAATAGTGCTGAGTTTAAGCTTTGCAAAAGTTATGAGCATAATTAAACGATAATTAGTTTCTTCTCACAGTTAAGCTTAAATATCAAAATTGAGTTTGCTTGCCCCAAAGAGTATGCTTTGATTTTTTATATATATATTTTTTAAAATATACTTTATTCAATTAAAACACATTATCGCATTTAATCTCATACATAATTATTTCATATATTTCTTTCTTAAATAAGCCATTTTAATTCATTAACGTTTTTTATTTGAATGCATAAAAAAGTAAGAATTGCAATGAATAATTTATTGTGTATGATGTGTGAATATATAACACCCCGATTTGTAACGGAGCATAGGCTAACTAGCGATACTCATAAAGCCACTCGCACACTCGCACACTCATAAAAACACACACAATCGCATACATTTGTATAGTTGGCGCAGTTACGTGAGAAGCTTCCTGCTTTTTGTGCACCATTGTGCCTCAGCATATATTACAACTTCAGAGGTTACCTATGCTACAAACACACTTACACAGGCTTACACACACACACACACATACACACATATGGTTTGGGTACATAGTTTCTTGCCTCGGGATTTGGGGTCGCTGTTTGCTGCCTCCTGGCTATCTGCCTGCCTTCCTGCGTGGCTGCTGCTGCTGCTGCTGTCAGCGTCGTCGCCGGTTGCTGCTTACATAATGTTAATGATGTTGCCTGCCACCCGGTGCCGGGGCTCATTTCATGCTGTTTCGCAAAATAACAAAAGTCAAACAAGTTGCTGCGTGGAAAAATTAAACAACAAAAACAATCAGCAGCAGCAACAGCGACAGCGACACGTGTGATGTCGCGGGGCAAGGGGCAATGGCGTTGACCTCCATGTTGCACAATGGACGCACTGCATCCTGGTCTAAATTGTTTTGCCATCCTCAGTCTTTTGTTGTCGTTGTTGTTGTAGTTGTTCTGTTCTGTTCTGTTTGTTGTCCATGTGCATATGCATATTATTTCAATTTGGCGGCATAATAAAGTGCTTCCGTTGCGACTAACATGGCGTGTGCGTATTTGTGCAACGAGTCAGCCAGCTGAAGCAGTTGCATCCCCAAGGATAATGCCTTTCTACTCAGCTTCGTTATGCTTATTTACTCAGATGCACACGACCAAATTAGGGGAGGTGGAGGGCTGTGCAAACGTTGCCCCTTGACAATGCCACACTCACAGCCGCAAGGTTCATGGCCCTCACTGTTCCACTTCTTTGACTTTTTCTATTTTTTGTTTTTTTTTTTTTATTTGGTTTCGTCCTGCACTGGCACCCAAATGACATCTCCCTTTTATGTTATTCAAATAGAGCTGGCTGTGACCAACGACGGCGCCTGGCTGCCCTGTCCAAGGTCAAATTTAACTGTTTTGATTTAATTTATTGTTGCACACATTTGAAGCCCTCATAAAAGTCCAAGTTCATATATATATATATATATATATATATATATATAATAATATATATGCTGATATGTTCACCTGCTCCTGCTGCTGCTATTCTTTTCCCCCGCCTTCTTGCTAGCAATGCCAATATTTTGTTTGTCTGCCTCTGTTTATCTTTCTCTTTGTCTCTCTGTCCCTGTGTGTGTCTGTGTGTGTGTATTTTGATTGCTTTTGCACACACCTAAGCTTAGGACAGAGCTCACTCCCCTCCCCCATACACAGATATACAGTTGCCGCCACGAGGTGACTCAATGTCTTGCTCATTTCCTTCGAATGGACGAAACTATTTTCAACACAGCTTTCTACACACACACACATATATATAAATATATCTTTATATGATGGGGTGCAGAGAATTTGGTGAGATTCTTTGTGGGTTTTGTTTTTATGTGGGAGCTGGCATAATGTATATATATATATATATACATCTACATACATATTCACGTGGTTGGAAAAGAACACTGATTCCAAATGATTTTCGTGAAAGCGCTTTATACCAAAAAGGATTGGAAATTGTTCTCACATTTGTTTTTTATTTTGTATTCTCAACTTTCAAAGCTTTCCAAATCGATTTCAAATTGATTTTGTTTAGTGCAAAAACTGTTTTTTTTTTTTAGAAATTCAGTTATTGTGTTCTTGATTCACAGTGCTCTAAGCTAAAGTTTTTTTTTATTTATGATAGACCATAAAAGACGATTTATTTATGCGTACACATTTTTATTAGCGCTCTGTGTCAAAGCAATGACAAACAAAAGCCATTCTTCAAAGCTCTGCCTAACTAACTGTAGTTTTCAATTAAAAGTTTTGTTGTATTCGGTTTTTCCCTTTTATCTTATTGCCATTTTTATTCCACTGTAAGCACTTTGCACTTTGTACTCATTAACTGTTATCTCTGTTTCATTATTTTTGTCTGCCTTTGATACCATACATATTTATTATACTCTTCGTTGGCTTGTTTGGCTATGGCAGAAAAAATGTCTCCAAAACGATGGAAAATGTACTTTTCGAAATTAAACAACAGCTCGTTGAATCTGAATTGAATATTCATAAAGTTCAATTTATTGTTGTACGAGTATATCGATGTGTGCGTACATTAAACTTCACCTCGGCAAGGGTAATAAAAAATTGGCTTTTCAAATAAGGCTTTTATTTTGTTGCCTTGTCTTAAACATACTTTTTTCTGCTTCTTTTTTGGCTCATCTTACCAAAATGAGAATCATATTGCGCGTGTGTTCTCGCATATACACCACATGTGTGTGTGCGTGTGTTGTTCGTGTGTGTGTTGTTACTTTTCTCATTTTCTTGATTTTATTACTTTTACTTTTTACGATTTATTTGCCGAAATTGCTTATTTCCCTTCTCACAAAAAGCTAAAAGGAAATTGGCGTATTGTTATTGTTTGGAGGTGGTTGTTGTTGTTGTTGTGGCTGCCACTGTTTCTACTTTTGGATTGCTTTCGTTACAATTGCATTGTCTCCCGCAGCCTCGCCAAACGCAATTTTGTGGCAAATTCAATCAGCGTTTTTGTTAATCGATTCTGCATAGCTTCACTTCGCTTCGCTTCACTCCTCCTCGCTTTTGCCATATCAATTTGATCAGCTTTCTCACTGTTTTACTTTGCTCTTTCGGCACACACAGGCACACATACGTGCACAATTTTTCATTAATCATACGCCATGTTGCACCCACATAGCACTCGCGCTGTTGCAGCCTCAGTCGCCGTCGCCGTCTCTGCCATCTGCAATCACTGACTTGCCACTGACATTGCACACGGATTTTCCAAGCATCTGCACACATTGCCATAATGTGAGGGAATATGCGAACAGATAGCAGAATATATATATATATATATAATATATATATATATATATATTTATATACATTAAAGGATTTTGCGAAACCTGTACATTTGCGCATATGTCAAATATAAATCGGAATTATCACACATATTCTGTATCCGCCTTTTCCACTTACTTCCGTTCAATAAAATTTCAATTATATATATATATTTTTTTAATAATAGTCAAATAATAATACTTTAAATTAAATATGAAGTGGAAAAAGATCAATTTCTAAATTAAATTTTGAATTATACAATCAGAATAATTTAAATATTTGCTTTGCATTTGATGCAAATGTTTATTTAAGAATATAATCTATCTCTCTCTCTCCCTCTCTCTCTCTCTCTCTCTCTTACTTCGTCAATTTAGTAAATTGCAAATAATGTCGACTAAAAAATAGGAAGAAAAATACATTTGCTGCCTAAACAGGTTATCTAAATTGCAAATTTTGAGGCCTGCGTAATTGAAAAACATAAACCAACAGCAGCCGCGGCTGCCGACAGCGGGCAACCAACCTCCACGCCGCCACCCCCCCACTTATCCATCATTGTATGCCCAACGACCATGCCCCCCCCCCCCCAACCCTAACCTAACCTATTCATCTCATCTTTCATCTCGCTTACGAATACCGTTCGCCATTTTAGTTATGCAGCATGGCAGCTAGCAAATTAAATGAAAATACCGCTAAAAATAGCTAGCAAATGTGTCGTTCTCTCTTGCTCTCTCACACGCTCTGTCTCTTTCTCTCTCTCTCTCTTGCTCTCTCTCTCTATCTCTGTCTCTGTCATGCAATTACAGTAGCGCCATGCCAAAATGCCTCAATTTACTGAAAAATGGCTGTCATCGATTTCCGCTTAAATCTATATATATATATATATATATATATATTATATTTATAGATATGTTTTTCAATAATTTTGGTGCGTGTGTTGACGAAATCATTCCGAATGCGGTTGAATTTCTGGGCATTCACTTTATTATTTTAGCTCAGCTTCTTTATGTATTTGACACTTTTTTTTTTGTAATACATTCGAATTGCCATCAAAATATGCATTATTGTTTATGTGATTGGGTGTGTGTGTGTGTGTGGATTCCCTGCTGACACAGAACAACATCAACATGCAAACAGAAACAACATTGTTAACTGCCACATGAAGTTCAATATTTGCTCGCGCAGATGTATTAACATAATGTGTCAGCACAAAAAGCACAGAATATATATATACAAATGATGTATGTCTATATGTATGTGTATATATAGACATGCTTTTGACATATTTGTATTTGAGTCGAGGTCGCAATGTACACTGGAACTAGGCTGATGTGTTTATGGTATTCCCCTTTTGCCTGACATAATAATGGATGAATAAAGTTATTTTATTATCTTTCAAAATATGATATTGAATTACTATCATCAGTTATTCATATATTTTGATTACTATATTCTTTCATTTGAGTGATAGTAGTAACCACTGTGCATTAGCAGCTTCGAGCTGTAAATGCGGCGCTAAACTTCCTGTCGCTGAAAATGAAAAAAAAGTGATGAAAAATATGACGACAAATGTTGGGCGACGATCCAAAGGCAGCCATTTTTCCAGTCGAAAGATCCGAATTGGCAACGGAGCAGCGACTCCAACTTCCTTTCGTGTCGCAGCCTCACTCGACTCGGGCTGCCCTTGCAACTCGTCCCCCAGTTGTCAGCTGTCAGTTCGGTGCACATCGCACTTCCGCCGCTTAAGCAACGTTCAAGGCAGACAGAGATGGAGATAGCGGCATGCCACGTATGGTTGTGCCTAAGCATTCGCATAAGCATTCCGTTGCCATCGTTGTGGCACATTTCATATCCATTCAGCACTGCTGACAGACAGACATAAATACACATTGGCACGGACGGCAGCGTTCCCGTCGTCATTTGTGTTAAATGTCAGCGCTGGCGATGGCACTCTGACAGAGTCAGAGAGGCAGTGACAGAGGCAGAGGTAGAGCCATAGGTCCCTTGGCTGGGGTCACAGCGATTGACCTTCCATTCATCAGAGCAACTGGCGCATATTGTTTATCAAGGCTCGAAAAGTCTATTGATGTTTACAACATTCATTTATTGATTACGGCACAAAAGTTTTGGGTTACTTAAACAACATGAGTTTTGGATATTCTCCATCCCCCCATCCGGGGTTGCCTGCTCTACTGTAATTATCCACTCAAATGAGGCAGAAAAAGCAGTTGAGGCACGAACTGTAGCTGAGTTCCTTTTATCTGGTCTGCCTGTAGTTAATGATGAGTAGACAGGAGTTTTCCATATGGTGACTTCCGTTTCACTTTTAAGCCTTTTCGCATGCCAACATAACAAAAAAAAAAATACAAGGCAACCAAATAACTGTAAATAAGCAGACTTTCGTGGAATGTGACGACGAGGACGACGACAGCATCTCGTTCGTCCTGTCGTTGAGGCAAATTTGTTTGGATGCTTTTGCCTGAACATTTTCGCGCCGCACAAAAGGCAACAAATGAATGACAAAAATATTTTGTAATGAAAGGACTTGAGAAATATAATAAATAATGACAAGTCCCCAAGCAAAGTGAAATGCAACCATGAGTAAGGCATTGCCCATGCCACATTCCAAAAGCACCCCACTGCCTCACCACCTGCCACCCATTTGCCCCGCATTTGCCCCTCTTATTACAGACCCACTCTCATTTCCTTGCTGTGTGCCGAGTTGCGCTTAAAGCACAATGACAATTAGAAAATCTTTGGCACTGTACAAAAGGGTTTCCATCTTCTGTTTTCACAGTGCTCATTTGGAAGTTTGGCATTTTTTTTTTTTTTTTTTTTGTTCTTGCCATTTGGCGTGAAAACGAGACAAGAAAAATAACAAAACAGAAAAGAAAACTCTTTTCAACTGCATTTGAGCGTGCAAAAGATCCATGGAAGGGTTTTACTTTTCATTTTCATTCACTTTTGCAAATCACAATGATTATCCAATTGATGGGGAATCTGTGCAAAGTCGACTTTTTCATTTACTAATTGTTGTGGATACAGCTGTGTATATACATACATCAGCATTATAAAATCCTCAACAAAACTTCAGAAGTTAACAAAAGCAAATCTAACTTGAAAATATACAGCAAAATATTTATATTATTTAAACCTGAATTGTGAAAGCTAAGCGGATTTTGCTTAAGTTTAACAAGTAAAAGTTTCGCATCTAAAATAATATCTACAAATGAAAATAGATTTGAATAAAAATTAATTTGAATACAATTAACTTGTATGCAGCAAATAAAAAGCACTTTTGTTTCTATGAAACAATCTCCAAAAAACTTACTAACTAATTCAAAACAAACAAAAAATAAACACACTCTAAAAACGGATAGAAAAGAAAAACATGCTGAAAAAAAAACACTACATAAAATGTATAAAACATTAAAATGATTTTATGATGAAAGCCAAACAAAAAACCCAATTTAAATTGCAATAAAACACATAAATAAAGAGCAGCAAAAACCTCAAGCGTTAGTTTGCTCGTTTGCTACAAACTTTCATAAAACATTTGAACATGTTGAACATTTGCAACTGCCCCAAAGTGGAGTTTTGAGCATCATTTAAGTGCAGTATTAAAAATTATTCTTTGAAAAGAATTGAGAACCATTTTTGTAACTACTTTTTTGTTCAGTTTTCATGTAGAGGTCAAGCCATAATTAAAATGGACTGGCTTTTGAAAATCTCTGAATTTTTGTCGTTGCTGAAGACAGAAATAAATGCAGTTTTTTTTTAAATGGACAAATTTAGACAATTTGATGTCTACAAAAAGGTATGTTTCGGGGCATATAATTACATGGGTATTCTGAGTGGAAATTGAGTTTCTAAATTGAAATTGAGCATGCCAAAGCAGGACGAGCAAGGAATTCCTTTTGAAAATCGATCAAGTCTTGTCGAAGTATTTCTTTGGAAATTGTTGCAAAATGTCTCCCAATAATGATTACATTGTATGTTTGCAACTTGAAATTTGCAGGACTGCAATTTCATTGCGGGGTTAGTTTTAATTGTTGAAGTTTTTGGTTTTGTTAGGGCTGGTGGTGAAATTAATTAATGGCTTCGACGAGGGCTGGCAATATGCCAACCCAAAATGCGACACCCATCGAAAACTATAAATTCAATTTTGCAATGCGTTTGCAAAAATACGCAAGTAAACACAAATATATATATATATATATATATGTATTTAGTCGTATGTGAGACAAGGGAAATTCTTGGTATTATTGTGGAGCATTTGGAAGCAGCAAGGAGACCAAATGGCCAAGTCAGCGAAGCCAAGTAACTTTTGCACAGCCTGAAAATCCTTTTTTAATTAAATTTTCTGTACATTTTGCAGTTTTTAGGTTTGAGGAGACAGCAAAGCTCATCGCCTCATATATGTCAAGCGAGTCCTTTTACCCCACAGTCATATTCTCTAGTCTCTCTATTACACGCTCTCTCTCTCTCTCTCTCTCTCTCTCTCTGTGTATTTCTCCCGCTGAGACTTCTCAGAGTTTGGCTCGTTGTCTGTGACTGTAACCGAAGACAAAGTTTTAGCCTGACAACGCTCTGCTTTCCCCGTTGTTGTTGTTGTTCTCTGTCAACTAAATCCAATTACTTGCTCACATGCAACACACACACACACACACACACACACACACACACACACACACACACACACAGTAGTCTAACTGTACATGTATATTGGGAAAGAGTAGTTTTCACTTTGATTTTGAGTCAACCGTCTCCTGCGGTTACCTCTCCCCCTCTCTGATCATAATAATGCAATTGATAAGAGAATTGTGACTGCGACTGCGAACAAAAGTGTTTCAAAAGTTAGAAATTTGCACTTCAACTCAATGTCAAAAACAATTTAGTGAAATAAACGAAAACTTTTATTTCTCTGAGTGTAAAATCACATTTAGCTAAATTTACAGTAGAAATATTCCATTGCATCATTTTGCGCTGTTGATCGAGAGATTTGAGAGATCATTTGTTATCTCAAAGCACGCTCTTCTCTTGGTTGCTGCAGCTTATCAGCTCATTTGCTGGTCAAATTGGGGGTCACCAGCTAAGCCCATGCGCCGAGAGAGTTACTTAGTCACCCTGAACAGCTCATTAACTATGCGAATACCCTGTAGCAGGCACTCAATGAGTTAGCTTAGATGTGTGTAAAGGCATAAATAAAAAAAATTGTTTTTCTACACATTATTTATTATTAAAGAAAATATATAAATTGGGGATTCTGCACTGCGACTTAATAGATTTATTGTGTCCCATTCTGAGCTCCTCCATAGCTCTCCCATCAACCCCAGTTCCTGCATGAATGCCAGAATCTATGATGGGTTGAGAGTTTGCATCTTTTCCTGGATAAGACGATACATTCTGTTAGGATGTGAATTGAGGACTCCTCCTCACTTTCACAAAACCTGATTGTTACTATAAATACCCATTTTGGATAGGTGGCTTTTTAGTTGTGTCAACACGATGAGACAACGTTTAGAATCCAACTTTTTGCTCTGATGAGCATTTCTTTATTTTATACAAAAATCTTAAACCTAAATAAATACATATGAAGCCGCTTGTAAGCCGATCTCATTTTATGTTTATTTATCTTGACGGAGTCGCTTGTAAGGAGACTCCATGTGATGTTTATTCTTGTTAGAATAGCTGAGCTTTGCAGCGTTTGTGGGGCGACTCCATATGACGTTTATTCTTCTAAGAATGTGATGTTTATTTATCTTAAAATAGCTGAGCTGCAGCCATTTGAAAGTCGTCTCTATATAATCTTTTTTCATAAAAATATAGGTGAGCTTTGCAGCGTCTCATGTTTATACTTGAACATTAGTCTACAATATTAATTATTATATAACTTGAATATTTCACTTCACCTGCTGCAGCATATCTTCCAGTCGCGTCTTGAACAATCTGAAATACTTTTGTGCGTTATCTGTGGCCATAGAACCAGATGCTGCTCTTGGTAAATTTTGAAAAAATTAAGCACTGGCAAAGCACGCTTATCTGAGCAAACTGCCGCTGCTAACCCAGTCCCTATCTACCTCTCTCTCTCTCTCTCTCTCTCTCTCTCTCTCTCTCTCTCTCTCTCTCTGTCTATATGCAGCATTTATGAGCATGACGTGCATTTTTATAATGTGCTCAAACAGAGGGACGCACCAGCTCCAAGCTTTTTTAATTTTATATATAAAAAAAAGAAGCGCTTGTAATAATTCCAGTGGCACACACAGAATGCTGTCTCCCTCTCTCTCTATCGCTCTCTCTCTGTCTCTCCCTCTCTCTCTCTCTGAGTTGCTCTGCCCTGCGTTTAGTAGCATTTTTGCCGTCGAGTCTGTGTGACACTTGCGTCCGGTATGCGCTGGCTTTGTTGGCGGAAGCAAAATTAATTACAAAATGCACATAATTCCATTTATTGTTGATTATTTTGTATTTAATGTTGACAACAATTCAATTGCAGACGGCCACCGAAGCGCTCACAGCGGGCGCCCTGACAGCAACAGCAACAGCGACAGCGACAACAGCAACAGTTGCAGCCGTAACAGCAGCAGCAGCATCAGCAGAGACAGCAACAGCAACAGCAGCAGCAACCGCAGCAACATCAACGACCAACAACACAGAAATCGAACAGTTGCAGCAGGCGCTGCTGGAGAAGCAAACACAACTGTACCAATTGGAGACAGCCTGTCTGCGGGAATCGGAGCGCCAATTGGAGCTGGAGGACAGCGTGATTGCGTGGCAGGATAAGTACGATAGATTGTACGAGTCGCACAAGCGTGTCCAAAAAGTCAATCAGACCCTCGAGGATAAGATGCTGAAGCTCGTTGATCGGAACACAAACGAGCGGGCTCAGCTCACCAGCGATGTGGCCACGCTCAGCGTTCGCTTGGCCCAGGCCAACTTCAACATTGCCAAGCTGCAAAGGGAAATTGTAAGTACAGTTATTCAACTATATATTTAAAAAGTTAAGGGACAAGATAAAGCACTCATAAAGATTCCATTTCCTTAAATACTAAATATGCAAATAAAAAAATAATTCAAAGTTTAAGTTCATTAAATATTGAAAGTCTTTATATAAATTATTTCTAATTCGATTGATTGATTATTAAGCTACTTTTTACATACGAGTATATAAATCGATTAGATTAAAAAAAAAATTAACCGAATGAATTAGAGAAAAACTTAATGAATTAGTTGATAACCTCAAACTATATTTTCATATTAATAAATATTAGCTACATTTACAATTTAACAAAACAAATTTTAACTAAAAGCTAAAAAATGTCTGTAAAAAACTATCGACTTGCATATTCAGTGGCAAGCTTTTCCAATTAGTTTTGATACCTATTTTACAAATGTTGCAAGTAGCAAATAATTATTTGTGTGGCACTATTCGAAAGGATGCATTTCTCATTCTTTGTCAATTAGTGCTCGCAGCGAACAATGAATAAAATTGTAATACACTCTTCAACAGGATGCACGGGTAAAAGAATCAAGTTTGGTTTGTGTGCAGCTCCCGTAAGGAGAGTCAGCTAATTGGCAGCCAACTTTTTGGGGGTGGTTGGGGGGGCAGCATCGTTTTGGTAGCTGGCTGGCTGACTGGCTGGCAACTTTAAGCTGCTGAAAGTCGCTTAGTAGAGCTAAACAAATGCAAGGCGCCAAAGCGTTAAAAACTAGAAACTTTTCCAATTCACTTTGTTTTCTGCATTATTTTTTTTTTTTTTGTTGTATTTGTTTTAACACGCTTTTCGTATAAATTTTTTGAAAAATATCTACGCGAAAAGTTTTCAATTAAGGCGAACAGTAAAATGCCATCGGGCCGAAATGCACTTTAGCTCTCAAGGGGAATGAATGGGGTGACGGGTTTGGAGGGAAGTGGGGGGGGTGCCTTTAGTTAGCCCTTTAACGCACTTTGCTGTGTTGCCAACAATTAGTGTCCCAAGGGAATCGAGAAAGTTAAGGTAATGGTTAATGTTGCAAACAAAGTTGGAGACACACAAACAAAGAAAAAAAAAAACAAAGAAACGCTTGCAGTTGGTTTAATTAACCTGGCCAAAAGCAAATCCTTAAAGCGAGCACTTTGCACCTTCAACATGAACAGTTTCTGTGCAGCTTTTGCATTGCTTATTTTAAGCTGTACCCTGAATAAACAATGGGCATACTCGACGTGTGCAACACGTTTGTAACATTTATTCATCAGCTTATCATATTTAATATGAGATGAGTTGTCAGCTGTTATCATACTTACAGGGCTTACCATAATAGCCATCCCCCCCCCCCCCATATGAGCGTAGTATTATTGCCTTTTGACTTTTGGCCAAATCGATGGCTACAGCTTAAATGACGAGCAGTTATTTCAGTTCTTGGCAAAGCGTATATGGATTTTCGCTGATTGCAGTTTATGTTTTACTGTTGCTTTTTGCTTTTTGCTTTTGTTTTGTTTTGTTTTCTTTTTCTTCTTCTTTTTTGTTTGTTTTCCTTTTATTGTTGTTGTTTATCGTCTGTCCCGCTGTTTTGGTGAGTTTTGGTAAGGGGGGGGGGGGAGTCCTGGCCACAATGTCAATAACCTTTTGTCGCTTACACGCTTTCCACCCGCCCACTTGGCCGCATGGAAAATCGGCACTTGGTCATGGACTGTCGCTGCGTCACGTGCCATAGCCAGTGCTCTCTCTCCCCCTCTCTCTCTCTGTCTGTCTCTTTTTGACTCTCTGTGTATCCTGCTATCTGCATCCTGTATACCTTTGGCATGCCTTGGCCATGGTTCGTTAATCTGGCGCTGGCTTTTTGCATGATAGCTTGGCATTTCCGTTGCAAAACACTTAGCCGTATGGCGTAGTCCGTAAGCGGTAGTCCGTCGTACGTCGTACGTCGCACGTAGTTTGTGGGTCTGTGTCCTGTAATCGCTTGCCATCCTTGACTGTTGTTGTCTGTTGCCTGTTATTGTTTACTGCCAACGTTGTATGGAAAAGCGATTGTCTCCTCAATTGCTTGACTGTTTAATACCCTGGATTTAATTGTGTTGAGTGTTGTTTTGTTATTTAAAATATTAGAGGAATGATTTAAAAACTATTAATTATAATTTAAAAAAGTTTACCATATTTTTAAAAGCAATAATATAATTTTTGTTAGAATATTTATAAATTAAATTTATATTTTTTGGCATCTTAAATTATTAAAATATGAATATAGCTAGCACAGTTAATACCAAATTATTGAGCAAGCCTAATGGAAAACTGGCCAAATTTAAGCCAAAAAATTATATACTCTTTTGCCTACTACCAAAACAGAGTAAAATCCTCTTTCGCTCTTTGGAGCTACTGGGTATGGGGTTTCACTGGCTTTTATGCCACATCCTCTCCTCACTGGCTCGTTCGAATATTTGAAACGTTCATGCTACGCCACAGTTTGATGCAGCAACCGTATCCAGGGCGTCATCCATTGAAATTCCCACTTGCATTAAATGCCGAGTAATTGTAAATATGATGCGGCACTCACCGGTGCCCCGAGCGCTGCTGCAATTGGAGCAGATAAAATGCAAAGCAGAGCGGAGCAATCGCTGAGGTGTTGTGTTCCTTTGTTTTTTTTTTGTTTTTCCTATCCCGAAAGAGTGTAATTAATGTTTCGTAGCTGGTGGCAGGTGCTTTGGAGTAGTCGCGCTGTTCACTTCTCAAAACTCAAGACACTTTTAGCCCATTGTCAGTTCTATTTCAATGGGTTTTCGCCGAGAACTTTGGGGAACCCCGTGTGCAACGGTGCGTATAACTGATTGCATACTAGAACTGCTCCTGTTCCCTCCCACAAAACTCAAGACGAATGCTCAAGTTTGTTCCTTGTTCCTTGTTCCTTCTGGCTGCTGCTGCTTGGGTTGGGCCTGTGTGCTTAATTTCTTAAAAGTTATTTACATATTTGCCTGATGTGGTTTTGCAACTAAGCCCCGTTCGCTTGTGGGCTTTTGGGTGTGGCAGCGTCTGCACCACCACCTTGTTGACTGATGGTTTCAGACTCCTGACAGGATGTTGGCCGGGGATTTGAGAGCAGACTGGCAAAATGCTATTTTAGACAAACATTTTTGGCATCGAATTAGCTTCATCTAAGCATAGTCAAACAATGGAATGGATTTTTATTGTCAAAAAAAAAAGTGATGCAGTTGCTCAAAAAAGATGAATTTAATATTTCAGAACAATGCCTTCTTTATTAACAAAAATATTTTTTTTTAACTATCAACTTCTGTTTGAAATACACTGCCCAGAAAGTTGAGAACTATTCGCTATCATAAAAATCTGAACAATGTCGACGCTTTTGCGAGAATTCGAAACCGAAACTCCAATTAAACCAAAACAAACAAATGTTGAAATGAAATGCTCAGCTAATCCCACTGAATGCGCCGCCTTGTTTTTAATTTCCTTGCACAAACATTGAAATTGTTCCGGTTGCATGCCAAATGAACTAAAGCAACAACAGACTTGGAAAATATGTGACCGAAATGCACGCAAAAAAAAAAAGTAGAGAACAAAACTCAAACCCAGAAAAGTTGAAATATTCGAGGGGCAGAGAGAGAGAGAAAAAAATTCTTTCATATTACAGCAATAACGGTGCGGAAAATCAGAGCTCGGAGCTGATGTTCGCTCCACGATATGAATCGTTCATATTTTCCAGTTTGCCTTTTGCAGCTGGTGAAATAAAAAAAAAAAATATGTTGGCCAATCGGCGGAAAAATATATTTTTTAAAATCCAAAAAAAAAAAACAAATAGAGAAGAAAATGTAAAAAGGGCGCAAAGCGAAAAAACAAAAGCAAGTAAGTAAAACCAAGGCAACCATGTGGCAGACAGACACACAGACACACACACACACACACACACAGACGCACACACACACAACTTGATGTATATTCGTCCAAACTGCTGGTCTATAAATGTCTACCTTTACGCACACATTTGCATATTGCAAACACACAAACACACACACACACAATGATAGATAGCAGCCATTGTTTTGTGGCTCCAGTTTTTGTGCTTTTTTTTTTTTTTTTTGTTTTTATGCTACAGTTTTAACACGCTCTAAAAGTATATAATGACTGTGTTATTTACTATGTAACGCTTGGGAAAAATGACTTTGATGTCCTATGGCCTAACACATCCCCTACGGCTGTCGTTTTTATTGATGCGATAACTTTTATTTATTGACCAACACTGCAAATAATAAAAAAAAAGTGTTTGAAAATACCGAAAAAGTTTATACTCAACAACAAACAACTAAATCTAACAAATAATAAATAACATTTGTAGCTAAAAAAAAAGTTAGAGTATTTGCAATTCGTTGCTGTCATTTCAATTGGCTCCCTTTTTATGCCATTTTCCTTTTAAGTGGCAGACTGTTGCTGTTTTTTTTTTTTGGCTCCTTTGTTGGGCGGCATTTCATTTTGGTCTAACAAATCGATATTTTAAGCATTTTAATGTCTGCGCCAAGCGCAAAATGTTGGCGCCAGCCTCAGCACAGCACAGTGGCCCTGACTGGGACCGGGACCAGGGTTGAGTGTGTGCTCAGTGTCCATGTGCATGCCCGTTTCCGCATCCGCATATATATACACTGGCCACTTCACTCTAATGATCCAAATAACCACCCAAAAGCCTGGAAACATGTGCAACTCATATTTTTCTGCAATTAGCCTTAATTTAGTGTATCAATCATGATAAAAGCAACTGCAACAAAAAAATAAGTCGACTTCACTTATATTTTTAGAGTGCAGCTCGAAAGTGTTGAGCTTTAAATGTACATTTATTTTTAGACGCAACTCACTCGGCAACCACACCTACTCCGCCTGCAGTGTGTGTGTGTGTGTGTGTGTTTAGTTGAAGGAGCATTTAAGCAGCGGCAGGCAGACAGTGTGGTCCCAACGAGATTTTGGTCTGTTAAGTGGGGTCAAGTGTGGGTTGACTATATGTTTTGCATGCCAAAAACAGAGCAGTTTACAGCGGACAAGGGTTGACTGGGTTGGGGAAGGGGAAGGGGCAGACAAGAGTGAAAACATTGGAGCACATTTAATATATAAATGTTGCCAATTTCAGTTTAAAAGCAGCCAATATTCTGCTCTTTGTATTTACAAATGTCGAGTGTGTAATTAAAACGTGGGAGTGGCCACAATAAATATTTATACAGTGGACGGAGGGGGGGTAAGTTCAATAAACAAATTGAAAATAGAGTGCAATGCGTAAGCCATGATTAAAAAATTCATTTGCACATTTGAAATTTCTGGGGAAATTTGCATAGACCGCAGAAATTGTAGTTAAATTTTGTATTTTTAATAGATTTTGAATTCGATTAATGGGAAACGATGACCACAGCTCCACTGGACTCCATTTCATTTGTTTATGTAGTGTGGTCTCTCCTCCCCCACCACTCAAAAACCAATAAGGCAACCTGTCGAATTTTACTGCAATTTTTGTTGTTATTTTTAGTTGTTGCACAAAATACAAACATCAAAATTTTACAGCGAACAATTTTAGATTTTGTTTGCTCTGCTGAAAGCTGAAACCTAAACAAAATGTCGAATTTCAAAAAAAGAAAACACCAATAGCTGTGTGTGTGTGTGTGTGTGTGTGGGAGTTTGTGGCATTAGTGCAGCTTACAACGCAGCCACATAAAACTTTAATATGCCCGTCGCGTCGAGTTATGTTCAGAGTCGCAGACCCTCAAGTGCACTCCCTATGTATGTATGTGTGTGTTTGTGTGTGTGTGTGTGGCTGCTGCTCCTACTCCAGCTGCAGTTATGCAATTTTAATTTTGAACTTTTCCGTTGCGGTTTCAAAATACTAAGGACAAGTTGGGGAGTTGAAATGGGTTTTGTGGTGCGCGCCATAAGCTGGCAGCTTTTTTAATTTCCAATATGCGTAACACTTTCTGTTTATTTTATATCTTATTCTCCCCCACTCTCCCTCTCCCCCTCTCTCTCTCCATCTCTCTCTCTTTTTCTCTTTTTTTATTTGGCTTATTTTTAAATCAAGTTTCAAGTATTGTTTGAAAAAGAACGTTTACGATTTGTGCCATTTGTCATGCTTAACGCGGCGTATGCGTTATATTTTTTTCAGCATATTCCACCTTTTTAGTAAAAATAGAATAAACACAGTTACACGTCAGCCACGCAAATCAGCCATATATCATTTGTCTAGCTCTTCATCTTGCCATCTTGGCTGGTATTAAGTGGCATGCAAAAAAAAAAACTCAACGTCAGCGAGGCAGAAAAGAACTTGAGGCAACAGCCTGGCGAATGCAGCCCAGTGAACTGAGTTTCGTCTTATCGGTTTCTTCTCTATCTCAACGTAGTTTTTGTTGTCTTACACTTTTATATTAGTTTCCTGACAGTGGTTGCCATCTTGCTCCACATCCACACGTTCCCGCTCCTTCTGCTGTATCTATTATGCAACAGCAAGTATGGAAAATCATTTACATAAATCAATCTCTGGCGCCGCACTCGAAATGGCCAAACCTTAAGTCACAGGCCCCAGTATCCATGCTGAGTGTCCAAGCTGAGTTGTTGTTGTTGTTGGGGGGAGGGATTGGGGTGTCACAAACACCATTCGGGTCTTAAGTGCCATTTGTAACGCACAAGTTGCAAATGCTTTTATCACTCGCAAATCTTGCAGCTCTTTGACTTATTACAACTTTCTGAAATGGCCAAAGAGTAGTTGAAGACTTTCAAACTTGGGCAAATAAATTTCGGTCATCTCTGCCAAGTTGACAAATAGCAAAAAATAAGCAAAAGTTGAAATATGCAATTGGAGCTGCTACCTCAATCCACCTGCCAAGCAAATCGGTAGAGATAAAAATTTGAATTATATTTTTAAACGAAATAATAATTTAAATGCAATTGTTATACTAAATATCTGCATGCAACACACAAAACAGTTATTGTATTGATTCAACAAAATAGTCGACTAATCATGCAGCAAAAATTTATTTCAAGCATTGTAAATAAAATGTATTTGAATATGTTTATTCAATCGAATAAATAAAAAAAATAATAAAATACACACAATAAATTCGAATAAGATGCACAGAATTAGTTATGTAAAACATGTTTTGATGTCGGGGGAAAATAAAAAACACACACACACACACACACACACACATATGTAAATTTTTGTATTCAGTTCCAGTCATAATCTGCACTTATGCCCCTTGTACATCATGTGTTGCAAATCCATAACACACACACACACACACACACTTTGATATTTATGGATTTTTATTTCGCATTGTTGCACTTAGTTGTTACACAAATTTATTAGCCAGCTGGGAACATGGTAGCTGGATTTGACCTCGACTTACATATTTCCACGACTAAACTTTTTACGCTTTTATCTGCAACTAACTCACAATGTGCACACGCCGTGTTGCACGTGCGGATTGTGCAACATTTTGAAGCGCAACGTTAAACGTAGCTTTTGTTGTTGTTGGACACATAAAACTTCTCAGAGCTGTTGCTGCTGTTTTGTACTTAACTTTGTTGTTTAGTATGAAAAACTCTACTTTTTTGTACTTTGTGCACATTATCACTTTGCCACACGGCAACTGTGTTCGATCTTTCGTAGCCACAACGAAATATAACAGCTGATATAGAAAATTCTGGTGCAAATAGTTTTGCTTGGGAAAATTTTTAAGTACTTTTGGGCACACACATTTGCAGCACCTTTAGTTGGCCTTTTAGCAACAAACAGTTATCAGTACCCGCAGTTCCCCTCCCCACCACTTTTTGGTTAACCTTTTTGCAGACCTTGGCAGCAGCTGGCAACTCTGGCGCTCGAAAAATTTTACTTTGCGGGTGGCATCTTTCAACTTTTCTAAGCCACCCCAAAAAAGTTGTCCTTTTTTTGGCTGGCGCTTTTTTGGTTTTGGCAGCGCTTTTTGTGGCGCAAGTGTTGCCAGTTATTGTTGTTGTTGTTGCTATGTCTTTTGTGGTGTTTGTTGTCGCTTGTGCTGCCAACATTGTTGCGACGTGTCGTTTATTTAACTAAAATTGAAATATGTATTAAATTAGGCAACAAAATTGTTGGCAACAAGGGGAATGAGAATTTAAGTGGCACAGCGAAAGATTCTCTACAAAGTTAAGAGTTGATAATGTCTTTGGAAAAACTACAAAAATTAGTGAGAAATTAAGCTATAAAATTAACAAACCAACAAACTTCAACTATGCACAAAATTTCAAGATAATAAATTATAATTTCCAGTGGAAAAAATGTAATTTTACAAAATATTAAATTCTCAAAATTAATTGGGCTTAAAAATTGTGAAACTTTAAGTAAATCGTTAAATTTATTGCTCTTTTTAAGCTGTTGCAAATTACACGCATTTAAATCACTTATTTTAAATCCTGGCCCAAAGTGCTTTCGTTGGTTTTGGCCTTGTCTAATTGACTGATTTATTTCAATATGTTTTTGCAGAAATGTTGTAATCACATTCTTCCACTCGATTTATTGGCAATCTTTCACTAAACATTTGCATAAGTTATTAGCTAATCTCATCCTTTTATCGCTTTCAGCAGCAACAACACGTAATACTAATTGCAACACACACACACACACACACAGACACACACATTTATTTGGCTTCACTGTTTTGGTTTTGGCATTTTAGTGTTTCCATGCTTCGCATTTGAGTCTGACACGCAAATAAATTTATTTCTACCCCAGCTAAAAATCAAATGATGTATCCCAACCCCTCGTCACCCACCCCCCTCCCCCCCGCAAACGTTGTTTGACATGTTTTTGTGGCATTTCACTTGTAATATTGCGTATACGCCATCGGTTCGTAATTACTGCAAAGTAAAACGCACGATTTTTGGTAACAAGGCAACATGTTTTGTGCTTTCGCCTGGCTTCTGTGTGTGTGTGTGTGTGTGTGTTGTTGTTGTTTTAAAACATAAATTTGCTTTTGCTTGCTTGGTTGAATTGCATTGTTTTGGCATTTGGCGCCAACTGGCTGCATGATTCATCGCCAGGCATCAGGCATCAGCTATCAAGCATATCAGCCTTCACTGCCACACACTCAATGCCACATGCCTCATGCGTCCTGCGTCCGCTGCTGCTCTGTGGCACGTTTCGCTTACGCAACATGAGACCACCCACTTTGCCTTTGTTGTTCTCATTTGATTGAAACGCATTTTTATGAAAATCTTCTTTATTTTTTTTTTTGCCTTTTTTATCGATTCGTTCATTTTAATTTTTCGTGATTTAACGCACACACACATGTGTGTGTGTGTGTGTGTGTGTGTCCCTGATTGTTGTTGCTCTCTGCTCTCTGCTGTATGTATTACATTCTCCTGAGGCAACGTCAGCAGTTGCTCTTCTCTGCTCGTCGGGTTGTCCTGTGTGCTGCTCCTGCTCCTGCTCCTGCTCCGGCTGCTGCTGCTTTATGACCTGATGTCAGCTGCGCTTTCATGCAAATATATTGTCCTCTTTTAATTAAAACACAAGCCTTAAATTAGTGCACACACAAAACTGTACATAATATATACATACATATATATATGTGTGTGTGTTGCCTTTAAATTGCTTAAGTTTTAGTTTTTCATGTGGCTCTTTTTATTGAGTCATTTTAGCTGTTGCTTTCCCCAAATGTTTGCTTTCTGTTTGAGACATCTGACAATTTACATTTATCTGTTTTTTCTTTGGTCAACATATTAAAATTTGTAATTTGCTTGGCTTTAAGAAAGTTTGCGGCTGACACACACACACACACACACACCCCACCGCGACCCACTTAGTAAACACACACACGTATTCAAGCCATAAAGAAGTTGGCCATCTACGCCCAACCCCTCCGCTCCCCTCCTCCCTGGCAGCCGCAGAACATGTTTGATGTGTAATTTCTGCAGGTGCTCATTAAAAATAATTACATCTGCTTTGGGCCAAGAAAATGCCAAATGGCGAAAAGGCAGCGAAGCTGACAGGTGAAGAAACTGGAACTGAGTTTCCATTTTTATTTTTTTCTTTCTTGTTATTTTGTTTGTTGTTGTTATTTTTTTGTATTTTTTTTTAGTTCGCGATAAAATGTAGATTGTTGGCCCATTTATTTTCTATTTACACGCTGTAAACAAGCGGAGAGCGTGCAAGCCAAACAAATAAAGGACTCAAATTGTTTCCCCAAAGTGCTGTTTATTTGAAATGAGATACAGCCTTTAGTTATCGAACTTTACGGAATAAACAAACGATTTTCCATAGGTATTCGTTTTACAAGGTTTTTTTTTTTAGAGCAGCAACATTTCTTTCCTCTTAAAAAGTTAATTTGACATTTGAAGTGCCAAACAAAAGTGTAAATCGAAAATGGAAATGTTTTAATTCCCACCACAAAAGTATTTTCAGCTTTTCATTTACTTTAAGACTTGTTTTTGGTTTTTGTTTTTTTCTTTTTTGGTTTGCCATTTTGCAATCGATTATTTTGAACCTTGAGACAGCAATTTGCAAAAGGTCTTTCATAAATAATTAAACGAATGCAAAACAAACGATTTGATTTAAAGGTTTTCAGCTTGAAATTCTGTGGCTAAGTCTAAATAACTAACACACACACGCACACACATGGGGTGTGCTTGGGGTGAAAAAAAAAAGAAATATAAGAAATGTGGAAAACTTCCGCACTTTAGACAAGTGTACAGTTAGTCTGAAATGGTCTGCACTTTGATATCAAACTGAAAGCAGCCCCCATAAGACGGAACACAACAAACGCCAACACACACACACACACACACACACTTACACACACACACGCACACAAGCATATTTATGACCATTTTCATGATTGACCGACTTGCACACACAATTTCAATGTGGAAATGGGGTTGGCATTGTGGGTTGGGGGGTTTGGGGGGGTTGGGATTGGAATTCTGTGTTTGAATCGCTGTGCGGGCTATAATTTATATGGGTATTGCCCAGCTTTCAGTCTGAATGTGCGTGATGAATAAATGATGCGCCTTGGAAGTTTCAATGATTTGCTTTAGTTTTGCTTGACCATGCATTGCTTATCCCAACACACACACTCACACTCACACACACACACACCCCCACAACCACTTCATATGGTTATGTTATGGATATGACCAGTGACACAACGTTAAATAATCTACACACAAACACACACATAATATTCAGTTATACTAATATAAATTCTTTTCAAATCTCTTTGAATGAGCATTAAATAAGCGCAAGAATTATTATGGCAAGCAATAAAAATAAATATGCAACAGAATTATTTAAATTTAAGTCAAATAATATGTTTAAATCGGAATTTGAATTAAAGCTGGAATGATGAGAAAATATTTAACAAAAGCATCAAACATTTTCTGATATATTTAAATCGAAATTTCACTGCAAGCTAAGCTTGGCAAGTTGAGAAAATATTTAATTAGAGTTGAATTTCAAACGAAAAAGGGAGTTTTGTAAAGTTTACTATTAATTTTATTTTAAATATGCAATATTAAAATTCGAAGAACTATTTTATAGTTTACTCAAATATATTTGAATCGGAATTTTATGTTAAGTTAAATTTTAAATGATGAGAAAATATTTAACTAGAGTTGAATTTAAAACGAACGAAAAAATTTTGTAAACTTTGTTAATATACATTTTATTTTAAATATGCAATATTAAAATTCCAAGAACTATTTAGAAGGGTATTTTATAGTTTTGTCAAATATATTTTAATCGGAATTTTACGTTAAGTCAAATTTTAAATGGTTAGAAAATATTTAACTACAGTTGAATTTCAAACGAAAAAGTGAATTTTGTAAAGTTTACTATTAATTTTATTTTAAATATACAATATTAAAATTCTAAGAACTATTCAGAAATATTTGATAGCTTATTCAAATATATTTGAATCTGAATTTCAGGTTAAGTTAGATTTTAAATGAGAAAATATTTAACTAGAGTTAAATTTAAAACGAAAAAGAAAATTTTGTAAATTTTTTTAATAAACATTTTATTTTAAATATGCAATATTAAAATTCCAAGAACTATTTACAAGGGTATTTTATAGTTGTTTTTTTTTTTTTTGCAAGTTTTCTATTTTTTTTTTTTTTTTTTTGTGTTTCTCTGACTTATAGCCTCAATTGCCATGTGTCGCATATTTGTTGCTGCTATGCTTGAAATAAAAATGTAAATTCGAAATTTTCTACGCACAAGCGCACATTACTAGACCCTTTGCTCCCCCCTTTCTGGAACCCATCCGCAGCTGCCGCTCGACCATTTTTATTTGCTTTTGGCATTAGACAACGCAGCAACTCCCTGCTCCCCAAATACCCCCCGCTTCATGCTATGTAAGAGAGAGAGAGAGAGGGAAAAAAGAGCCTTTCGGCTTCGACAGTCATTTTGACTTTTGTCCTGTCGAAACATTTCAAATTTTGGAAAATATGAGAGTTTGTCGATCGGATAAAATATGCCCATATCCCAAAAACCAACCCCAGCCGTGTGGCATGTGTCAAGTTTGGGGTTAGTTTGTGTTACTCATACAAATATGTATGCTCAATTGTGTATTTAATGCAGTGCCACACACACACAAACACACACTCTCACACACACACACATGAAATGGACTTGGGCCAATGTTTACACTTATGCTAATTTTGGGGCAAATAAAAGTGGCGCTTTGCTGTATTTGCCATGTTGGCATTCTTTCTCAATGTTGTCTTTGTTAAATTGTTATTCTTGTTGCCAAAACAAATGCAACAAATTTGATGTGTGGCAATTGAATTAGTCTTACTCTCCCTCTCTCTCGCAGATTAGTTGCATAAATCAGTCTCGCAGCAGAAGCAGCAGTTTAACAATAATGCGACGTCATCTTGCCACATGCAACGCAGCAGGCACTTCAGGCAACCTGGCAAGGAGGCCTATCCTCCAAGAGCAACTAAATGTCCAAGGCACATTTGCCTGATTGCTGCGTTTGCAAAGCTTTTGAGCTACTAATTAGATTCAGAATACACTCCCCCCCCCCTCTCCTCCCTCTTACACCCCCCCCATAACAACCTGTCTGCATTCCCTTGCCGAAGCTTAACTTAATTTAATATGCAATTATGTTGTGTTTTGTCGTTGTGCAAAATTAATTTTCTCCTTTTGATTTAGTTGGCATTTGTGGTTTTGATTTTGCGGTTGAGCGGCCTTTAAAGGGCTGTTTTTAGCACAGGCCAACCTCGTGCGAATGGACAGCCGAACAAACTTAATTAGCGCATTTTATTACGCATACGTCATGGATGGCAAAGTGTGGAAAAATCTGTGTGAACCGCTCACATGCGATGCCAAAAGGTACATATACAAATATGTGGGACATGTCGCAGAAATATATATAAATATATATCCATATATATATTCAGCACTGTCACGTTTATTTTATGTGTCCCCAATTACAGTTTAACTCTCAACTGGGAATTACACAGAACTGGCAATAAATGCTGAGTTTCACTATGAAAACTTTTAATAAAAGCCATTTGTCTTTTTGCTAAAAAAAAGGTAAATTCAATTGCGCATTTTCAAAATTATACAATTTGTATACAAACTGAAGTAGACCAATTATTAAGTGCTATATTTGTGGCCAACTGAAGAACTCAACAGCACTTTAAAGCCACAAATCAAAGAGCTGCATTTGAAAAGCAATCAAGGTCAGCAGCCCCAATGCTGAGTGGTGCAGAAACCGCTTGAGAATTCGAAGCAGAAAATTGTGCTGCTTTTGTGTTTTTCTTTTGGCATTTTTGTTTGAGTTGAAAACAAGGTGTTTTTTTTTACCCGAGTTCTTATTGATTTTCCCCTACAATTGGCGCTGCTTTAATCAGTGAGTAAAACTCAACTATTCCGGAATATCACAATATTTACACTCTGCATAAACATCGAGTTGCATGTCAACGTTTCCATTGCCACAACTCGAGCTACGACAACACACAAAAACCCCTTTCATTTCCTTTGGGGGGGGGTGTGGAAAAAAAACATATGTACCTTGGTCTGGTTGCCTGTTTTGCTTGTGGTCAGTTGGTCCTTGGCCAGCAAACAAGCGTGAAATTGCACAGCAATCGTGTTGGACTGCAAAAAGAAAAAAACAGAGAGCGAGAGAGGGGGGAAAGAGAGAGAGAGAGGGGGAAAGAAAGAAATTGTGTTGGGGGCAACACGAGCAGCCCGCAAAAGGCAATCAAACTTGCGGCTTATGAATGTGAATTCCCTACACTTGCCACTTGCCCACACATAATCGTGCAACACATCGTACAACGTACTTTTATCTTTATTTGCATGCCCCATGCGTTTGCCTTGCAAATCCATTTGCAACACACTCCTGCAGGCTTTGCCAATTACTCTGCTATTGATGTTTGATTAGGCCAAGTATTTTAAACGTCATTTTGATTGATTGTCTTCAGCAGCAGCAGCAGCAGCAGCTGCTGCAATTGTTGCAGCCGCAGGCGATTCTGTTATTCAAATTAATTGAATACAAGACTCGCTAATGATTCAATTATGCTTATTACTTTGACTGCACCAACACACACAATGCTATTATACAAATATGTATATATATATATATATATATATATATATATATGTATAGGGTTTAATTAAAAGCGATTCGAATCGATAATAATTCGCAGCACGTTTTAAATTTAGCTCACTTGTCCAAAGGAGCGGAATGAATTTGCAGTCCAGGCTCGTCTGCCTTCCCGCCCGCCCGCCTCCCCCATTGGTCGAGTTCATTAAAGGCTGTAAAGCTGAACAATTTATGTGCATCATGCGGCAAGCGTACGTTGCACGTTAGTCAGCCTGAACGGCGATTGATGGCCGCTGTCCTTATGCCTGCCACATTCGTTGCAGCAATGCCGTCAATTTCAGCACGGATATATTTTGGCTTGATCAAAGATTTGTCCATTTGTTGCCAGCCGAAATTGCAACACTCTATTGGCAAGCGTAGTACCTGCCACCTGCCACAAACACTGCCTGCTAAAAGTATTTCCACTCAACCACTTTGGAATCGCATTTTATTGCAATGCAGCCAAAAAAAAAAAAAAATAAAATGCGGTCATAATTTTTGCACTTTTAATGCAATTTATTAAGACGAGAAAGCGTTAAAGGAAATTTTCATTTAATTATAAACCCAAAAAAAAATAAACAAATAAAGCAACTGTAAAAGAATTTAAATTAAATATTTTACTGATTTTGTTATGCTGTAAAATTCTTTACTTAAATTAAGTTTGAAGCTCAATTATTTTTTATTTTTTTTTTTATCAATATTCAGCTACTTTTTAAGCCTCTTCGATAGATTAAATATATAATTGAAACTCTCAAACAAGCTTTTCGCAAATTAAATCGATTAAATTTCATTTCATTATTAAAACTCTTCTATTTAATTTGAGTGCCGTCAATCAATTTACTCTCAATTATCCCAGCTAATTTGAGAAGCGTTTAAAGTTGGGCTACTTTGCCAGGCACTCCAAGGGGATAATGCATATATATATAATATATATATATATATATATATATCTGTCTATATATAATATGGAATGCAATCCTATTACGGCAGCTGGCACTTTGCCGTTTGAAGTGCATTTCATTTCCATTGCATGCACTTTTATACCCATTTTTTGTCTGCTAAAAAATGGCCAGAATAAACGAGAGAAAAAGAGGGGAGTGTAAAAAAAAACAGGGAAGAGGCACATAAAATGCAAGCGGCAGCATTTGGCAGCTTTGCGCCGCGATGCGGCGTGAAAATGCACGGGGAAAATCCGAAGCGAAAGCAATAAGCAAAAAACCTGCAACAAAATACAAGAAACTGTGGTGGAACGTGGCGTGTAAAAGTGTTGGTAAACGTTGCAGGAAATGCCTTCTCTTTTTTTTTGTATTTTTTATGTTTTTTTGTTTCAGTGTATGTGCATATGTATGTGGGTCAGCAAATGCAGTGCAACTGATTCTGTTGCCGAAATACCCTGTGAATAAATGTTTGATGAGAGTTTCGTCACTCGTGTTGCGCCACACTTAATCACTTTTTGAGAGTGTTGCTTTTATTGTTGCCAAAAGAGGGAGAGAAAAAAAAATGCCTGAGTAACTCAAGTGTTTTTTTTTTTTTTTTTTTTTATAGTTACTTTTGGCATTTTAAGTTGAAGTTAAAAAAAAAACACTGCAAGTATTTTATGGTCGAGCACTTTTGACATTTAGTTGCAGTTTGCTGTTGTTTAACAAGTTCGAGTGCAGCGCATTTGTAAAATTTAAGAACCATCTAAACTTGTGTGTATGAGTGTGTAAGAGTGTGTGTGTGTATGTGTGTGTGTTCGAAAACAAAACCAAATGGGAGTGAAAGGAACTTTTGAGGCTGTCGCTGACACCAAACAGCAAAACTAACAGGAAAAAAAAAGTTTGTTTAACAATGTGTAAAGAAGCTGAGAAATGGCCTGGGAACTGTAGAGATTGTGTTGGAATGGAGGAGGGGTGTGAGGGGAGGGGGGAAGAACGGCAAACATATTTGACATTTGCATACGAAAAGTGTCAAAAGGGGAGCCGCACACAAATACAAACACACACACACACACACACATGAGACCGCAACTTCCGTAAATCTCTTATCTTCTACTATTGTCTGACTCTTTCTCGCTCACTCACTCATACTGCCTCTCTCTCTCTCTCTCTCTCTTTTGTAGGAACGCTACAAGGCCGACATTAGTCTTGCCATACAATTGCTGCAGTGCAAGCCGGACAGCTTTGTGCCACAGAAGGTGTCCTCGGTAAGTGTTGCGGCAACGCTCCTTAAGTATTCATCATTTCCAAATTTATGAACACACATATATATATATATATATATATCTGATATATTTATATATTTATCTTGATCACTTAATGTGTGTTTTTTTTTAGCTGCCAATTGACATTCAGTCCAAGGTTTCGGCTTATATGCGCCTGGAGACCAATTCGCATTCGGATTCGGAGTGCAGCAATAGTGGCGTTGGCATTGCCACAACGGCTTCCTATAAAGTGCTTCCGGTCTCGGACTCGCCACCGCCGGCGCCCTGCCCCTTTCCACCAACCGCCATGGTGTATTCGATGCGGGGAGTTGGTAAGTGTCAGTAGACCAAGTTGATTTTATTATTATTTTGCTTTTGATTATTTTACTTAATTTGCTTAATTTATATTTTCTTTGCTTAGCAGTTGAGTTTTATTTCTTTACATATTTATTTCATAAATAAATATATATATATTAATTTTTGATATTTAATTTAAATCATTTTTCACTTCACATAAATATTTTGCAGCATTTGTTCATTTATTTTTCTCCATTTGAATGCATATTTTATGTCCTTTTTGTGCAAATTTGCTTATTTTAATTGCTTCCATTTTCATTTTATTTGTCGTAATTTAAGTTTCAGCTCAAATTTACTGTAAATAATTTGTTTTTATGTTTTTGTGCTTTGTTTGTTTGTTTTGTCGAAATGCGTTTTCAAATATTTATTTATTTTATTTGAGCAATATTTGGTTAGAAATTAGTGCAATAAAATGATTGCTTGGAATTCTCAAATAAATCTGTTGAATAATTCAACTTTGAAATGCAATCAATTTGTTAAATCAACAAAGCTCTTAAAAATCTATCAGAATTTAATTGAATTGTCATTTAAATAATGTGGCAAGTAATTTAATTTAAAGCGCAACTATCGAAATGCGGATATATCTATCCTATCCGATAGTATAGCAGCAATAAACGCTATAAATGGGACGAAGGTAACTTCAAAACTAGTCCAAGAGATACGATCCAAGCTTGACCAACTCGGGGCTCATAACAGACTCACCCTACGGTGGGTTCCCGGGCACAGGGAAATAGCAGGGAACGAAGCAGCGGATGAGCAGGCGAGAATGGGTGCAGAGAGGCCCCTTATAGGGCCTGAACCGTTTTGTGGCATAGGCAAACACACAATACGGCTGCACCTCAGGAATGAAGAAAGGCAAATGAGACTGCGGAGCTGGGAGGAAGCACCGGGACTCCGACAGGCCAAATGTCTTTTAAGCGGCTATAATCAGAAACGATTTAAGCAAATAATATCCATGGGCAGGAATAGGCTAAGGATACTTGTCGGTCTACTGACAGGACATTGTAGACTAAAAAGCCACCTGCCCAAAATGGGTATCTGTAGCAGCAGCCAATGCAGGTTTTGTGAGATCAAGGAGGAGTCTTCAACTCACATCCTAACAAAATGCATCGCCCTTGCCAGGAGAAGCCCTCGACCCATCAAAGATCCTGACATTTGTTCAGGAACTCGGGTTGATGGAGGAGCTATAAGCTCGGAAGGGGGCACAATAGATCTATCAGGTCGCAGTGCACAAAACCCCAAATAAATAATAATGTGGCAAGCAAAACAAAAGTAAAAAAAAAAATATTCAAATGCAATTCATAAATTGGAAATAGAAAATCATAATTGCAATAATTTTAGCAGTTGCTTTAACAAAACTTAAAAAAATATCCATAAATTAAGCAACGAAATAATAAAAAACTTTAACCAAATATTGCGAATACTTTGTGGAATACATAAAAAGAGAAATATTAAAATAAAAATTCTCATTTCAAAACGTTTTTATCTCTTTACTTGGCCATAAACAGACGCCACTAATGGCAATGCCAGCAATGCACAGCAGCAACAAACAACAGCAACAGCAACAGCGAACAACAACAACAATAATAATAGCAGCAATAATAACAACAACAGCAACAACAACAACAGCAGCAATAACAGCACTAAAGATGTGGTCAACAACAACAAAAACCACAACAACAACAACAACAATAATGGCAATAACAAATTCAACTCCAGCCAATCGCTAAATGGACAACAAACGAAGACCAACGCTGATCCTGACATGATATCGCCCACAGTAATGGCCAAGTTTCTGGAGGATGAGCTCAAAGTGAACGATGTGAAGCATTGCGATACGTGCCAGTGCACCAAACAGGATTTGACTGTACTGGCGGATGTTTCCCGTTCCTATTCGGTGGCAACACAAACCCCGCATGCCCTTGGCGCCGCTTCGGCTCTGCCCAATGAGCCACTGACGCAGCTCTGTTTGCGCTGCAATAGCAATCTGAATTCGCCATCGCGCACAAATAGTCCTTACATGATGAAGCTGGTCAAGTCGAGTGATTCGGTCATCTCGGAGACGAAGAGCTCCGTCTCCGATCTGAATGACATGGATAAACTGTTTACGCCGCCCAAGAAGGATGATCTTATGGTTAATCCCATACTGGGTCATCATAGGCTGTGCGAAAGGACTGCGGGGCAGGCCTCCACCCTAATGTATCCGACCACACATCTGGGTGCCTACGGTGCGGAGAAGTATCTGCTGGATACAAGCAATCTGGGTCAGCTGCGGCAAGGAGCAGCTGCGCAGCAGCGTCGCTTTGTCGATGGAGGCGGCACAGCGCTGCAGCTGCTCAACAAATTCGAGGCAACAACAGTTGCCGCCGAACTGGAGCTGGAGGATGAGATCAGTAAGCCGCTGCTGGCGGGCATATCACAGGGTAATCTGCTGGAAACGGAGCAGCCGGCGAGCGTGCAGATCGCCAAGCCGGAGGATGTCTGTGAACCGCAGCCGGCGAAGACAACAACGGCGACAGTTGCTGCCACTGCGGCTGTGGCAGCTGCAACTGGCTCACAGCTCAAGTCAACCAACTCGGGCAGCGTGCAGAGTCTGTGGAGCAACAAGACGAGCAGCTGCGAGGGAGCCAAAATGTTTGAGACCTTCAATCGGAATCTCATCAAGACCATTAAGGTGGGTAGAAGACTGTACAGTGATCACTTGCTAAACAAATCTCTCTTTTTTTTGGCAGGCGGAGAATCCCAAGTATCGTGGACCACGCCTCTGTGCGATGCGCATCCAGCAGAATGGACAGAGCAACATACTGCTGGACAATCTGGAGTCCATTGAGACACATGTGCCGGTGATCTATAAGCGCAGGGAGCGACTGCTGGACGAGGAGCTGAACGATGGCAAGGACATCATCACATCCAAGGAGAGCAATGCGGCGGCAGCTGTGGAGGCCTGGCAAGGACCGGCCACGCCGCTGGAGAATGTGGCACTGCAGCCGGTGCTGGAGCCACAGGTGGAGGCAAAAGAGACTGAAAAGAGCGTCCAAATGGATGACAGCAACAAGACAGCAGCCGAGGAACCCGAGGCCGGAGCAGTGGGAGTTGTTGGTGCAGCGGGAGCAACAGCAGCAGCCACCGTTGCCGTCTCTCCAAAACACTCGGCCAACTCGAGTTCGCTGAGCGATGCGATTGACTACCAGGAGAGCGTCCTGCTCCGCCGACAGCAACTAAATCGTGTGGCGGAATGGGTGCAGCACAATACACAGCAGCTGGAGCAGCGGGCGCTGCAGCCAACTGCGCTGCCCACGGATTCCAATTCGGGCACGGAGCGTCAGTCGTCGTACTCCACACTCGACCGCATGGACTCCATCTCGATTGAGAAGCTGAGCATGGATTCGGGCTACAAGACAACGCCACAGCAGCTGACCAATGGCTATGCGGATGCGGGCAAATCCACGGAGGATTCGCTCTCACCCAAAACGGACATCACGAGCAACTCACTGCCGGAGGCGACGCCCAGCCAGAAGGGCGCCGCTGCTGTGGCAGCTGCGAATGTGGTGACCAAAAAGGCAGAGCTCTGCACCACCTACTACAGACGCACCACACGCTCCGGCTTGCCGGTGGCCTACACCACCACAACCACGACGATGACAATGATGGCACCCGGCTCGGAATCGCAGCGCTGCTCCACCTCATCGGGATCACCGGCGCTGCAGTGCCCCGAACAGCCCACGTGTGATATACTCAACTATAAATACTATCCCAATGATACGGACAAGACGCGATCCGTGCAGGCGGAGCTGCACACGACCACCCAGCACGTGGACATCGCCCAGATGGAGTACAATGTGAAGCAGTTTCTGCTCAAGCAGAACGAGTGGTCCATGCGTGCCTCCGAGTCCGCCTCGGGCGGCACAGTGCTGCGGCACACGCGTGTCCTCGGACCCGGGGTCGGGGAGAGGGTGCGCATGGCAACGCCAGGCGGCGCAGTGGCAGCCACGCCCAGCTCCCTGGCACCGCACAGAACTGAAACGAATTTATAAGCGAATCTCCCGAAAAAAATAAACCAAGAGTCTAAAACCAAATTTGTATTCTAGTCTAGCGCAAAAGTTTAGTAAGGGAAAAGGGATAATGCTTATAAGGAGTAAACCTAAACTAGTAAATATATATAAAAAAAAATAAATATATATACATATATATATATATATACATAATACTTAATAACTACATTCTAAGCTAGCAAAGATGCTTCTAAAAATGCAGCTAATTAATGGGAAAAAATGGCGTAAAGAAAATACTTTAAAATTCTTAAAAATTCATTAAAAACAAATAAAAAGCACTTTTCACAGTCTTCCTGCAACTGTATAAACTGTATAAAGCTATATAGAAATCACTTTCCCAACTTTATCAAATGATTTCTTAGCTTTTTATGTCTTCCTCTTCCTCTTCTCTCTTTTGCTTTCTCTCACAAAATCCCATATGCCTATATATATATATATATATATATATTTCTTCATATTCCATATGATATTCAAAATTTCGCATTACCTTTTGGTGTCTGCATATTAATCAATCCATTTAATATATATATACACATACATATATATATATGTATATATATATCTGCCTAGGCTATATAACGATATTATGCTATAAACAAAAATCGATTGATATGTATTTGATAAGCGCATTATATTTTCTAGATTCCAATTGTGCAATATTTGTTATTAGCAAAAAAAAAACAAAAAAATACCAAAAAAAAAAAAAAAAACGAATTTTTATTTTTATAAAATGCGACCAAAATAAATGAAAGCCCAAGTAAAAAAAATCTATTCTAAAGTTTTTTACATTAAGTTGAAAGAAAATCCGCACAAAGTAAAAGTCGCCAAGAACCTGCCTAAATGTTAGCTTCTATATAATAAAGCAGCCCGATCTATATCTAATCTATATACACGATTTACTGTACCTTCTTAGTAACAATTTTGCAGCAACTGTACTCATTCCTGCCCATTAGATGACCTTCATACTACAGCCTATATACTCGACACACACATACATATATATACCATATAGAAACAATGTAATCTTCAGCTAAATTGGCCTATGCATTGCTATATATATATATATATAGACGTATCTGAACCGACATATTCACACACATATTCATATACACACAGAAACACACACAATTTATACCCAAACCACATAAAAAAGGCTTCAAATTATCTACCGAAATGTTTTCTATATATATATATAAATATATATATATATATACACGCGTAATCCCTCCCAGTATCTAAATCAAAATCAAAATTAAAATGCCTATTTACTCGTCTATTTACAAAATACATAACATGCATACATACATACATACATACATACATATAACTCTATATATATACATACAACTATATATATATATTCATTTACCATGTATACACTGAGCGAAATGCTAAATGGAAACGCTTTAATACTGTTATGTTTGGCCTAATTCTAAACGTTTAATTAGATACAAATTTCTCATGTAAACCGAAATCTATTAATTAACTTAAAATACTTAATACAATTTCAGCCCTGATCCGAGCTACACTTAAGATCAGCCAATGATATATCTTTTGATCAGCTGTGCACCTATCATTATAATAACTTATTAAATATATATATAAACCTATTCAGCTAAGTTCGTAAATCAAAACAAAACAAACAAAAAAAAGACAAGAAATGAAAAGCAACAAAATAACAAAAAGACTTGAAAATGTTCTTCGAAAGACACTCAAACAAAACAACACAATCAAAACTAACATATTCAAAAAACATTCACATCAATTCATCAATACTCAAAGCACATCATTCACAAATCTATCCAAAAAAACAAAAAAAAACTAATCTCTTTCACAATCCCAAAAAAAAATCGCTGCTCAAAAACATTTTCCAAATTCGCTTTGTCGCCAAGTAGAACAAATCCAAGGATTATATCAGAAATCCTCTTAAGAAAGCAATAGAACACTGCCCCTCACCAATCGCCCCCTCGCTCCACAGACACCTCATCAAGCTACGCATGTAATTTTAAGTAGATTTATTTCAAACAAATTTTCGAGCTCAAAAAAGTACTTTAAAAATGCAGCTTAAATGTAAAATTTACGATTATTAGCGAAAAAAAAAAACTATGTAAAATGAAATGGAATTTCAACAAAAAACCAAGATTTCTCCTCCCAACAAGAAGAAGAAGAAGAACAGCTGCAAATACCTATCGAAGTACATAGTTTTTAAGAGTTTTTTGCTGACTTTTTATTTTAAAACCCCCCCTTTCCCCATAGCCTTATACAAAATATGAGTGTACATTTTTGCCCCTAGGTTGAGATATAAACAATTTTTGAGCTATTGAACCACCTTAATGTGTAACAACTAAATAATAAAAAACCAAAAACTAATTAAATAAAATATGAGATAATTTTTTGAAAATATTGTCTTTTATTCTCATTCGATTTGGAGGAAATTGATTGGCTTAGAAAATCAAATTAAATGACTTTTTGACATGAAAAAAAGTTTTTAAATATGCAATAATTTTTTTTTAAATTTTTTTGTTTTTTTCTCATTTAATTTTATAGGTTTTTATTATTATTAATTTTGCTACATCATAAAAATCAAAAGTTAAAAACAAACTTTTTGAAATTTTTCTATAAGAAAGAAAACTTTTTAATTTATATTCGCTACTCTAAAAAAAAAAAGAAAAATATTAAAATCAGTAAAAACAGTAAAGAAAAAAACGGATTATTTTTTATATATTATTTTATTGTGTGTGTTTTTTTTTCTTTTTTATTAAATATAAATTCCTGCGAAAATGAAATAAATAATTTGTTTGCATGCACTTAAAAAACTATGGGGAAATTATTTGTGCTCTTTCTCTTTCTCTCTCTGTATCCTCGTCTCTTGTGTTTTAGCATTCGTAAAATGGCGACAAAATGGCTTCAGTCAATGTGGGACGACTTCTCCGCTTCTAAATAGTAAAATGTGAGATGCAAAAATGGATGTGATGGATTTTTTGTTTAGAGAGCAACTGCCTCCTCAGCCGCTGGCTGCGACTCGGGCTCCACTGAATTGTTGGGCTCGCTCGGCACAGGCTCTGCGGCAGAGGCATCATCGTTGACCACAATGATCTCGTTGACGGGCACCGCCTCCTCGAATGAATCATCGATGGCCTCGCCGCTGTTGCGCACCTCGTTGTCCGTGTCCGCCGACTGCTCGACAAACTCGTCGGATTGCTCAATCTTCTCATCGACATTTGGCTGCCTGGCGGGCGTTTCGGGAGTGGGTAATTCAGCTGGAGCTGCAGCTGCAGCAGGAGCAGGTGCTGCAGCTGGAGCTGCAGCTGGTGCCGCATTCTGTGGCCGATTGCCGCCGCCCAGGAAATTAATGATGCCCTGCAGCGGTCCCTGTTGCGGCTGCTGTGGCTGTGCGGCAGCTGTGGTGGCATTGTTGTTGCCACCGCCGAACACATTGTTCACAAAGGATTGAATGGGACCCGGTGGACGTGGTGTCGTCACCTGTTGCTGCTGCTGGCCCGTCAGGCCGGACAGGGTGTTCTGGAATTGAGTGCCCAGATTGCTGGCGAACTGCTGTATACCCTGGAAGGCCTGAGTTGTGGTATTCACCACAGATTGTGCCGCATTCTGAACGGAGGTAATCGCATTGCTCGGATTCAGGAAGCCCGGCACTGTCGGGGTCGGCGTCGCAGCCTGGTCAGCGGCGGGCTGTGCCTGCTGCTGCTGGTTGCCATTGAACTGGTTGAGGAATTGGCCAATGGGCGAGTTTTGGATTAGCTGCTGCACAAAGTTCTGCTGCGTCGATGTTTGCTGAGTGGGCGTCGCTTGTGTCGCCTGGCGCAAATTTGGCTGCACTGCATCCGGTTCCTCTGCAGCTGGTGCAGCGGGCACAGCCGGCTCAGCTGCAATCTCAGCGGGAATCTGCTCGTCGGGCAGCGATTTTAAAGGTGTCTGCGACTCCGATTGGGGCACGGCTTGTGCTTCAGTTGGTTGCTCCTCGGCGATTTTGGGCAGCTCGGTTTTGGGCTCGCTTGTCGCATCTGGTTCTGGATCTTCTGGCTTGCTTGGTGCAGGCGTATACCATACACCATTTATATCCAGCATATTCTCTTCTTCTTCCAGCTCTGCATTTCTCGACAACTCCTTGGGCTCCTTCTCTGTCTCCTTCTCCTGCACCGGCTTGGGTTTCGTCTCCTTCTTCAGCTTCTTTTCTGCCTGAAACATTGGCAGATTTTCGGGATCGATCAGACCACCAATTGATTCTTCAATGTCGGCTTCCCTTCCCGTCTCCTTTTCTGGCTTCTGCTCCGTCTTCTTCTCTGGCTTCTGCTCCGTCTCCTTCTCTGGCTTCTGTTCCGTCTTCTTCTCTGGCTTCTGCTCCGACTCCTTCTCTAGCTTCAGCTCCGTCTCCTTCTCTGGCTTCTGCTTCGTCTCCTTCTCTGTCTTCTCTGCCTTCTCTGCCTTCTTTTCCGTCTCCTTCTCTGTCTTCTGCTCCGTCTCCGTCTTCGTCAACTTTGGGCGAATATATTCGGGATCTCTCTGAATCTCAACGGGCACATCGATTGCCTCCTCCTTGGGCGTCCGCAGCACATTTCCCTGGCTGCCCAAAGCCAGGCAGATCAGCAGCAGAATTGCCAACTTCATGTTTAAGCCAAAATCAACACAAAAAAAAACCCCAAAACACGCGACGAGATTCAAGTTAAGCTTTGCGCCACACGGCTCCAACTGTTTGAAATTTCTTTAGCCTCGCCGCTTTTTATATGCCTCAGCAGCGAAGTTGACGGCGACGGCGACGTCTGACGTCTGACGTCGACGCAAGCAGCGACTGCATGGCAGACAGCAGCGAAGATCTGCTGCTGCTGCTGCGCTGCTGCTGCTGCTGCGCTGCTGCTGCTGCCGTCTTCTTGGCCAATTCTTGTGCTAAATGTCATTGAACTGATGCAGGCGAAGGTGAAGCTTGCAGTCGAAAAGGGTTTTTCTTCTACACACACACACACACACAAACGTACACACACACACACACACACACACACACTCGCACACAATTTCTGTTGGCAGTCAAAGAGGCCAAAGAAATCGCTGTGTTTAATTGGACAATTCAGTGTTGCGGCACGTGCAACAGGGCCAAAGGGGCAAAGGGTGGGCTTGGCTGGCCAGTGCCACTTGTGTCGTGTCGAGCGACAATTTAAGCCAACAAGCGTTCTAGCAAGATTCTTCTCGAAATAGAACTGAAACCGATCAAGGTTAAGTTTTTTTCTTCTCTAAAAGAAGTCGACTTAATTATTTAAACGATTAAAGTTTTTATTTTTAGTTTTTTATTGTTGTTAATAGAAATTCAAAGATCAAACATTCGATTTGTAATTTAAGTTGTTTTTATAAATTAGCCCAGAGAATATTTAGTTGATTCTGTTGAAGGGTTTTATGTGATATGTTTTAAGATGTGTTTTAAGCTTTAAAGAAAGCAAATTTAAATTCTTAATTAAAGTAAACTAGAGTCTAATATTTTATTTATACACTAAATGGGAAAATTGTTATTAATATATAAAAGTTAATCAGAGTATATAATGAACAAAAATAACTTGACTAGGAACCAGTAAAAAATATATTTATATTTTAGTTAAATAAACTTCGAATGAGCCATTTTAAATAGTTCTTCAAAATTTGTTTAATTGTAAAGAGTTTAAAATTGGGGCTAAAATATGCCTTTTGAATTATATTTTTTATATTTGAATAGTCAAAAATTTTGTAGAGTTTTAATTTAATCGCGATTTTTGCACAAACTTTTAATTTTAGTTGTATTAAAAAATTCAACAAAGCTGCTTAATTTGGGTTGAAACAAAGTAAATCCTAGTTAAAATATTGATTGAAAAATTAGCTTTTGGAGCAGCTGAACAGTATTCATTATAAATATATTTATTATTATTTATGATAACTTAAGAAAATGAAAAAGTCTTTTAAGAAACAATAGTCATTAAATTTTTAACAAACTTAGACAGAATTAATAAGAAAGTTTTTGAATTAAATAATGTCTACACAAAATGGCAGCTGAAAATAATTATCCAGCAAAATAAAAAATATAAAATTATTTAGACTGTGATAAAAGTAAAGGCTTAAATAAATGTATATGTATAAATTTTAATTTTATTATTAGTAGAATACAATTAGGGAATAACTATGCATAAAATATAAATTTAGTTAGATTTAGTTTTAGTTGGCTGGCACTTTAATATTAAGGAAATAAATAAATAACAAATAAAATTTAAATTTTATTTTACATATATTTTATCTCGAGAGCATTTAAACTTCGGCACTTAAAAAAAAACAAAAGAATCTTCATTTTAGACTTGCTTACATTAAAAATGCTCGTTTAACTTTACAGAAGATTCAACTTAGTCTCGACTTAGTTGTTGTTGTTGTTGTTGTTGTTTGTTATGTTGAACAACTTGCATTTTGTGCCACAATGCAACTGGTTTCTTATAACTTTTATTTTATCGATCCGCCGATCTCAACGTATTTTCCAGCCAACCCAAGCACTAGATACACCATCCACCCACCTCCGCCCGCCGCCGTCGCCTGCTCCACTGTCTTTTGGATTTTTCACTCTCATTCCTGGGATCGGGGCAGCAGTTGCTGGCATCCACTTTATGTGTCTTACACGAAAGACTTCTTTGGGTTTGGCTCTGGTCTTTGGTCTTTGGGCCGTCTTTGATTGCCTCGGCCCAAGAAACAAGTTTGTGTGTTGCTGGCAAAGAAAACCAGCTCAGAATTGTGGCTATTTTTAGAGCCAATTAGTTTTGGATGCGGCGACTGTAGATCGTGATCGGACTGGGACTGGGACTGTGACTGGAGTCGGGGCAGACTGCACTTAAGATGCATTTTCACCCATTCTGCGCTGACTGTTAATAATTCTCGATTAGAAATGCGTTAGATTTAAGCAGGCCCGCGGACAAAAGATTATGCAAATGAGTGGAGCAGCACTTAAAAATGTAAAAATGTAGTTAAATGGGTCAACGATTGTTGGCTGCAGCGAAAGGGTGCGGGGGCAGGGGCAGGGGCAGGGGCAGTGTACAAAGAGCTTAGCAAATGAAACTGAAAATGCAAAAAGACGTTTCTATTTTTTTTTTTTCTCTTCCTTCTAAGCAAAAAAGTTAGTATTTTTGTTGTTGTTTATTTTTGCTGAACTTGACACTGTTTTTGTTGGCCAAATTGCTGGCCAATCCACGGGCAGACAACTGGCCGCAGATATATATATTGTATATAACCACTTTGGCCAGTTGGCGCAGAACTCGTTTCGCTGACGGCCCTTTAAAGCAAACAGGCTAAGAGATTGGCCAAGAGTTGCTGTTGTTGTTGTTGTCTGCCTGCAAAAGGACATTGACATCGACTTTGATTTTTTATAGACTTGGTTTGGCTGCGTTAACTTGGCTCTTTAGCTTGGCCAAGCCGTTGTTTAATTGATTTCCGCAACGAGCAGAACAAGTTCGACATTAAATTGTATTTTATTTTTTATTTAGTATTTGTATTCGTCATTAAGTTTTTGTGTTGAGCATATATATATATTTATCGCACAATTATTATGCAATTTTATTTTTGGTGTTATCACATCCAAAAAAAAAAAAAACCGTTTGTGGGCCACAAAATCAGTTTTCAGACATTGTCTCTTTTTTTCTGACGTGGAATTAACACCTTGCTCACATACCACATACACCTCTTATTTTTTTAACACACACACGCACCACTACGTGGGCGTTTACATTTGGGGCGTGGCAGCAATCACAGTGTGCAAACGGTGGCAACTTTCACTTGACAATCGTGCGGAATCGGAATTATAAACAATATAAACAATGACAGACAACAACAACAACAACAACATCAATTGCAAATATAAATGTGGGTACATTTTGAGAGGAGGCGTCAACAGATCTCGTCACCAGCAAAAATAAAAAAAAAAACAAATATTGTTTTTTCTTGTGTCCGCAATATTTGTGTCATATTTCGTCTAGTTGTGTCAAGGTCAAATATGTGCGTAAAACTGATAAAAACTATATATACAATTGTGCACAATTTGCTTACTTGTTTTGCCATAAAGTGGCAAAAAAAAAACCAATATTTAAATTTGTTGGAATTTGAGAAGTTGCCAATTGGGAATTACATCAAATATTTTCAAGTACTTTGACTGTGTGTTAAATTTAGCAGCTCTTAGGTAGGACCCCAAAATAAACTGAATTAACAGCGTTAAGTTTCATTACTTTTAAAAAAAGCAGCTACAAAATTGAATTCTCTTTTAAATTAAAATTTAAATAGCGCCGGCAGCTGGCTTTCTATAGCAGCGAGCTTTGATGCGTTAGCATTTGCCTAAGAGCTAGCTTGCAAAAGCTGTGCAGCATAGTCATTCACAATAGTTAACAGCGTGCAGATAGTTCATTTCACATCCGTTATTTTAAAGCGACATCGAAATTTATTCAGTTTACTAAAATTTCTTAAGTATAATTCGAATTTGACCAATGCTAATATGGATTTGGTTTTTTTTAAACCTAACAAGTGTCAACACTCTTGTGTTATGTTAACTATCAGTGTTATTTCGCTGTTACAAAACGGACAATGTTAAAATTTTCCAATTGGATGATCGACAAGACAGCAAATAGCTCATATTTGAACAGCTTGTAGAATATATAATATTTAGATAGGCACAGACGAGACCTAATATATAAGATACTTATATATTAAAAATATATGAAGTATATGTCTTTATATTTTATATACTTATTTTCTTTCATTTTTATTACCATTGGTAAATATTAAACAAATAAATATTCAAAATTTAAATCTCAACGGCATACAAAATCGCTTATTATACAAAACATGTGTCTGTCGTACGTATGGTCACCCTTAAAACATCGTATTGATAGCCACTTATCGATAAGTCGGCCAGTAACATCATGCTTAACATTACTTTGCAATAACATGGGCACAACAGACACGCTGCCCAAAGCGAAAAAAATAATAACAACAGCCAGTTGGCTCCGTTCACTTCTCTAGTTAGAGGCCGCAAAACTATCGATAGGCATTGCTGCCGCGCGTTCGCGTTAATATTATTGTTAAATAAATGAAATTAAATGCAAAGAGCACGTGCAATGTGTGAAAAAGTGCGTGCACGTCAAGCCAAACAGCCAAGTAAATGAAGGCGCACAACACACACAAAAGTGCAGCCAGTCAACAACAACAAATTCTTAGCGCTGCTTGCGCCCACACCAACGACAACAACAACAACAAAAACAACAGTAGGAAGACCAATCTGCGAGTGAGTGAGAGAGAGAGAAAGCAACCAAGTGCCAATAATAATATTATTTAATTAGTCGCTGATAAAGACACAAAAAAATTACCCAACAACAATTACTTGCTGCTATTCGTTGTCAATGTTTAGCCGCACTACAACAGAGGCAGCAACAGCAACAAAAATAACACCAACAACAACAACAACATTATGTTCCGCTGCTTGGCTTCTGTGTGTGTTTAAGTGTGCGTGCGTGTGACAGCAGCAACAACAAAAGAATTGGGCCTGCAATCAACGGGATCGCGAGCATTTAACATCGACGTCGCTGTCACAGTCGCAGTCGAAGTTGCCGTCACAGTGGCAATCGTTGAATTTTTGTCCGTGGTTATGATAAAAAAAGAAAATAAGAAATGAAATACAAATAATCAATTAAATTAAAGTAAAATAAGAAGCAACAAAAAGAAGAGTTGGCCTAATTGATGTGGGGCTGCTTTTTGTGTGGGCATTTTGTGTTTTCGTTTCGAATTCGATTTCGGTTTCGGTTACGACGCGTCCGCAGCGAATAAAAACCAAGAAAATGAAATAAACTACAAGTAAAAGAAATTATTATCTGCTTGCTGCTTGTTTGCCTTCTGTGTGTGCGTGTGTGTGTGAGCTTTGTTGTTTTTATTGTTGCCTTTGCCTTTGTTTGCGTGCATTTTATTTCCGTTTCTCTCTTTTCAACGCACACACAAAAACAACGCACACACTCACCTTGTGTTTATTTATGCTTGTTAGTAGTGTGTGTGTGTGTGCTAGTGTGCGAGTGTACCTGTGTGTGTTTTCGCGACAAGTTCTTATCAGCAACGACGACAACGACGGGTTCAAGTTCGCTGTCTGCTACAGCTAAACAATAACTGTAAGCGACAACAACAACAATAACATCAACAACAACAATAATAGGAAACGTGACTAATGCACTGCTCCCGTAGCCTCTCAGCTGCTGCGGATACAACAACATTCTTCAGCGCAGCGTCGGCAGCGGCGTCAGCGTCTGCATCCTCAGCCAGCACAACACCAACAATGGCCACAACAACAACAAATGCTAAAGATGGTAAGTTGAAGAGACTAAATTTACTTATAGCTGACCCACAAACAAAAATGATAAAGGAAAAACAAAATAACTGCATGTGGCCCAAAAAAAAAAGTACAGAGTGAGACAGAAAATCAGCGTTGATTTCGACTCTTTAAAGTTCAAGGCAAGCGCGACACAGTTTTGCATGCGGTCAGTGGCTGCAAAACTGTACAGAACTACTATTCACCTGAAATTCACTTTGATATTGATGTTTTCAGACACATAACCAAAATGATGCAATATCCTCTATGAATATCTGGCTTATTAGCGTTTATTCTTGACCTTATGTTAGGCTCGATTTCAGATTGTCGTATCCCTAATCAATCAAAAAGACAAATTCTAAGAACAAAATTATCATCGCTGACGTAACTTGTGAAATATGAGAGGTAGCAGAAAAATTTTTATTAATTAAGCCGAACAACTGAAATGATTGTATTAGCCAAAGAATCGACGGCAAATAGGCTATGAAATTAATGATCTAACAAAAAGCTGCCACAGCGGCAACAGCAGCAGTCGGCTGGGAAGTAAAAACAAAGCTAAGCACATAAAAATTGGCAACACGAGAAAATGCTAAAAAAAAAGACATAACAATTAAGTATTTTTTGCGTGCAAAAATTTAGTAAAAAAAAAAAACAGAGACACGCACACATCTATAACATTTAATTGCCCATGAGTGTGCAAAGAGGGGCGGGGCAGCGCATTGGGTTCGGTGCTGTGAAGAAGGTCAACGAAGTGCTCGAAAAGCTTGGGATGAAGGTCACAGGCACTTCGATGTTGTCGTCAACTCTGAACCCGCTCGCATTTATTGATTTTACACACAGCACACATGCACACTAACAAAGCAATTATAAAACAAAAGATACGCAACGTAAATAGGGACAATATGTGTATAGAATTGTGAGCTTATTTGCATTGCACTCTGTTGGCCAATTGTGCAGGCAGGGTATGCTGAGCTGCACCTTGAATATGCCAGACTGTGATTACATCTCACATAAAAAATTTATTTAATAATAAAGATTTTTCCTTAAAAAGTTATCATTTCTGTTATAAAATACAGAGCATCTGTTAGTCGAACAAAGTCAGTTTTTTTTTTGCATTCATACTTGTTTAACACCATCATTTGCTGTTGATGTTGTTGTTGTTGTTGTACGTTTCTTGTGTTTGGCGGTCAGAGCGACTTTTGTGCCGATTTGCCAGGCAATCGGCGTGCTGTTTTCTGGGCCGGCTTTGGCTTTGGCTTTTGCGTTGGCTGGCTTATGCCAAAGGCCAAATGGAAAACCTGCTTTGTTGTTAAAAGAAAGAAGCACAAAAGCAGCAAAAGCAAAAAACTCAACGCTGGTCAAAGAGTCGCCAAAATAAAAAAAAAATCGAAACTACTCCAACATTTTTTAAAATCATTAATGAACCACTCAAATCAAATAGTTTAATTAAATCATTGCTAACGGTTATTATTAATCGTTGGCAAAAATCTCTTGGTTAACTTTTGTTTGATTCGAGTACAGTTTTAAATGTACTTTGAGATAACAGCATTTGAATGGCAATTTATTAACAATTTGAAAGCAATTTGTTGTGAGTGTCATTTTAATTTATTTACTTTTTTTTAGCTGTATTTATCAGTAATAATATTGATAAGAGCAAGCAAATATACAACATATATTTTTGTTCACTGATTAGAAGCAATCAGTTATTAATCAAAGCATATATTAATATTAATATTTTCGTGAATTAAACAATGATTAATTACTTACTACTCAGCTGCGATAAAAACAAAAAGAAATAAACAAAATATTCAAGCAGTATTAATTAAAACTAACATATAAAAATATGGCTTAACTGAAAATATTTCTACAATGTATTGGCATTTTTTTGTTTTTGAATTTTTTAATTAAGCTCACTTTTTTTGTTGTTCGTTTATCATGTTTATAGTAATTGGCAAAGGAATTTTGGTATGAGTTCTTTTTTTTTAAGAGTCCAATGTGCTTTGTACCCAAACAAATCGTTGGCTCTACTTTCTAAATAATGTTTTTATACCCTGCATCCATTAAAAATTAATGAATGAAGTCTTTCCGATCTTATAAAATATATATATTTCCTTTAAAAGCAATAATAGTCGAGTCGATATAATAAACCCAGACATATTATGGATCAACTATATATAATTTCATTAAGATTGTATAAGAAACGCAGATTTTGTTAAATAAAACGTTTTTTAATAAAAAAAAAATTACTATCTGCAAGGCTACTTTGTATTTCTTAGCTGTGTTTAGGGTATTGCCAAGTCGCGTTGACTTTTTAACGCATTCTAAAATGTTAAATGTCGTTTCTCACAATTATCAGTAACTAATTGTTGGCGCAAACCTGAGAGTTTTATCGCCCATTAGCAGCAATATGCTCTACATGTGGCAGACATTCATATGTTTTTACTTTCAACTATTATTGTATCTTATTTTTATCAGTTGTGAAATAGTGCTTATCAGCAAATGCAACTTTGCCCGGGGTAAATACACATTTAATATACGTGCACACAATTATTTTTTTTATATACTTGTTACCGTTTTCAATTAGTGCACAACAGCAGAAAGTCAACAACAAATAATTGTAGAAAAACACTTTATTATACACTTTGAATAATGTTAAATCGCAGAAAGCTTCACACAATATTTAATGAACATAATATAAAAAAATGCCACACATAAAAAAATGAGAACTTTTTTATCGCTTTCATTGTTGATTTTTTGATTCAAACAGAATACAAATTGCAAAAAAAAATGAAATAAATTTTACGTTAACAATAATAAAAGAAATAATAATTTACCACATCAGTCTGGGAATTTATGTTTATAAAACATATTGATATTTTTGCCAGTTGGAGTTGGAGTTGGGGGATTCATTTCCATTGGGGTAAACTGCATTTGAGTTTCCACTTCACGTGCGAAGCTCATTCAGCAAATGCATTTTGCGAGACCGGCTGGGCATCATTTTTCATTTGCCACTGCCATTTGCCTCACAAGTGGCGGCAGTTTGTCATCTCCCCGTGTCCAACCCGACACTCCAATTTGAACTCAAACTGAATAACTCTAAAGCTCCATGCTCCACATCGGGCAGGTGCTTGTCGGGCTTTTCCGGTATTCAGTCAGCTTAGGGCTCACTTCTTTTGATTTGTGGCCAGCCCTGTGGTGCTGCAACAACAAATGTGCTGAGAGAGCGGCGACTGTTGCACTTGTGAATTGCTTTATTATAAATTCTGTCGCTTGCAGGCTAAAAAAAAAAAAAATAAAAAAAATATCTGTATAAATAAAAATAAAAATGACAGCAGCTGGCAACTGACTAAATTAAATTTCAAATGTGTTGATTGCCGACTACGATTAGATTTGGCTAACGTTTCTGCTGACAATATTTAAGATGACTGAGACCATTAGAGTTGCTACCAATTCAACATAATTGGTGTAATTTTATTTTAGCTTGATAACCTTGATAGTATTTAGACAGCCAAATAAAATATTGAGAATTGGGAATGAGCATGAATTTCAATTAGTAATATTTAGCAAGTTTTATTCTCCGAGGAAATTAAGTTTTAGCAAAGACAACAAAGAAATGTATCAGAAGTATTTTTAACTTGAAATTCAGCAACTCAACTTGTAAATAATTTTTTTCAGTTAGTAAGAAATCTATTTATAAACTGTTTGTCAGCTGTTAACGCGTGTTGTTTAGCAACTAATTTCTTAATCATGTTTTAGGTATTTTAAAGAAATTTCCTTTATTTCTAGTTAGCATTTCTGCATGGTTAAGCTTACATAACTTTGGTAGTTGCTGCCAGCTCCCAACTCCCACATTCTACATTAACTGCTGCAGACTAATTTGTCTTATATTTCTACTGCACCCGTCCCCCCTTTCACCCGGCCACTGTGTCTTGGCCTTTCTACCTGTTCCGCTTGTTGTCTTATCGTGTCTTTTGCTCTTTTGACGCTTTCGCGCTAATTTGCTTAACTTAATTTGCAAGCAGCATTTGCAGCGTGTGAAGAAAAAATAACAAGAAAATTCATTAAATTTGATGTTAGGCGATGTTGGAATACCCTTCTTTTTTTTAATTAATTACAAGTAATTAACAATTATGCAAAAACTGCAGTAAAAGATGAGAGACGATTTCTTATTTAATGGCTTATTGTTGGTAATCTCTTTTTATAATTGAACGTATATTTAATCTAAATACTTGTACGATATTTAAAATAAAAATAAAATATATATTTAAACTGTTTTTACTGCCAATCACTGACTTGGCCAATTAACCCGTCGCTCCTTTTTGAGTCACCCTTTTTGGATAATTGTTGCTAATTACGCGCATAAAATTCTTTGACGTTTGCCCAGCGCCTACTGTTCCCTGTCCCTTGACTCCCGCATCCCTCAGTCAATCCTGTTTCTCCTTTAATGTCCAACCTGGCGTACCCGTTTTTATGTTGTGCGCTTCATTACAATTTTTATTGCTCAAAAGAAATGCCTTAATGTTGATTACAAAAAAAAATAAAAATATATATATATATATATATATATATAAAGATATATACATAAAATATCAGCTTTTGCGTATCTGATGATGTTGTCGAACTGTGAAGATGGACAAACCCACCAGAAGACAGCAGAGCAGAGGAGGACTCCTCTGCTACCCAGCTGCCCAGCTGCCCACCTGCCTCCTTCTCCGAATCTGGGCATAAATCAAATGGTGCGCGCGTGGTCTCATTGAAATTCGCCCAGTTGTGACAGCTCCTTGAGGCAGTTGCTCCACTCGATGTGGGTTTCCTTCGAGTTGCGCTCATTAAAGCGCAATTTCCACACGAATAACTTCGAATGTTCTGTGACGTATCGCAGCAATTGCGGATTCATCAGCGATGCAATCGCCAAACAATTTTTTCGAATGCAAAATTGTTATTATTATGTTTTTTTTGTTTTTGTTTTTTCACTCAGTTGCTTGCCATTTTTAATTGACGTTTCGCTCGTTTTGCTGTCATCAGAATTCACTGGCACCTCAAATGGACAGAGCCAAAAAAAAAAATGAATAGAAAAATGCTGTCGGTGCTTTTGTAGCCTGGTTTTGTTGTTGTTGTTGCTGTTCTTCAAGTGAAACGATTTTTTTTATTTTTTATTGAGTGGCTGCGTTGCATCTGCATTGAGCTACAATATACAATAGCTGTCTATATACAGTTTTTGCAACGTGCATTTAGCATGTTGAATGCCGCTTTGCGTGTGTGGAGGCGTTGCACTGACGCACAACAGCCAAATATGCTGTGCCAGACTTTGATCAGTGTTCAAATGCAATAAAGTATATATATATAGTAACGATGGTTACGCATCGGTAATTGTACACACACACACACACAATTCATAGTAACTGTTCCGATCTCGACTCAGTTTAATCAGTCTTCATGTCAATGACACCCGCAACAATTTCCCCAAAATTGCAACTTCGACGAGCAACTCCCCAAAACTAATTAAACTTGCATTTGAGGCATTTTAGACATGTTGCTATTGAAATTAAAATTGGAATTGAGATTAGACACAGACACAGTGGAATGAAAGCTTTAATTTAAATTTAAAATTAAACAGCTTTTGATAAGTTTGTTCTTCAACAAAATGTTTGCAAAATAATAATTCTGGGTATATTTTTTTATGAATTGAAAGGATATATTTTTACAATTGTGAGTGAAACTTGATCAGAACAAATTGCAAATTTGTTGAGTTTGAGTTTATTATACAAATTATTTAAGCACTTCATATTCTCAAATGAATATTCAATTGGTGTCTCCACTGTTGTTGCAAGCTTGCCACTTAAAGTGTGGAAATGCCATTGCTATTCAAGTGGCAACCGCAGCGAGTTCAAACAAATTTGCACGTTGCGAGCCAAATTCAACGCCAAATGTAAAACCGGACATAGAGAAAGAGACAGAGAGAGACAGACAGAGAGATAGAGATAGAGAAATTGTGTAGCGCAGTTAGACACACCTCACAACACCCACTCCCTCCTTTCCGGCCCAGTTATCCATTCGAATATGTGGAGTAAACAATTATCGCTGTTGCAGCTGCACCTCCCTCATCCTGCTTGCCACTTTAATTTTGGTTGCAATTGGCAATTGTGTAAATATTTAAAGTACATTAATTAAATGCAAATGTAAATGCAAACTGTTTGCTGTTGGCCCCGCCATGGCTAAGCCCCTGCACCCACCACCCTCTGCATATTTGTTTTTTATGCATATTTATTTTTTGTTTAGCCCTTACAGGGTTTTTTTTTTATTTTTTTATGCATTTTCTACATATGCGTAGCAATTTTCATTTCATTTTATTGGCAGTGCAAAAATTGTAATGCTTAAATTTGTTTCGCTTTTTCAATTTTTTCTTTTTGTTGTGCCAACTTCTTGCCACAGCAGCTGTGTCCTGTCCTCGTCCTTGGGCAGCAGGTGGAAGGTTTTTTTTTTTTTTTTTTTAGACGCCTTTGGCACACACACGCTTTTCCTAAATTTTTTTTTTTTTTGCTCAATGTGCGTAAACATTTTTATGAGTATTGCCATTCACTGTGCTTGCTTTTGTTGTCTGTTACAGTTTGTGTCCTACCACGCTGCCACGCCCACTTCATTGAAGCGTTTTATGATTTTTTACCTTTTTTTTGTGATGTTGGCATCTGTTTGCCTTTTTCTTCTCGACGGCTGATTCTGTTTGCTGTTTTGTAGTTTTTTTGCATGCGTTTTTGTAGTTGAAAATTGGGAAACTACGCTTGATTGCGCTCTTCTCAGCCACGCCCACAGCACACATTAACACACACACACACACACACACGGAAGAGGTGCTTTAACAAAGCGCTGTGTGTGTGTGTGTGTGTTTGTGTTTGTGTTTGTTCAAGCTTTGTTGTCTGCCAACATATTTCGTTTCGCTTATTTTTAGCCTGCTTTTTGCAAGGACAAACAAAATTCTAAGCCGGTTCCCTTAAGCTGTGTGTGGGTGTGTATGAGTGTGTGTTTGTGTGTTCGTGCGTGTATGCTGTACCCTATAATATGGCCCTACCTGTTATTAAAGTTCATAAGAAGTTCGTATATTTTAGCCCGAGTCGTACAATTTTAAAGATATGCTACCAATAATGCTCTTTAAATAATCGATAACAAATTAGCTGGTTACGCCTGCTCAGTCGACCCAAAAACTAATATACCTGATAATCCTGTAAATCGTTAAAACACTTACAAGCAATATTTGTCTAAAAAGGTAAAGCAAGTACTGGAATGCTGGTATTGAATGCAATTTGAGATTGTTCAAAGATTGTTCAAAAATTCCTTGGCCATGCCTCGCCTCCTTCTTGCCACTTGCTATCAGCTTGAATTATTTTTTGGTAAAGAAAACGTGCTTGTTTGCTGCTTGGCAATAAGTTTCTGATTCAACAAGCAACTTGAATGTTTACAACAAGTTCAAAACTAATATAAATAATGGTTTTCTATTAGATTTGAGCACGTGGTATTTAATAGTCGAAATTTGTTTTGATTTGTTCATATTTCTATTGGGATATAGGCAAAATGTTTTTGTGTTGCTGTTTTGTGGCTGTCATTGTTCTACTTGTCTTGGTCTACAGCTGTCATTTGGAGGCTGCTGTAATTTGTTTGCGCCCCCTGCCACACCCCCCCCCCCCTCACTTATACACTGCTCTGCAAGTTGGGCCCCTAGAGCTGTCTGCCGCTTTATCTCTAGCTGTATCTGTATCTGTATCTGTGCGTGGGCATCCAACTTTTGCTTTCAGCGGCTGCTTGAGCATTTCCATTTGTTCGTTAGCCCCAAGACGAGGGAAGAACGACAACAACAACAACAACAACAAAAACACTTGGCGCTGTCAGTGGAATATGCACTACAGCATCTTTAAGATACTTTTGATAGTATTGCTAGCTGCTTGAGCTATTTTTAAAAGAGCGCCCACCAAAAAAAAACACACACACAGACACACACAAATGTATCTTTTGTTTTCCAAACAAACATTGAGATACGACAAAATGTTTAATTGCTGCTTATCGCCGACTCGCTTCAGTTGATAAAGTTTTTTTTTTTTTTTAGATTTTTAATTAGCCATCATTGACGTTTTCCCCGCGACAACAACAAAGTTCGCCAATTGTTGTCAAAATTAGCGTTAATATTTCAATGTTTCTTTTCTTTCTATTTGTTGAGCAACTCATTTTTGTTCTTCTTTTTTTTTGTTTTTGGTGTTGCGGATGCGGTTCTTACTTTTGCAACATTATGATGCCCATTTGTTAAAAGTTATTATTGTTGTTGTGGCGGTTGCCTTTTGTCAAGCACAAATTACTCGACCGCAGCGAAAAAGTAGCAAAAGTCCGAGAAGAGTTTGGGCAATGAACAAAAAAGAAACTTTTGTGATTTTCGCATCAGAGTATTTTTTGTTGTTTCTAGAAACTTTATCGCAAATGTGTTTCTTGGTTTTTTTTTATTTTGTTTTTAGCCGTCTCTCACATTTAGCTCATTTATTTTCGCTGCTAATTTTTGACATTTTTTCTTGGACAATAATCTGCTTGTGCGTCTGTGTTTATTTTCATTTTCGGAAAATACATAAAATACGTTTAAAGATCTTGTTTTTTCTTGGTATTTAAACATTTGATTAACGTATTTTTTATGGCTTGGATCTCACACAAATTGACAGCAGCATAAAATAAGTATTTTTATTTGATTTTCATTTTGGTTTTTCGCTGATTTTACGGGGAACTATTAAATTGACTTTGTCCTGCTAATTGGCAGCAGTCTCCCGAGTGCGCTCAATTAATTTATCCGCCAATTTGACGCACGTCTGTAGGCCGTGTGCAGGTGGCGAATACTTGATAATTGTTGGCACTTGCCATCGCCTGCCAATTAAATTGAAATCATGGCACTAAAACGTGCGCAGCAATTAACGTGTTTTTGGCGGCTGAATGACTGAGCTAACAAAGAACATATTAAAGCCATTTAAAATGGAGCGAAGCCATAAAGTTGATTTATTTCAGATCAGACGATTCGTCTGATAATTCAAATTTCGAATATTAACTCTCGTTGCAATAAAAGACACTATGAATAAAAATATTTGACAGTTAAATTGTAACTAAAATCGAATAAGAAATTTAAAATTCTGCTTTATGCTGAGAGAGCAGCTACTCTCTCAATTGAAGCAATCCAGTTTTATTTTAAAGAAAATTAATTTTAATTAATTAATTTAAATGCAGCATTTAAAAAGTGCTTTTTTTAAATACCAATTTAGACAGTTTTGACAGAGTTCTGGCAATGGAAAATGTCGAGTGCCTGCCTAATGCGATTAGGCCATTATTTTGATTTAATATACTTTAATGCGATTAAACCCTCAAACCATAAACAAAACTAAAAAAAGTAATAATAATTTGAATGTGTATTCTAATTATACAAATTGAAGGCACTCATTCATTTATGAGCTACACCTTTCCTCTTCCCTCTTTGTGGCACTCTTTCGATTACATAACCTAGTTATTAATGGCATTTACAGTTGCTTGTGCCACCGTCAACTTCACCTGTCTTTCTGCCACATCTGGTCGACTATGCCACACCGTGACGTGGCGACTTTGTGACATGTGGCGTGAGACAAATGTGGAGCAAGTCGGAGCATTGAGTTTCGCTTTGGTGTGGCTGGGTTCGGTTCGGTTAGGTTCGGTTCGGTTTCGCTTTATCTTTATGTATGCTTATAGCACTTGGTGTCCAAGTTCATTTACGTCATGGTCAGGTGGATCGGTCTTTGGGGAGCAGCGGCTGACAGCTTCAATTGCTACATAAATTGTCGACTGTCATGTTCTGAGCTGAGCACACACACACACACACACACAAACACACACCTAGCACAGTTTAAGCAATTTGCTAATGAGTTTTTCACAGAGTGTCTGGCCTAATATGCGGCGACAGTTTGAGTGCCACTGATTGGAGTTCAAAAAGTTCATGAACTTTGGCAGTTAGCCCAAATGGCATTTCAGTGACCTGAGCACAATGCAGGCCTACAAAAACGAAGTAAAATAATAATAATAAAAAAAACTGGAAGTCAAGTGATTGTCAAACTGTGCACACACAATGCCACACAATTGTGGCTTAGTTTTAAAGTCACGCTTGCAGCAAGTTTATGTGCAACGCCTTTCAATGCACTTCCACAACAATTGTGGCGTAAAAGCGTAAAATGGCTTCACCAAAGAGTGGCACCGAGGCGAACAGGCGACGGGGGAGGACGAAGGAGAGAGAAGGGAAGTGGCTAGGGTTTTTGAGGTAGATGCCTGCCATAGAAATTGTCACAGGATGGCAAAGTTCAGAGACTGCACAGGTCTGTTTCAAATTGAAAAGAAGTTGGGGAGTTGACAACACTGAGAAAATTAGTTTAACTAAAGGTAAAATTTGAGATATTATTAAATTAATATATAAATAAATAAATAACATATAAATATAAATAAATAACATATAAATATAAATAAATAACATATAAATATAAAAAAATAACATATAAATATAAATAAATAATATATAAATATAAATAAATAACATATAAATATAATTAATAAATGGATGTAAAATAATATAATTTGAGAAACAAAGCAGAAATCATTTCAAGTATATAAAATATTCTAATTTAAAAATAAAAATGTGAGTTTAGATTGTGAAATGGAATTTTATGGAATAGGAAACGAAATTGTATTCAGCAAATATATGAAATAATATTTATTTTAATTTTTTAATTTATTATTAAATTTTAATTTATTTATTTATTATAATATATTAATTTATTATTATATTTTAATTTATTAATTTAATATTATATTTTATTTTATTTTATTTAATAAATGCTTACATTTTCCAAAAGCGATTTTCTTCTAATTTTAAATTAATTTTTAGCTTATCAGCATTAAATAGTTAATAGTTTGTTTTGAATTTCTTGGAGTGTATTTGTTGGCGGCGTTACGTTTATGAAACGGATGTTGCCGCTTGCATTTAGTGCACTTGAGCCTTGAGCGTCATCCTCTTCGTCGTCGACGTCGTCGTCGTCGTCGTCGTCGTTGTCGTTGGTTTGGCGTCGTCCTGCCGGTTTGCAGAGTTTCCTGGCATTGTGGGTCTGTCTGTGCCCCACATGTGTCGTTGTGGCATGCGAATAGCTTCACACGCTTCACGATGCGTGTCCTGTGTACAAATTTGCAGAGTGTGGAAAGAGTCGGCGTCAAAGTCGAGTCGAGTCCAGTGTCAGTGGCAGCAGCAGTGGAGTGGAGTGGAGTGGAGCTGCTCCACATAAGATTCCTTATTTGGGGGCTATGCTTTGTTTCGCTTTGACTCCTTTCAAGCTGGCGCCAGGACGAAATAGAGTGCAAGGACCGCTGCGCCTTCTTTGGCCTTTAGCCGTGCACCTCAACGGAGAGCAGTCTTGCCGTGGAGCTGCCGGAGTCAAAAGCTAGCAATGGCAATCAAAGGCTGCTGCTCCATTTTGGGCTCCTTTTGTCTGCCATTTTCATTGTGTTAATTGAATTAGTTGAGCGCTGTGCAAAATATATGCAAAACAATTTTATTTAATTTCTGCACACTTTATTTTTGCTTAGTTTGTTTAGACATTTCGCATTTTATTTTAATTTGATTTTATTTATTTTTTTTCCTTTGCAAGTTATTCAAATTTCTGATTGTCAAGCAGCTCACGTTTGTTTTCTGCTTTGATTGGATTTTTTTTTTTGCGCAGACACTTTTAATTTGGTTTTTAATAAAAGCTTAATATTATCTTTTCTTTTCACATAATTTCTGATAAGAGACTGTCTCGAATAGCTGTGCAAATGACACATTTTTGAATAAAACATAACTAAAAATGTTGTCTTTAGTTTTTGGTCATTGAACTGTTAACTGTTTTGTTCTCAACTGGCTTGCGAATATTTAAAATATATGTGGGCAGACAATAAATGGGGGTCTATTGAATATTTTGGTAGTTTGTGTAGTTATTTAAATTTAGCTATAAATATTAAAGCGCATAATTTAATTTCAATTTATTCTCAAATGAATGCGAGTCGCATAAAAAGATTTAAAGATTAATGTTTTTATGTTTTATTGTAATTTCGTCGAGAAGTTTGCAACACATTTCTATATTTATATTCTATGTCATCGAACTATTATATATATCTGTCGATTTGTCTGCTTCTTTTAGGGTATTTAATTATCGGAGTGCCTCAAATATCAATTGTAACTTATTTTATTTGTTTTAGCAATTCTAATTTCATTGCAAGTTGATATTTTATCCAGCTTTACACCCCATTTTCTATGGATTTCGCAATTAATTCAATGTGCATTAATATTTCTGTTGATTTCTGTTTAAAATATGCAATTACCCGAAAAGATCAAAATCAGCAGGCAGACAGACGACAGTCGCCAAAGTAGACGCATCTGCTTAGCATATCAATGTGAAATATATTTGCATTTAAAGTCACTTCACAGACATTAGCAGACACCCAAACAAACACCCAAACAAACACCCAAACACACACCCAAACACACACCCAAACACACACACACGCACACACACTGGGGGTGTGTTGCTTGGTGAATCGCATTTTCTCATTTATGGTTTGGCATCAAAGTCTTAGGTGTTATGTGTGTAACCCACTGTGTGTGCATGTGTGTGTGTGTGTGTCTGTTATTTATGCGTCTGTTTGCACTAATTCCGCACAAAACACAAACTCGAAGTTTTTTTTTTTTTGGTCTAGCTTTACGCTTTATGGCGGCGGCTACACACAAAGTGGCCCAGGACCAGTGGCCAAGGAGGAAGTGGCTCTGAGCTGTCGGACGATTGACGGGCAGCTGCTTAAAGTTGGGGCTTATCACAAATTCTAATTGTCGCCTGCCACAAGCCAAAAAAAAAAAAAAAACAAAAACGAAAAACCCACAAAAAGAAAACTCACACAAGTAAAATATAAATTGAATTACATATTTTATGCAAACAGCGCAGACAAGAAAAACACGGAATTCGTTGTCAGTTCTTGTGCCCGATATTGCCAGGCAATCCTCCCACACTTTTGGACTGGAGTTGGCTTTTGTTTTCATTCGTCTTGGCTGCCGCCCGGACAAAGTTTGCCGTTTGTCCATCAGTGTCAACAACGTATACGACGCCCCACGGTGTCAGACATGCAACAAATCGCCGCACTTGCAACGCAGAGTGTCGCCGGAGTGCAAAAAGTCAAAGGGTTTAGCATTGAGCTGCTCCTGCTCCATGCTCCTGCTCCAGCTCCTGCTCCTGCTGTTGTCTGCTGTCTGGCTGAGTCTTCTGTATATTTATTAAATAGTTTCGTGCAAATCCTTTTGAAGTGCTCGACTCGACGCCTTGTTAAAACTCACAGCGATATCAATTAGCAGTTGCCACTTTCAGCTATTTCTACGTGGCACACATGCTTTTTGGCTACAAATGTGTGTAAATGCATTTTGTCTGGATATTCTGAACTTACTTTTAACATGCTGTGAGATCAACAGGACTTAAGCTGCTCGAATCATCTAAGCCAGGTTAAGCACTCTTTGTTTTCGAGCTCAACTTTTGACATTTCTGTTGTCTTAAATTGATTTAACATAAGTTTTGTTTATCTTTTATTTCTACTGATGTATTTGATTAAATAAAGTTGTCTAAACAATTAAAACATTTTTAGTTATAATTAATTTTTTTTAAAGCATTCTCAGAAATATTGTTTTGAATAATAATAATAAAATGATTTCTAACTAATTTCCTTATAATAGTAAAACTAAAACCTTTAAAGTTATAATTAATTTTTTTTTAAGCATTCTCAGAAATATTGTTTTGAATAATAATAATAAAATGATTTCTAGCTAATTTCCTTTATTTAGTATTTATAAAATTGCTGGAAATATAAAAATGCTCATTAAATTGAACACAAAAACCACAATTATTTATTTTTAATAGATTTCTTAAACTAAAATTACTCACTTTGTTAGACAAAAGAATTCTCACAGAAATAAATGTTTTCTGGTGTGTAATGAGCAATTTTACGATTATTATTATTTTATATGTTATGTGTGTGTTTGACATCAACGTTTAATGTTGTACGCAATTGTTTATTGAGCAATGGCTATAAAAAAAAAAAAATAACAAAACATAAAATTTTACCGCCTGAGGGGAGGCAACAGCTAAAATTTGAACTTGGACTTGGGTGACGACTTCAGCATTTCAAAAATGTTTTCTATGTTTTTTTTATTGTGCGTTTGAACTTGATAATTTTATAGTTACTAAACAGTCAGCGTTGCCACCTAGTTATTATATATATATACTATATTATTTGTTGTTAACTTTTAATCATTTGAAGTACTCAGCTGTTCGCAGCTATTTTTGGCAATTTATATTTCCTTTTTGCTTTCGTTTTTGGCATTGCGAATTTCTCGTTTTGGGTCAAATTGCAATTGCGTTATCCGCATGATATTATTATTATTTTATTATTATTCAGTCAGCTATTTCCGCGGATTTCCCCCACTTTGCTCACATTTTGTTTTCTCTCTATGAAATACATCTGTTGGTTTTGTCGTACAGATAGTTGGTCATATATTTGCTGGCTATATTTCTTGGATTTGGGCCAACGAGTGTGTGAAAATAGAAAATTTTGCTTAGCATTGGAATGTGCCATGTTCTTTTCGATGTGTCGCATTTTGTTTTTGCAGTTTTTTGTTTGGTTTTGTCATTTTTGTTTTTGTTTTTGTTTTTGTTTTTTCATTTTGTTTGTTGGCATTTTGCACTTTGTATTTTTAAACATTTTGCACAAAACCTGCTCCAACATTTGTGGCATGCACTCGAATGTGAATGTGCCCCTCTCTTTTGGAATGGGGAAGTGTGTGGCAGTAAAAAGACACGAGGTGAAAAGTCCAGTGGCAATATCGATATTTTTTCGAGTGGGCGTGTTTCTCTCTGCGAGTTTTGTTGCCAATCGGCAAATAAAGTGTTTATTTTTTTTGTTTTTTGGTGGTTTCGTAGAACTTTTGCCATTAGAACGAGGTACTTGGAAAAGTTTTTGGTAGCAGCATCTGATATGACCTATATAGGTATGTAAATATGTATATATATGTAAATAAAACTATTTTGTGTGAATCGCTCAATTGAATTTAATCGGATTAAAGCGATTGAGCAGCTTTTAATAGTCGCGTAATTAAATTTAATTCTGATGTCGGAATATTAAAATTTAATGGCCAACTAAAACTTTTGCGTGATGAGACGAAATTAATTGGAGGCATTTACACATTTAAATTGAAAATAAATTTTAATGTGTAATTTAATGGCTTAAATTAGAGTATTATATATATATTAATTTTTTAATTTTTTTATATGTAAATAAAACCATATCATTTACTACTCAATTTTGCTAACAAGATTTACTTTATTAATTACTTGTTAATATTATAAATAAAATAACATTTATACTTCAGATTTAAATATTAATTTAATTTTTTATTCGTCTGCCTTTTTGTTCTCATTAGCACAAAACTCTGCTCTTTAATTTTTCAATTAAAAATTAAATAAAAATTACAAATCATGCCAATTAAATGTGCTTAGTAATGTTTTTTTTTTATTCCAAATTAGGGGTAACATTTGAGACCTTTTTTTTTAAATTCATAATGTGGCATAATTTTCAAGCAGAATAATTTGCGATTTTATGTCGACTTTAATCCACCTTTCTCAGCCATCATAATTACAAACTGCCCCTCGACTGCCGCAACCTGCCCCCCTTCGACTGACAGGTATCTTGTAACCCCACCTGATATGCACAAAGTATCCCTGGAGGCGCATCCTACACACACACACACACACACAGTGCTCAATCCTGGACATCCAACGACCTGGCAAGGCAATTATTAATTTTAATAAACTTGAATTGTGGCAGTTGGGGCAGAAAGAAGCTGCCCAAAGGCAACGCCTGCCTCGCTCCTTGCCACCACGGCCAACTCCCCCTTTTCAGCTAATGATATAATTTTTCTCAGTTAACTAATTGAATACATTTGCACCAAAAGCAGCTCAGTTGGACCAGGGGGAACGAGGGGCAATTGGGAGCTGGGTGAAACACATGGTGCGCTCACAAAAGCGCTAACAAAGATTGTTAATAATGGCCAAACAAGCGAAACGAGCTCTAGCTTCAGTTTCCAGAGCCAACTCTTCGTCTTTGTCTTCTGTGTTTTCGATGCCTGCCACTTGAGCCAGGCCATTGACAAGAGGCAACCTTAGCGGGCCAAGGGAAAACAGGAGAAGCGAGCGGCACGCGAAGAAGTTAATTTGCAGGCAGTCAAAGGGAGAGGGGGAGGCAGAGTGTGAGGGGGTTGTGTGTGTGTGTGTGTGTGTAACCCAGACTGAGACGAGCACACAAAACGACATTCCGCGGCCAAAGAACTTTTAGATGGGTTGAGCAACTCCAACTGGCGACTTTTTCTTAGGGTTTGCAAGGGGGGTGGGAGGAGAGAGGGAACGCATTACAAATTCCATTACTTTGAGCAGCGAACATGACCTGATTTTTATGTAGATGTGTGTGTGTGTGTATGTACGTGTCTGTGCGAGTGTGTGTCTGTTCGAAGATGCTGTTGGAAATTAGGCAGTCACCAAAGACAAGAGAGGAGTATAAACCCTCGAAGAGTGTCTATCACGCCCAGCCACACAATCTGTGTGTGTGTGTGCGTGTGCGTGTGTGTGTGTGTGTGTGTGCGTGTGTGTGCGTGCGTGTGCGTGCGTGGGTATTGAGCCACGTATATATTGAGCTAAATGCCGCCTTCCATTGCGCACTTGTCGAGTCACGTAGCGCAAAGTTTTAAGCATCGCTACTTGCTACGTGCAATGTTCGTCCTGACGTCCCCCCCCCCCCCCCTCACTCACTCTCACTCTCTCTGCCACCCAACACCTCTTGGCCTGTAACCCCACAAGCTTGTCTTGGCCATAAATTAACAAAAATGAATGGGAACAGGGGCCAAAAGCTGTCCAACATAAGTCTATACTTGCCATTTTATGTGCCTTAAGTAGAGACATGAAGAGTGGTTAAGTTATCTGGTCATACACATATATATATATATATATATAAACTTATTTTTTTTTCGGGTTATAAAGTGCAGTGGGTTATTGGCGCACTTTTATGACCGGCCAAAATGGCTGTCCACGCGTTCCTTTCCCTTTCATTATTCGACTGCCATCCAAAAAAAAATAGGGACACACTTTGAATGCAGAGCATTACACAATGAAAGTGTGACAAGTTGTGGCAAGTGGGGCACCTCGAAAGTGCACTTTATTCAATTAGAATTGCGGACAAGAGGCTTCTGACCATGGCTGTAAATGTTGGCCAAAAGGCAAAAATGGTGTGACAGCTGCAAAAATCAAAACTAATTATAAAAAAAGGGTTAAGGATAGAAAAGGACAGATTGGGTTGACTCCCACAAAAACTGACATCAAATTAAATTTAAGTGTATTAAACTGAAAATCAGAATTGCTTTAAGCTTAAATTTTCAAATATTTTTAATGTGCACAGATTAAAAAATTGCTTGAAAAACTACTAATTTAAAAGTCATATTAAAATAAAATCGTGCTGCGAATGCACAACAAATAATATTTTATATGGAAAAATTAATTGCAATTTCGATTTAATAAATAATTTTATATAAAAGGAATTTAAGTAGCACTAAAAGATCAAATGAAATATTTTAATTGATAAAATAAGTGCAACAAGCGTATAAAATGTGCTCAGCTAATGTTGTAAATCATTCGAATAAATATATTCAATGCACATTTGTCGCTCACTAAATAATTTCAGTGTATAAATGATTGAAATGAATATGGAATAATTTATAAATTAAACTTGCATTTTTTGCTTTGAATTTGCCAATGCAAATAGTTACTCAATTAGCTGTGCTTGATGCAAATTGTTAGCTCAGCACACCCAGACAGAAAGACACACACACAGACAGTCTGCACAACACAACACACATTTGGGAAATGCTTTCAGGTGTCGGAGTTGTGACTGGCCTCATCAGACATCCCTCGCAGACTCAGAGTGCAATGCAAATCACTCGATTTATTACAGCAATTTGCAGTTATTAATCAAAGCAGTGTGCAACAAACATGCTTCAACTATTCAGATGTAGTTGCACCATCAAATATGCAACAACTGTAGCACATGCAACAAACAACAAACAGAAACAACAAGAATTTATGCAGCAAGTGCTGAAGACTTACGACCTACTTTCATATGCATGACAGCCTGGCAAGCAAATGTCTGACTGACTAACTAACTAACTAACCAAGTAAACCATGCACAGCAAGCAGGAGAAGCAAGCAGGAGTCGCCTCCGCCGCCTCCACTCAGCCTGTCTTGGCAGCAATCAGCAAAACGGCCTCGAAATCCTTTTGCCACATTCGGAGTGGCGCCCAAATTGCGTGTCATAATAAAGTACCAAACTGAGAATGCCACTAGTTGCAAGTTGGTGCACAACTAGCTGGTTACCTGTTTTCCTATTGACCAGGTTATGACTGAAAAATTTTGCGCTGCCAACTTTAAATGCAGTTTTAAGCTAAGTATTTTTGGCTGTGAAAATCCTTGACCCAACTCAATCTGGGAACATCTCCGACTGCCTGTTACATGTCTGTCACTTTATTTAAGCTACCCGCTAAGCATTTGTAATCTTTACAGGGTATAACATATCGTATGCACAGCGTTACAGCTCCATCAACTGCAAGTTTGTACGCAACTTCAACTTTTTGTTCCACTGACAAGTTGTGTGCATATTGCAGCTGTTGGACGACTCCTCCTCTGAAATCCCCTGAACTGTTTTGCATTACTCATTTGACACTTTATCTATGCCCCCAAAAATGTGGCACCTGCTACAAAAGGCGCTTATACCAAAAACCGCAGACAAATAAACTGTTGCTGGAGTTGCACAAGAAGAAGAAGAAGACGTTGATGAACGACTGCTACAGCTGACTGTGTGGCAAAGTGTGTGTGTGTGAGTGTGTGTGTGTGTGTGTGTGTGTGTGTGTGTGTTTATCTGTGTGTGTTCGATGCGCGAAAGGCATAAAATGTAATCCTTCAACAGCAGCCAACATGCAGACATGCAATTTAAGGGGGGAGGTGGGGGGCAATGTGGTAAGTAGATCGCTCCACATAAGTCTGATATAAATCTCAAGAGCTGCCTGCCAAGCACAACATGAAACCACTAATTGAAGTGAAAGAAAAGGCAGCCCAGAAAATGACGTTAGATGAGAGCAGCTCAGTCGGAGAATTTAAAGCGATGCTGATAAGCCTGCTATGTGTGTGTGTGTGTGTGTGTTGGTATTCAATTTTTAATTAACATGTGGCATGGTTACAGCAGAGAAGAGTCACAATTGCAGCACGTTGCAACTCTGCGCTGCGCTGCTGCTGCTGCAGCTTCAACACTCTCAATCAGTGTGGCAATTCGAAAAAAAAAAAAAAAAACCCAACACAAATGCATACTAATTGAGGTTAACAAGGCATGAATACGACTACTACATTCTGCCCTACACTACACAACACAACACAGAATATTCCAACTACCAATACAACATTGACTTTGGACCTGGCCTGCAAGCTAATTTCGTTTTTAGCCCTCCTCAAAATGTTTACATTAAAGTTTATAAAGTAGACAATCTAAACATGGCCAAAAGAAAAAAAAAAAATAGAAAAAGATAAATTGTTTGCTTGGAAAATGTTGTTGGGTCTGCTGCCGCCAGCTCAATTTGATGCATATTTAAAATTCCTCAACTCAGTTTCCAGCTGGTATTGATTGCTTTTTAAATATGTTTTCAATCAACTCTTTCAGCTTAACCCATTTAAAAAACTATTTTTTTTTTCAACTTGTTGGAATTCCAAAGATGTTTTATTGACGAGCAACAATTTGGCTTAAAGCAAATATATAGAAAAATATTTATTATAGTTATAAATTAAATAAAAGTTAAATTGACTTAAAATATTACTCAATTTTCCACATAAATAACTCACATTTATTGCAAATAATTTTTTAAAGAGCTGAAAAGTTATTTTTTTAAATATTTGTGGCTTTAGCCAGTTGCCGTTAGTGGGTTAAAGGCGGCTCGTAACGCCAGCTCAACTCAATTATAATCCGTTTGGAATGCAACACAAATCCGTCCAAGCGGATGACTCCACCGGAGGCCTCAAACGACCGACCGACCGACCGAGAGGCTGGCTGCTGCGCAGGCTGAGTCAACCTTGACATTAGCCTTGCCGCAGGGCCAAACAAAAGCCAACATTCAACATCCAACAGCTGCTCTAAGCGTCTCTGCCTGCCCCTTAAACTGGCTGTGGCTCACTGCGCGTTGAACCAACTGAGAGTTGGGCGGGGGCACGTAAATAAAATGTCAATGATAAAAGCGAGATGAGGCATGCTGAAAGCTGTCAGCGTCAGCCAAACGAGCTGATTGAGACAGAGACACAGTGAGTGCAAGAGAGAGTGAGTGAGGGGGAGAGGGAGAGGGAGAGTACGAGGCAGTTGCATGTTATATATCTGTATGTGGGATAGGCCAACAATTCACAATTATGATATGCAAATTAAGGGGCAAGATATTCATGTACATAAATTGTGTGCATGGCCTCGTTGCTGAAATTTATTATTCGCACTGTCTGAGAGAGAGATGCTGATGCACCAGAGTACAGCTCTATATATATATATATATATATATGTGGCATGTCCGATTTATGTGTAAGGGGCGTTGTCTTCCGAGCATAATTGAAAGCCACAAGGGCCAAAATTCGTATTTCTTGGCTATTTGATGAGTGCAGCTTTGCTGGGTGGAAATAATTGCAGTTTTTGGGACACTAATTGCAAACATCAAATTGTAAATGGCCATAGAAAATGGAAATGATATCGAATTGCATTTGATATGCATTGTGCAATGTGCATTGTGCAATGTAAAATGAGACTAATTGGCTCTGGTATAAAGTGCTTGGAGCATCTTCATCTTATCGTTGCTTATTGTTGTCTACGATTTGAATGCCAAATGCCAGTCATAAATTTTAACGAGCTGCTTCACAGATTACCACAAATTTGCACTTATGAAATTGGTTTTCCATTATTTTGTGTAACTTTAAATTGAAGTTTAGTAATTGGATAAAGAACACAAGTTTAAGGAGATAAAATTATAACAAAAGAGCTAAAGTAATAAATAATTGGAATAATCTTCTCTATTTTCTATTGTTTGCTCGTATTTTATTCTAAAATTGCTTTTCTTACCATTTAATATAAATAAACTTAACTTTTAAAGTTTTTATTAGATAAGTAAACGAATGGGAAACTTTGCTGTACAAATTTGATTTATGCTTTTAATTTTTTGACTTTACCTATTTATTTATGAATCACAAATTTCTAAAAAAAAAATAACTACATTTTAGGCCTGAGTGAAGCAAATTTCTTTTTCAAATGCTGACTTAAATTTTCGTTTCTCGTTTATTTAATTGAAATTAATTTGTTTTTCTTCTCTTTTTTAATTGCAGGTGAGTTTCAATTAAAAACAAATCCACTGCGCTGCCATACGAATCATCCAGATGGTGGTAAGTCGTTTGTTTTTTGGACTGCCGACAATTGTCGAGCTATTTCAAGGGCATGCATTTGTCATGAAGTTGTTAGAGTGGTTGAGGGGTGGTGGGTGGGCAAACTGCTTGAAGCACAGTCATAAAACGTGCCCCATAACGAAGCATGACCAAATGCGAGCGCAACCAGTCAACAACCCAAAACCAACAATAACAAGGCGGCAGCCATTCGACCAGTCAACAAACCCATTAAACACCATTTATAACTCTGCCTGATTCTGCAGGATGATAGAAATTGTGCAAGGAGGGGGTAAATGGCCGAGTGGGGCATTAGCTTGCCACGCCTGACTGCAAAACTTTCATTATGCCATTTTATTGTCCTGGCGAACATTTTTAGTCTGCTGCATGTGCTAAAAGTTGCTCTTGTTGTTGTTGTTGTTGCTATTTTGTTGGGATAGAAAATGGCTGCTTTTACTGACCACCGTCAGGCTCCCTCACTCCACTCCCTCCTCTCACTCTAACTATTCCTCGATTTTCTGTCTCGCTCTTGCAAACGACCATCGCAATGTCAAACGCGCATTTGCCGGTCGCTGTCAACTGAGCAGCAGACACATGTCTATAGGCAAGTGCGTGTGTGTGTATGGGAAATGCCAGATGCCAACTAGCAAACAGCTGAAAGCGAGGGAGACAACAACAACAACAACAGTAACAGTAACAGTAACAGCGGCCTGTGTGAAGTTATGTCAGCAGCGCAGCCAAAACAAAACAAACGAAAAACAATAACAAAATGACAAAGTTTTTTGTCGCCTTGTTGGTTCACACAGTCTCTCTTCCTCTCTCGCTCTCTCTCACTTTATTCGCTATTCGCCATTCGCCCTTTGGTTTCAATTTCTCGTGTTTTTTTTTTTGTTTTTGCCTTGACAATGGCGTTGATAATTATTATTAGTTTTATTTTATTATGTAACTTTACAGCTACTCTCTCCCTGCTTGCGGATGCTGTTTACATGCGCTTTGTGTCACTCTTTCAGATAGTTACAGTTACACGAGAGTTTCTAGATGACGAATGTGGGAGGGGGAGGGGTATGGGTGTCTGCGCTGTGTTTTGTGTTTGCTTTCATAAAGTTGACAATTGTCAGATTTTCGATGTCACAACTGACAAATGATTTGTGTGCTAATTAAACATGTAATTGTCAGGGGAAGATAATGATGTGAAAAGGATGCGACGACAGAATATAGATATATATATACAATATTTTCTGACTTCGCCTATTTTGCTGTCATAAATATTCTTTACAATTTGACAAATTGTACAACTTTAGCTGAACAGGAAAATAAATAGAGCAGTTTTGGAATGAAAAGATGCTTTGGTAGAATACACAAATATTTATTTATTTATTTATTCAATGTCAACTAAAATTAGTAAACAAAAAATGCAAGAAGTGATAAATTTAATTAAAAGAAATTTAAAATTAAATTTAAACATAAAAAATCCTTATAAAAATTATGTTTGTATATAAATGGTTCAATATTTGTAGCCTGAATTGGAGAAAACCCAGAGATAAACCCAATCAGACCATATAGAATTATATAGCTTATATATATTATATCTTTTTAAAATAATTTATTAATTTACATTACTGTTATTGCCTGATTTCTTAAATGCTTAAGAAGATTATTGTAAATTCAATTTTTCTCCACTTAAAGAAGTATAACTGAAATTGACAATACATTAAATTCAATTCTTTATTAAAACTAAAATCCATATTATTTTTAATAATTTTCAATAAATATTTAAGTTTCTAAATTCGCAACTGGCAACATTTTCAGACAATTCCAACAACGTGTAAAACACCAACGATTTTCATGTGGAAACCTACATGATTTTATCAAAAATATTAACTTTTAAATAATGCTGATACTCATTAAATGTCCGACAGAGATCGTTCCAGTACCACGCCCACGTCCCCGCCCCCGCCCACCAATTGAGGCCACATGACGTTGCAAATTGCGACAGCTCAATTATGCCAGAAATTTACTGAGCCGAGCAGTAGCCATAAATGGCACAAACTGCAGCCGAGGAATGCAGTGGCAACCAGAACAAATAAGAGAAGATGTGTAGTGGCATGTTGATGGGCAGGGGGAGGGGTTTAGGGAACAGTAGGAGTAGCAAATGGCTACTGGCCTAGTGGCTTCTGCAGTCGGGAAGAAAATTAAAAGGCAAAGCCATCGAGAGAATACACAAAAGGGTTAAATGGTTTAAACGATAAGGGGGGGGCTGATATAGCTGCGAAGGGGCGTGGCAAAGTGGCCAATAAAAATCGTAAGTTATGTGACCAAGGAGATTGAATATGGGGGTGTGGGTCGCGCAATAAATTGACTGTGCAACACAGCAAAACACTATGCAACAAACGGGGCGAGGCAAAAAAAAAAATAATTGAAAAACAGCTGAAAAAAGAAGCAGCAGAAGAGAGAGAGAGAGAGTGAGAGAGAAAGAGAATCTCAGTTGGGAATGCGGCCCACGTGGCGTATGAGTGACGCGAATTTATGTTTGCTGTCGGAGCGCGCCACTTGCCACACGTTCTAATCAACTCGAAGTCGAACGCGAAGTTGCCCCTCGAGTGGGCAACTGCCACGACGCGGGCTGTGTTGCATGTGTGTGTTGGCTGCAAAGCCAAACCAGTTACTAGTTGGATAAGCCAAGCAACCAAGAAACCAACCAACCCATGCATTACTGGAGTTGTTCACCTTCAACGTCCTTTGTGATGTGCAACGTGCAACACACACAAAACCAGTTGAGACTTTGCTCGCTGCTGCATTGTCGGCAATTACAATTCAATTAATGCGCTTAGTGCAACGACTTTTATTTTTTTCTACTTCTTTCTTATTTTTACTTTTTCTTGCAGTGTAGTAATCACCTGATAAGAAGGCAGACGGAGAAGAGTCCAAGAATTCTGCATTTAATCGCCGACTCAAAAGTTAAACGACCGCGCAAGTTTTGCTCTTGTTGTCGGTGGGAGTGGAGGGGAGTGTAGGGGTGGGGTAGGTGTCTATAGCATGCCTCTCGTAATCAGCTCATGTGTGAAACATAAGTCGGTCGTCGTCGTCGTCTTTAACAACATCTTCTTCCACTGCTTTTGTCGTCTTCGTCTTGTACTGTTTGGCAAAGCCAAGAATGAAAATGGCAGCGACAGGCTCTTAACTTCCACTTCACATGCATCCTTATAGCTGCCTGCTGTTCTTCTTCTTCTTGTTGTTGTCCTTGTTGCACAACACACACACACACACACACACACATGCAAGTCATTGGTGTCTCTTTTCAGCCTGTGTCGTTCGACAGGTGCCAGGGTAGACAGGGTAGACTGCTGAGAGGCAATAAACAGCATGAATAACAACAATAACAACAACAATAACAACAACAATAACAATAACAACAACAACAATAACAACAACAACAACTTGAATAACAACAACTCATTGTTAAACAATGAACGCTTTTTCCATTCCATTCTATTTAATTAAGCCGAATTTTGCCAAATGCCTGCAGACAACTTCGAGACAATTGTTGACAGGTTTTTTTCATGTTAATATTGCTCAAAGTTGATAGGATTATAAAAGCATTGTTCCTCCTCGAAATGTCTTAAGTTGGGTTACCGTATTCGGTTTCCCATTTCCCAACACTGCTTGGCAACAAATAGATTTTTTTTAGCTTTTAGCGTCAATAAATTAAGCAAAACTTTAACTTTATTTTTGCGCAGCAGCAAAGACAATTTTAAAATTGAACAAATTTGTTTTAGTCTTGCAAAACATTCAGTTTTCCAAAGCCCAGATTCATGTTAGATTTACAAGTTTTTTCTCATTTGTTGCAAATATTCAACACACAATTTAAAAATTAGATTTTGCCAGAACTAATATCAAACATTTTTTTCTTATTCAAAACAAGACTTTGGCAAAACTTATCACAAACTTTAATATTTTTATTAATATTAATATTTATTTAAATATCTATCTACTCAAATTTCTTTAATTTATTTAAATTTGTATTAATATTTAAATAAAGATTTTCTTATGTTTAAAATCAAGACGAGTATATTTTTTATTTTTATTATTTTTATTTCCAAAAAAATTGACAATAATTTAGCTCAATAAAAAAAAATATGTTCGTTTAAATATTTAGCATTTTATTAGTTGCACTTCAGCGAGTCATGCTGCAAAACTATTTGTTTGCCACATTTAGCGGCAGTTGCAATCACCGTTTAGAATCCCAAGCACACACTTCCGGTTTGAGTTTCAATTTCATTCAATTTGTGCTGCGCTTTTTTAGAAATAAAACGTAAAAAACGAACACAGAACATAAAATGAACAAAATGCAAAATGACTAAAAAAAAGTCTTCCATAAACAAATTTGAGTTGCGCCACAAGAAACAAAACAAATGCACAACTGTTTTATGGATGTTAGTGGAGGCTAAGGAGGGGGAATCCCCCCACTATATATATATATATATATATCTGTCTACAACATGTGTGACTCTCGTCCGAGTTGGGGGCGAGAGAATTTGTGAATTTGTATTTGAGTTTCAATTTGCATAAAAAGCGAAAACGGAAATCATTTGCATGCTGAACAAGGAAGGGGAAACGGGAACGAGAACGGGAAAGGGGGAAACGGGAACCGGTCAACCACAGTGCATCCGCTGTGAATAGTGTGAAAAGCCGTCTCAAGTGTTTTAATTGCCTCGGGCTAAAATGCAATTTGCTTAAAACTCATTTTGAAGCTCTCTTAACTTGTTTGACTTGGCCAAACTCAATAAACGTGCAAAACTCCCAAAAAAATAAGTTGGTTCTAAGGATTTATAGCCAGCAGCGTTCAGTCTTCTATTTTACATAATTAGACAATTAGCCAGGGCCAAATTCAAGCTGTACTGCTTGCCTGCCGCAAGTGGTAAGCCAAAACTGAGCTGCCAGCTTAGAAAAATGTGGCAAGCAGCAGAGACGACGACGACGACTTCTCTGTGGCAAGTCTGTTTCTGCCACTCTTTATTTCTTCATTTGTTGATTTTACGGCTGCCTGCATTTTTGCTGCCCATACAAATACTGCCCTTTTACTCTTCAACTCCCCCCTTGCCATGCCTTGCCCTGGCAGTGCCCCTCCCAAATAGGCCGCAAGTCTTTTTAGTGCATCTTGGGGCAAAACTGTTTTAGAACTGAGGTTGCAAGTTTGGTATTGTGTTTATTTGTTCTGCTACTTGTAGTTGGTTATATACCCTGTAATTTGTTCATTTACATCATTGGGTATTATCAATTTGTGCAGACATTTTGTTGTTTTTGGAGAAAATTATATTTTGGCTACTAAAATATTGGTAGATAAATTTAAATGCAGCCAACTTTTTTTATTATTTATTATTAAGCTAAACTTTAACTAGTTTTATTATTTAGTCATTGATCTATCTATTTAACTATTTATTTGCATTTAAAAATTTAAAAAATTTAATTTAATATCTTTGCAGTTACAATCGAAAATGTGCTGATTAATTTGTATATTATATTTATGATATTTATCAATTTATCTATATTATATTTATGATATTTATTTATCTATTTTTTTTTGTATATATTGTTAAGCATTCCAATTCGAATTTTTTTTTTTACGCAGTATTTGCTAGTCGAGCAATGCTAAACTTTTTAAAGCCACTGGCAAAATGTACATGAAAATAAATTTTTAGTCAGTTTGGAGTTATGAAATTTATTAGCGTCAAATGTTGTGTGTTCTTGGAGTTGTTGTTGTTGTTGTTGTTAGTTATATTTGTTGTTGTTGTTGTTAGTTATCTTTGCCTGCCTGCTGCTGGGCCCAGCAGTCACTTGAGTTCTCTCATTTTTTAAGGGGAAGTGTTGCACATTAAAAATTGATTGTGTACACAAGAAATTCTTCGAATTTGTTTGGTTTGCCTTTCCATCGTTTGCTTGATTAATGAACTTGTTGTTGTTATTGTTGTTGTTTGTTATTTGAATTTAAAATGCTGCTTTGAATTTATTTGATTGGATTTGTACAAATATTCGAGTTGATTAAGTTGCGGCGAACTTTATTAGAAACTGAAAAAGAAGCGGTTTTTGTGGCTCTTAAAAAAAAAGGTTTTGCAAGCAGCTAAAAAAATATTTAAAAGCATATTTAAAAATTATTAAATACTCTATTGATAAATGTATATATTGAAATCTGTTTGAGTCGCCTGCGGCTAAGCTTGTTAAATGTTTCATTTACACTAAACCAAATCAGGCAACAGGCAACTGGCCAACTGTAATGCAAATAGCCACAAAACCGATCAGTTTTCAGTTGCAAGCCACAAAAAGCATAACTCAAATAGTAAAACGCTCATTTGGCGTATTTATTTTGTTGGTTGTGGCATGAATTATGAAGCGCGGCTTTTGGCCAAACCGAATGCGAATGTTAGCCAAATGTTTGGTTTTTGGCTTTTATTTAAGTTGATTTTGGCCAGCAGAGCATTTAATGTAAAGCTGTGCGCTTAACTTAAGCCACAACAAACAAAATGGCCAACAAATAAAAGACAAACAACTGCAGTCATGTGTGTGTGTGTTGTGTGTGTGTGTGTGTGTGTGTGTTGTGTGTGTGCAAGAGACTACACAGAATCAAACAGTTTGGTTTCATTAGTGTCACAATTCCCAAGGCTTGGAGTGTGAGCCAATTACTGGAATATTGCAGCAGCTGGCTTAATTTAACTAAAATTATGCACATACATATACACTATATATGTGTGTGTGTGTGTGTGTGTGCCTATTACAATTTCAGCTATTTGGGGCTTATTGATTTTATGAGCAAACATTTTGTAAATGTTTTCATTATGCTCGTAGCCAACTTTGATTATGGCCTTCGAGTTTAATAAACTTTTGCCGCATTTATTATTTAAATGCTCTTGTGTGCTTGTGTGTGTGAGTATGTGTGTGTGTGTGTCAGAAGCCAAAAATTGGGGCAACTTTGTGGATCGAAGCAATCACTTCAAAAGTCAATTAAGTTTGGCTTTGGTAGTCCAGTCGACGCCTCAAACTATCAAAGTGTCAATACATGTGTGTGTGCTTGTGTGTGTGTGTGTTTTGTTCAGTTCACTAACAGCCACGCCTACTTGACCCTTAACACCCCCTTCGCCGCAGCTTCTGGTCATTTCAGTTTTGTTACTTCTTTAATCCATTTCGATTTGCAATAAATTCTTTTTGTTTATTCACATTTTTAGATTAATAAAGTTGAGTTACCCTATAAAAAAAAACAGTTTCACAAACTAATTTAAAAAGGTAGTTTTATAAAAAAAAAATAAAAATTTTAAATAATTTTACCTGTTATGTTTGAAAACTTGTAAAAAATTCAACAAAAATAATTTGAAAGTTTCTTACAATTTTAAGTGTTATTTTTATCTGGCTTCATATTTTATTTTAAATAGATAATATTTATAGAAAATATTTATAGATAATATTTATATTTATTGGTCTTACAACTTTGTCATATGAGCAACAAAAATGCATAGCAAATGTTTTTTTTTATATACTTGCAAAACTTCTTTAAAACTAAACCGATAATAATATCAAAATTTGAACAAAGTTTTTTTCCTCTAGATTAAAGTTAATAACTTGACTCATAAATTTGACAAAATTTGCATTACCTGAGACTGAGAGGCATGCCACAGTCCAGCATGCCACAGCTGTGTGTTTTGTGGTTACTGTGTAGGCGTGGCTGCTGCTGTGGAACTCGACACACGTTGTTTTCCATTAAATTTACCTGCGTGATAAACAAAAAAATGTCGAGCAAAAGTTTTTCATGCAAGCCAAGTGAGATTTGAAATGCGAGACTTGACTTTGGCCAACACGCACACGCATGCATATATAAATAGCAGACAAGGCGTATACGTAATATGTGTGTGTGTGTAACCCAAAGGGACACGGCAATATTACTTTCCATTTGTTGTCTTTTTGTTGCTCGTGGCTGTTGCACATTGAAGATAAAAAGCAAAAGTTAAAACCAATTCGCACGCAATTCTTGTGGCATTATTGCTGTTGTTGTTGTTGTTGTTGTTGTTGTTGCTCCCAGGTGTAGGTCCTTGTTCAGCTGAGTGCGTGTCACAGAGTCGAGTCGAGTCGAGTCGGGTTCACCTCAGCGTTGCCTAAACAAATGCAACACTTTGTTTTAATAGGCATGACTACAAAAAAAATTTATATGTTTGCCCTCTTTCCATACACCCGTCCCGTCCCCACCCAGGTGCGTTCCAGCAGTTGGGCCCGCGGGGCGCTAATATGCAAAATAGCTTAGACAAAAAGGGGGAAAAAAAGTGTGGTTGTATATAAAAAGGTTGCATAATTGAATGAAAACTTTCGAGACTCTGACTGTGATTAGGGTGCCGATAAGTGGCACGGATTAGGCGCCTTGGGGTCGAACTTATTTTTTTTTTTTTTTAGAGTGCTGCTGACGCAAAGATTGATGACTTCTGCAACTGAGACACGTTCGTGTGTGAAATTTAAAAGAACTACTGAGTCTTGGATTTCGACTCATGTTCATTGAGTATTCATGTTAAAATTCAATTCAAGTTGCGGTTTCTTAGCACTTGAAAGGGGTTAAAAAGAAAAAGAAATAAAGTTAAGCAAATTTTGCAATCAAATTTGTTTAGGGGAGCCAAATGAACTTATGAACTATAGCTTTGAATGTAAGAATAATTGTTAAATGTATCGAAATAAGAAAATAAAATAAAATATCTTAAAGTCAAGAATTTAAGTCAGACTTAAAATGAGTTTATTATGCATTGCAAACAAAACTAGTTCCACTTTTGAACTATCTGCATCAGAACTAGTTTCAAATAAATATCACACATTAGTTATAAACTCTTCTTTTGCAGTTCCTTAAATTAAATCATATTATTTTATTCCAATATAAACATTCTTAGCAAATGTCGAATCTACAATTATTTTAGCAAGCAATTAGTGGGTTACATTTGCAGCGGAACAAGTTCACTGATCTTCTCAAAACAAGTTCATCACTGATTCCCCTCATTCACTAATTCTTTTTATGGGCTGCACTTCACTGCGGCGATAAACTGTAAAACCTAACCTCTCTCTTAATGTGACCAGGTTTCGGCTGCTTAACGGTACTTGGGCTCGTATCGTTTTATTGACCCAGCCACCCCCAACAATCAGCAGCGGGTGGTCGTCTAATCAAATTTGCGGAATTCGCTTCCTGCAGCGCCAAAAACTTAAATTCCTTTTCCCCACACAGCAAACACATTTACAGTTACACTCTCTGGCACACGCACGCACACACACACACACAGAGAGACTCTCGCACCTGGGGGAGAAAAGTGTGCACGTTTCGTAACCATTTTGTTGTTGCTTTGGCGCTTTTATATTCCCAAGCTTTTAATAACTGAACAAGCCGCTCATTAATAATTTAAAATAGAGCAAAAATATGCGCGCTCTTCTTCTTGCCCCAGTGGCGCGTGGTTGTGGTGAATTCGACGGTCGACTCAGTGTGTGGATGCCAATGCCAAAATAAAGAGAGCCCAGCTCTCTATCGCTCTCTTTGCATTGGCATTTGTGGGCGCATTCCTTTAGCAAAGACACACACACACACATACATGTGCATTTGTGGAATGCCTTCGCAGACAACTGGCCCCCTTCCCCAATCTGCTTTCCCCACCCACGCATTGATGATTCATGTTTCATGACTGCGATGCTGCATCAGCAATTTATTATTGTTGTTGTTGTTGTAATACTTAAATAATTTATTCTTCCGACACTTCCTCACTGAGAAGCAGCAGCGGCAGCGACAGCATTTGTTTTGTTTTGCTTTTATTTGTTTACTTTTTGCTGCTGACTGCGCTGCCGACAGCGCTGCAGTGACGTAAGCTGTGCAGCTGTTAAAATGGCACACACACACATGCATGCACGCTACGCACAAGAAAAAAAACGTTTGCCGGCTGCGCTTATTGAATGAAATACTTTTTGAATCGTACGCTCAAAACTCACCACAGCGGCAGAGGCTGCCGCGCAGCAGCAGCCAGTGCATGGCATTTTTGCTGACGTCGCCGCAACGCGTCGCTGCAACTGTTGTTGACGTCGCTACGTTGGCTGCTGCTGCTGCTGCTGTTTAGTTTTGTTCAGTTCACAATTGAACGCTAGCCGTGTCTGACGCGTCGCGCTCTTCTAAGCTCTGTGACGTTAACTCACTCGCCCGCTCTCCGTCTCTATCTTGCTCTCTCTCTGTGTGTCTTTTGAATAGTGGCTCTAAAACTTGTGCCACTGTACGTACATACGTCATAATATTTTGTTACGTGCTTTGACTTTGGCGAAACGCTTCCGTTCGCGTTTTGCCGCAGCATCATAAATCAACACTAAATAACAGCAACAACAACAACAACAGCAATGGACAACAATCATATTTAACAATTTTTAGCGCTACTTCGTTCATTTTTCGTTGTGTGTGCTGTGTGCTTTTTTTTTTGTTTATTGTTGCATTATTTATTTATTTGTTTAATTTATTTGCCTTTGTGTACTCGCTCTCTCTCGCTCTTCTTCCTCGTCTTCCTCGTGTGTGTGTTTTTTGCTTGGATTTGTTTGTTTGTGCAGCCGGCCAAAGGCCTCCAATTGGAAAAACGTGTACCGCAAACACAGAGGCTCTGAAACCTACACTTTCCCCCCTCCCTTCCCTTGTTCCTTCTTTTTATGCGTGATATTTTTGCTTTTTGCATTAGCCGAAATGTGTTAAAAAAAACAAGTTTACTTTCCGCATAAATTGAAAGCTTTTTCGGCAATTTTTGACAGTTTATTTGCGGCGACAATTGATGATTAAATCTGCTTAAAGCAAATAAAGCTAGAAAAGAACCGAAAAGAGAAGCTTAAAAAATATATAATTCTAGAAATTGACAACTGAAATTAATGATGAATATAAAGCAAAATTATGTAAATGGTTTTCCATATTTAAAAGTTAATTTGTTTCATTATTTCAAAATTTAAATATTAATCAGAAATTTTCAAACTAGCTGCTTAAAAGTTGTAAAACTTAATATTAATAGAATATTTTAAAAGTAGTTGAAAAGTTAACTTAAAAAATAAAACCTTTTCAAAAACTAGTCAAAAAATTCCACATGGAATTTCAATTTCATTGCGAAAAATACTTTTGACCCAGTTAATGTTCAAAAAAAGTTCTAACGAAATTCTTATCTCGTTTTGGGTCCTTTCTTTGTCAGCTGACTGGCAAAGTTGGCTCAAATGCAATTTGCATGCATCGCCGGCAGCTGTTTGACTGTTTTGGATATTGTTGGCTGCTGCCTGCTGGCTGTTTGCCCCTTGTGACGCACGCAGGCGAGCGCAGTTGCTGTCAAACTGTTTACAGAGCAGTTACGCGTTGGCATTTAACGGCTTATCAAATGAGCCCTGTTTTCGTTGATGTGTGTAGAACGTGCCTTTGACCCAGTAGTGTAGTAGTAACAACATTATAGAGTCAACACCACCCCCTCTTCGCCCTAAACTGCAACACGACCTATTCACCTCATTGATGTAATCAAGTTACGTACGTAATAGTGAAGCTGGCCGCCAAAAGATGCTACGCTTGCCCGGGCGCACAAGAGAGAAAGCCACACACAAAAGTAAAGAGAGTGCTGCTTGAGTTGTGTTGTGTTACGCACTCACCATGAGCCGGCTTGTGTGGAACTTAAGAGAGCGTTCGCACTTATGCGTTGTCACTCGCTCTTGTGCTCGCTCTCCCTCTTCGTCTCTCTCTGTGTGGCTCTCAGTGTCGTTTCGAATGTGCAGCAGAATGTGTTCACCACCCACCCCCAAATCAGGTGGCGCCCTTGCGCTACTTTCATGTCATGGGCTGCCTGCTATTCACGTTAAAGCGTAACGTAACGTAACGTAGTAGTATCTCGTTGACCTCATTTCGTGTGCGAAACTCAACGCGGCAGGTTGTGCAAAGCTCCGGCACCGGCTCCGCTCCTCTTCGTTTTACGCACCCGCGCAAAGGCGAAAAAAACTCGTAACTCGTAGCAAAAAAAAATAAAAATAAAAAATAATTTTTGATTTTGTCTGCGAGCGTTGCCAGGTTAAATGTCAAAGTGTTTGAACGAACTTTTTTCAACTTGTGTTTGTGTTTTTTTATCGTTGTCTTTATAAGTTTTAAAGTAAACAAAATTATAAAAATTACCAATTGCTGTTGTTGTTTGTTAAAGTGTTTTGATGAGCTGCTGAGGCAAATCAAAAGATTATAACAGCAAAACACCCTCAACATCAGCAACAACGAAACCACCCCAAAAACAAAAAGATACTTTTTGGGGTTGCCTTTTGTTGCTGTCTGTTGTCTGTGGCCTAGCTCAATATTTATTATTCTTGTACTGTCTGCAGATAAATTAATTTGACCTCGTTTACAGCGAGACTTTTCTTATATATATATATATATATATCGGAGGAGCGATAAATTATGCTTGGAGATATATAGAAAAAAAGTGCCATAAAGTGAAATACTCAACTTGAACAGCGCAAAATGTTTGCCATAAATAAAAGCTTTGCAGCCGATTAAAAAGTATAACTAAAACAAAATAAAAACAATCAAAAAATAGCAGTTAAAATAACTGCTCGCTATAAATAAATAAATTTTCAACGTGAGCAGCAATACAGAAAACGGCCTCAAAATTGCCGAATTAATCAATCAACCCACAAAGCTGAACAACAACAATTTTGGCGCTGGTTCGTATATTAAATTAAATGCCTTAAAAGTTTACTTAATTTAAATAATATTAAAATAATCATAAACACCAATTCGCGATGAACTCACAAAACACTTACTTGTTTGGCTTAATTATATTTGCGCTTGATTTACAGCTACAATAATAAAAAATAAATAAAAATAGAAAGCAAAAAAATAAAAGTGGAATTTGAAAAGTAAACAATAATTAAACTCAATGCCTTGCCGGGTTTGGTACAAAATTGTTTAAACAAAATATCAATTTATATTTAATTTGATATTTTTATTTATAAACTTTGGCTTTATAGAATCCATCAAAATGTTTATTTTTATTTTCAGTGCTTAGATAAACAAATTTCTTTCAATAATTGCATAAATTCTGAGTTTATTTATGAGTAATTTGATTTAATTATTTGCTGGCTCAGTCAGCCAGAAAATAATCTTCAGCCTTCCATAAAGTAATTTCTCAATATTAGCTGATATTTTATTATTGTTTATTTGATTTTTGGTCTTTTTTGATCGGCTTAACGGATGAACTTTTAAATGCCTGAAAATTCACACAACTTCAAACGTTTTTTGCAGTCAGGCGGCATTCAACAGACTGTGAAATATATATTTATTTTTTGGGGAAAATACCAAAAATAAGATTCATGCGCTTAAATAAATATTTTAAAATATGCGTAAAAGCCTATTTAAAATGCTGAACAAATATTAAATGGCTGCCAGACACACAGCAGATAGGGCAGAGAGGGGCGGAGATGTGCAACGTGCATCAGAGTAAACTTTATTTAAATGAAGCGCAAATATTTTGACACGTCGACGTTCGAAATGCAACCAAAATGAATAATATTTCAGCAAAGGCAACAAAAATGAAATAATGAAGCCAAACTTGCATTTAATTAAAACAGACAAAGAATGCAAACTTCAAACGAATTTTAAATACTCTCGGAAAACTGTAGAAAAACTGAGTTTAAATATAAATTAAGAAACGAGTGTTTTTTCCTATGAGATATAGTTGTCCGATATCAAAGATTTCTTTTCCCATATGCTAGAAATATTTTAATATTCATAAATGTTGTGTTTTTTTTTGGAAATTATTTGTTAATCTGTCAATTAAAATCTTTGTTTTTTCTTAAAATATTGAGAAAATATTTATTTTATTTTTCATACAAGTACAAAATAATTAAATAATATTAATTATTATTTATAATTTATTCAGAGTGTTGCAAACTTCTGAATAAAATTAAAAAACTCTTTGCAGCACTGAAAATGCATATTTTAAGCACGAATTGGCAAGAAGAGTGTGTGCGGTGTGTGTGGTGTGTGTGTGTGCGGCAGCCAGTGTTACACAATGCACCAATATGAACATCAGTATTTGCATTGGAATACACCCCTACTCACCCTATCATTTCCAATCGAAATGAATCCCCTTCTGCCCACTCAGCGCGTCTGTGGGAACCGGCTTAAAGCAGCACGCAAAAGAATTCGACTCGACACTCAATATTAATGGGTTGTTGTTGTAGTTGATGTTGTTGTTGTTGTAGCTGTTGTTGTTGTAGTTGATGTTGTTGTTGTTGTTCTTGTTGCTGCTGCTGCTGTGCAATTGAAATTAATTCAAGTTGAATTGAACTCTTTATTAGAACATTGACCCAGCAGCGACGTCAGCAGCAGCAGCAGCAGCAGCAGCAGCAACTTTTAAACCAGGGCTGCCAAACAGAAAAGAGACGAGAGAAAAGCAGAGCAAGAAATTATATGCAAAATAGGCGAGCTCTAATCAGCTGTTAAATCACTTATTTAATCAGCTTTATATGCGGATGATAAGCAAAGTCTACACACACACACAAAAACATTAACACACATACGCACACACACACACACACACACATGGGCTGCATAAACACGAAGAACACTTCCGCTATCAGTCGTCAGACAGCAAACATTATAATCAGAACTCATTACAATTATCCAAGCGGCGCTGCGCGAGGGTTGCTCAACAAGTTTGACAGTATCTAGCTAATATTTTAATTAGAAATGTTGTCATATTATTCGTTTACTGAAGTTTATTAAAAAGAGCTTTATTTTTAGTGTTTGAAATTTATATTTAAAACTGAGCAAATAATTGCATTTTATTTCATTTTACTGCCTACTTTTTGTTAGCCACTCGCAAATGCGAATTTGTCGCATTTGGTTTATTGGGCGATTCCCAAACTTGTTTGGTTTGTTTGCTTAGTAAACTAGTTAAATATAGAAATTATTAACAAGTCAAGAGAGAAAGAGAGGGAGAGCGTGGAAGAGAAGGACAGTGATTTTATTTTTTATCAGATTTGTGTTTAAGGCTTTTCATAATTTGATGGCTAAATCGATTAGAAAGTCAGGCCAAATAAGGCTCGAGGGCTAAGTAATTAAGATTGCCCAACTTTGGCTTTCGTTACATATTTTGCGCAAATTTTAATTAAGTTTCGGTTGACTCGACTTTGACTCTGTTTTTTTTTTATGCTTAGATCATATGGCGATTTGGCCACGTTGATAAACGGCCGAAAGGCACGCAACTTGGCCAAAAAGTTGCGCTCGTGCACAAAGCCCATTAAAACAGGTGGGCAATAAATAGGGGGGGGGGAAAAACAGGGCTGTGCTCCATTTTGGGGTGGCGATTTATATGCAACTAGTTGACTAATTTTTATATTTTTTTTATTTTTTTTTTTTGCCCTATCGCCCTTTAGCCCAAAACCTCCCTCCATTTATCCCCGCCATCCTTTGGGCCATTTCTCAATCGGCTGACGATAATTTGATGCGATTTCTTGTTGGCGATAAAAAATAGTTCTATATGGTAATAAAACTTGTACTTGGCCAAACGTGTTTTGCATAAACACAACCAACACACACAGAAGCATATGTGTTAAATGAGCTGGCATTCATAAATCCTGCTTCGCGTCCCCACACCCCTCACCCAACTCCCCTGCAACACTATAAAAGATGTTTAGCTGGTTGTGTCTGCTTTTGCGGTTTATTTTAGCTTAATTTCCCTGATGATGGTTTTTAAATTTTATGGCTGACTAATAAATGAGTGTGCGTGTGTGTGTGTGTGTGTGTGTGTGTGTGGAGTGTGAACAGAGGGTGTGCAAATGACAGCGTTGATTGATAAGATTACATTTGTTAAGCCTATTTGCTTATCTAAAAGATTTGCCATCTATTTTTGTAGTTAATAAACGAAATTATTTTTACTACCAAACAAAGTCCAACGTTTCATATTGAAATAAATTGAGGCCAATGCTAGTTGGGATTTCAACAAAAACACTAATTTAATTTATAAATGTAAGCTTTATGCAACATATGTGCATTTTTAATGCAATTTATTTATTTAATCCTCTTATTTAATAATTTAAGCTGCAATTAGATTTGTCATTGGAACTTATTTTACATTCACAATTAGCGCAGCTATATTTTTTTCTGTTTATTGGATTATTATGCTTTGAAAGTGTGTAAAATGGGTATATCGAAAGAGGTGCGAAAGAGGGAAGCATTTTCGATCTGATAAATAATAATATATATATTGATTCTGTTCTGTCTGTTTTTTTTTTTTTTTGGTATTTATAAAGCATTCGATTTCATATTTAGCATATAAGTTAAAGTAAAAAATTGTACTTCATTTATTTATGAATAACTCCAATAGTTTCCTTCATATCGATAGGCAACTGTTATCGATAGCCATATAAAAATTACAATTTTAAAGATATTTCTTTCTATCTCTTAAAATTTCATCACAATTTCATCTCGGGAATAATTCTTGTGCTCATATTTATTAAATTAAATGGCAACAATCCACAAACACACACAAGCAAACACACACACACACCTACATAAGCCTTGTAGCCAGTGCATCTACCAGTCGAGCACTCTCGACTACAGCCTTCTTGTTCTTATTGGCTTATTGCAATCGCCTATTTTAAATCACAATTCTGAATGGGATTTCGTAAAATATATTTCCTTTTCCTATTCCCATTGAATTTGCAGCACTTCCTATTTCAATTTAATCACATTTCAATGCATTTCCAATAAGTGTTGCATAATACACACACAAAAACCATTAAATCCGCCTGCTAATCTGTGTTATATAAAAGCGGCACAAGGATTATGGAAATGAGCAGCAAATAAATTTGTCAATAATTAAATAAAGCTTTTTTTCTTCAGAATTTAATGCGATTGTGTGTTTTATGTGTGTGTGTTGGGTGTGTTTGGGGTGTGTTTGGGTTGTGTGTGGGGTGTGTGTGGGGTGTGTGTGGGGTGTGTGTGTGAGTTGTGTTCGTTTGCTGCTATCAATCGCCTGTGCGCCGCAGGCTTATCAATTATACGGCATGCTGCATGCTGCATGTTGCATGCTGCAGCCTTGTTTCTGCTCGTCCATTGACATTTCAACTGACAGTTCACAAGGCTGCCCCAAAAAAAAATAAATACGAGCAGCCATTTTATGCCACATATCGGATTTTGCCTCACGTGGCAAGGCTGGTCAGCGCTGCTGTTGTTGGTGTTGTTGATGTTGCTGTTGACTGTTGTTGTTGTTGCTGCTTTTGTTTTTGCTTTGACCTGGCATCACCTTTGCTATTTTTGGCCACAAGTCGCTTTCGGCCAAATTGTTCACGTCATTTATAAGCCGTTTAATCACGGACCATCGGTTCCGTCAGCTGTCTGCATTTTTGTGTGCCAACTGTTCTTCTGCTCTCCCTCTCTCTCTCTCTCTCTTTCGCTCTCTCTCGCTCTCTTCTCTCCACTCCAGTCTCACTTCGCAATTAGTTAGCTGCTGTCGCCAAGTGTCAAAATAATTCGCATTTACATTTTCTGCAGCAAATCTATTTTCTCATGCTTTGCAATTTTGCACTCTTGGCCAAGCGCCCACAAACGACAAACGCATCTCTGACTAAGGTGGTGGTGCTGCTGTTGCTGTGGTTGCTCCCTTCCCCCCCCCCCCTCTCAGTTGCCTGCCTGCCTTGCTGCCTTCTGTCTTCGTTTGTCTGCTGCAATTTGAGCGAATGTTTGCATGGCATGGCCAAAATGTCACGTATACGTCGTGTGGCACGCCATCGCGACATTTGCGCCGCACGCATGTCACCAGTTGCCTGCCCCACCCCTCCCCTCACCTCACTGACTGAGTGCTGGTAATTACGTCATTAACAAGAAAATTTCGTAAAGTGTTTCTACATATCATTTTTGCCTCTTTGCTGTTTATTTCTAATGTTTTATGCGGAGCAATTCTAAAATACAGCCACTTCAGGCTGGCATCTGACATGTGTTTTATTATTAACTGAAATTGCAATAATCGGGCAATATATATATATATATACACTGTTTATGCGAAAAATGTATTCATTATTATTATTTTTTTGTTTTTGTATTTCTTTGAGTTAGTCATGAATGTTTTGATTATTATTTAAGGGGAATTTATTATTTTTTTTTTGCACTTTTATCAATTTGAGCAACGTTTTTAAATTTAGAAAGAACAATAATTTTTTTCTGTTAGTATTTCTTTATTAGGTTCGTCATAAATGTTTTGATTCATATTTGGGGGATTTTTTTTTTTTTTGGCAGTTTTATCAATTGAGCAAAATTTGTTAATTTATAAAGAACAATAATTTAATATATACAGAATATTTTTATCAACTGTATTTGACTTTATCAGGCTTAAGCTCAAATCACAAGTTTTTAATGTTTTTTACATATTTTAAGTACTATATTCAAGATTGGGCATTTATTTTTTAGACATAAATATAAATATAAATTTCTTTCTTTAGTATATTTTTAGTATAGTTAATATAGTTTGAATATATATATTTATATGTATATATTATATTATATATTATTTGTTGATTGCTATATTTTATTATTATTGCTAAAATATATTTAGGTTTTCAGCAACAATATTTAATTATTTTTCTACAAGTCGGCTTTGCTTTAATTTTTAATATATTTACAAATACGATTTGTAATCATTAAAAAAGCATCTGAACATAGTATAATTATAAATATATATATATATATACATATATATTCCGTTTTTTTATTTCCTTTTCCTATGATTCACTTGTGAAAATTAACATTGACTGCACATTTAATTACAGTGCATTTCAGAATTGAACAATTTGCGAGTTTTGTTTTTTGGTGTGGCGCTAATTGGCAGTCGAATTATTCTGTTGCCCACTGTGCTTTACACACACAAACACACCCCACACACAATCACACCCCACACACACACACACACATTTCTCTGTCTGTCTGTGTGCCAGGCTATTGAACTTGTCGAAACATGTCATTTGCACTTTGTGTCTGCCTTTTTGAAATTGATGCAGCAACCGATTGCAAAGTTAGATTTGATGATTTGACTATGCGCAACTCATTAATGCAACAAGCGGCAAATACAAACAGCGGCAGCAGCAGCAGCAACAACAACAACAACCACTGCAAGTGAAGCATCTGCTGCAAAAACTTTTGCAGCGCCTTTTGCAGTCTTAATTAAATAAGTTTTGTGCAACTTCCACTTGCAGCAAGCAGCAGCAGCAGCAGCAAGTTGCAACTCATTTTGCTTGTTTGCCTTTCATTTGCCAAAAAACTTTATTTTTTTTTCATTCTCTTCGTCTCTTCTCGTGCCTGGCAAACAATTTTAATGGGCTTTTAAAAACCAACAACTACAAATAGCGACTGGCAATCATTTAATTTCATTTAATTTATTGTAAAGCAAAAATGCAATTTTTAAGCAATTTTCTCTGTGTGTGTGTGTGAATATTTTTGTGCATTTGCATTTTGTGCAACAACTGAAAATTGACTACGATTTGTGTGCAATCGATGCACATTCCAAGTCCTTTTAGCAGCTATTCCACATTCGCTGAGTTTTCAATGGGAAATGGGGAAAATGGCAAAATTTTGGGGCAGCATCAAAATCAATAGAATACTCAAAGTCAAAGAAAAAAAATAACTAGAACATGCCACTAATCAAACAGTACTCGAAATTCAAATTAGAATCGAAATGCGCATATTTTCAAGAATCGAAATTGTTTTTTTTTTATATTTAATTCACTTAATTCCTTTGCATTCAAATTATGCTTCAACAATATTCATAAATCTGTAATAATCGCATTAAAGTTGAATAAGTAATAAGTAGCTTGAAATGCATTTTGTTCATTAAAATCGACTTTACTTAAGTAATTCAATTTTAATGTTGATTGTTAGTAAATGTTGTTTTTTTTTTAATAGTTTTTTTATTTATAATATTTTTTGTTGTTGTTTAAAAATCAATCAAAGTACGCCTTAATTGACCTAGAGTGTTGAGCTGTGTGTGTTTGCATAAAAATATATATATATATTTATATAAATAAATATATAGCTTGGCTCGAACTTGTCTGCATTGTTGTTAAGCCAAATTGCTTTTAAAAAGCAGCAGTGGCAGTGGCAGTGGCAACAACAAGAATCGAAGTGGGTTTCAGATATGGCCAGACACATTCGAGAGAGTGAAAAAGACACTTATCCAATGATTTAGTGCCTTAAAAATGTATTCTACGAATATATATAATATATATATTTTTAATAGCTTGGGTGGACAGTCAAGGTGGCAGTCTGTTGAGGTGTGTGAGTGGTGCATGCAACATCATGTTCATGCATCATTCTCATCAATGTCGCTTTTTCGTTGGTCATGTTTTAAGTGGAAGAGTTTGATAAATGACTTTTCAAGTGCCAATTTCCTTGGCTCTAGCAGCCTCGCATGGAATGCAAATGAAGGCAACACACACACACACACACACACACGCACACAACATGTGAAAACCAGTTTAAATTGTTTTGGAGAGGCTATCTTAAATACCATAAATATGTCTACAAAATGGTTACATAGATAATTGGGAAATGTGTTTTGTAATCTCAGCCAGATTTCAGTGTTTATATTAAGTAATTTTGTTTGTTAGTGAAAGCTAAAGCAATTACCTTAATTTAAATTTACAAAAAAAATCAATTTAAATTGTTTTGTATACATTTACAGAACAATTTGCCTCAAACTGTGTGTTTCAATAATTAATTGCAGAGTTTTGCTTTTTTAATGAGATTTTTATTGAGATTTTTAGTCTGTACTTGAGTCTATTGTGGCTTTTCCTAATAAGTGAGATGAAAATATTTGAATATCAATTAGAAAGTAATCAATATAAATCGATTTTTTATTAACAAGCCAGTACTTTATCAAATTTGTGTGTAATTAAATTTAATTGTTTAATTATTCTTAATTATTAATGTCAAAGTCTGTTTTTGAGACTAGTCTTAAGAGTTGGTACAAAGATAAGCTGATAAATATTTGAAATAAATTTTATAAATAATAAAAAAAAACACTTTGACTACAAATAGTGTTAACAAAATTGAATGCATAAATATTTTATGTTATTTTTATTGAAGTCTGTAATTGGTTCTCGTAAATTTTATATCTCAGTCTGAAGATTGCTGGAGAAACAAATTGAATTGCATAGATATTCTTTATTATTTTTATTGAAGTCTGGGATTGGATTTCAGAATTCTCATTTCATTTTACTATTGAAAATATTGGCATCTAGTTGAATGAGTCACAGTCTGAAGATTACTGTAGAATTCTTTAGAATGTGTTTTGAAGTTTTATCAAGGCACATTTGAATGTTGGCTAAATATTTACAAAAATATTATTATTATTTATTATTATTATTATTTATCATTATTATTATTTATTATTATTATTATTTATTATTATTATTTATCATTATTATTATTTATTATTATTTATTATTATTATTTATTATTATTATTATTTATTATTATTATTATTTATTATTATTATTTATCATTATTATTATTTATTATTATTATTTATTATTATTATTTATTATTATTATTATTTATTATTATTATTATTTTTTATTTATTATTATTTATATTTATATTTATTATTATTATTTATATTTTTTATTTATTATTATTTATATTTATTATTATTATTTATATTTTTTATTTATTATTATTTATATTTTTTATTTATTATTATTATAAATTGTGGTACCTTGCACTATTCCCTATTCGATATACTTGCTTTGTGTATCTTCCACTTAGTTTTGCCAGCTTTTAAATATTTGTAAATAAATCGATTTATTTGTATAAAACAAAACGTTGAAATATTTAAGCAGCGAGCGATTTGTTCGTAGCCAGTTTATTTACACAACGTTAACCCAATCATTATGTCAATCAACGAGCCAACTAAACGCCACTAACAACAGCAACAACAACAATGACAAAATACAGCTGTTACAACAACCACAGTTTTTTTTTTAAATATGTGGCGTAAATAGTTTTGCACAAATTGCATGGCTCAGTGGATTCGCTGAAATAACTTTGTTAAATG